>JARYHS010012519.1:114975534-115425989 GCA_031002005.1 Vandiemenella viatica
ACCATGGCCGAGTTCCTTCCAGTTGCCGCCTCGAATGATCTCGACGTATACTCAGCCTAAAGCTAGAAAAAAGTTAAAACAAATCCTTATAAATACTCCTATTTCCGGTCATGCAGACACAGTACAATTGAAATCCAATGAAATAAACACGACTGAATTGTGAATATTGCAAAAAATATCTCAATAATCCTGCAGAAAGGCTTATTTGAACTACCAGTAAGGTCACGTTTACGCTACATTCACACTATATGTTGGCCGTGTAGATTTTAGAATTATGCTCCATAGCATTGTAGTAAAACATTAAACCAAATGTAATGTTTTATGTAGAGATTCGGTACTGATACCTCGATGGGGAGAAATGCTTACGACTTTAAATGACTCTAAAAGTTTTTTTTCTGGCTTCATTAACAATTCAGTTTTCAAAATGAAATATTCTGCAAATAATAGATGAATTGGCGGTCTCTCCATCAATTTCTATTTTGCAGCTAAGAAAAGACTCGGGAAGAAACGGAACAGTAGAAATCTGTCCTTAGACAAGGCATTTCACGTAAACAACTTTAGGCTACATCGTGTTTTGTGTCATTACCTTTTCTATGGAAAAAAGCTTGAAATGTTTAACGATAGCTTATCGAAAACTCTCATTACAAGCTACGTCTGGGTTTGCCATGTGCAACTTGAGTGGTGCTACGTGGGCATAGCTATTGGTGCTTAATCCTTGCAGCCACCTGACTGATTACCTCCTGATCAATGATTGTAGATCGAGAAACTAAATACATATGGTATAGGGACTAGTCTACAATCTCTCCATCTTGTCTGGTCGAACTACTAGAGTAATATGGTACGCTGTTTCTTTTTTTCTGTCGTCAGTCTTTCGACGGTTTAATGCAATCCTCCATCCCTTCATATCGTGTGCTAACCTTTTCGCTACTACGTAGCCATTATTGTTATATTGCCTAATAACAACACTATCGGAGAGATAACTTTTACAGTAGAGCGCGGTTAACGTGGATGTTAGTCCTCAGTTTTATTGAAAACTTTTCTTGATTCGCGGTAAGCACTGCCAACTGCATTTTGTACAGTCGGGGACAGAATTCGAGAGACCCCTCGCCTTTCGATTATGCTTCGTTCTAGACACGAATACCGCATGGGACAGCATAACTGGTAGGTGGTACACTAAATTCATGATAAAATAGACCTCTCATACCCAGCACTTTACCCAAGACTAAAAAAATGAGCCCGCGCAGCAAGAAACTCACAGACGCTCAGAGGGAAAGTTCGGAGTTCTGCAGTAAAAATAATCACGAATATCACCATTTTAGTCATAATAATTATTTACATTACCAAATTGATTAGTTATAGAGAGATGGTAACACTTTTTTCGTAATTTTGATAACCGTTGCGTATTTTTTTTCCTTGAATAAACAGTTAACAATTCGCTAGCAAACGCAATTATATGGCGAATACAGAAAAGAATCGCTACATTACGCACGGAAAACCAAAAAGGGAGTTTGAATGGACTTAGTTACACTTTCTAACGCTACAGCGTTATAGAACTGTGCGTGTGACAAATACACACAAAGGTTAAGGGTAAGTAGAAAGAGCATTCACGAAAGAACTCTAATGGTAAACTAAGTCACGAAATATAAATAAACTATTCCCAGAAAATTAAATGGTGTGGAATATTAACACCTTAATTTTGTTTTCATCATACCATATTTAGAAGGTAAGCTAAACTTGAACGCAGTAGCAACAGTTTTAGTAGTAATAATAATCATTAAGAACAGTAAATAAATAAAAAAAAAATCCGTCTGCAATGTGAATTAGCGGTTCCACATTTTAAATTTGGAAGATGGAAGTAGTAAAACTATCATCTCTCTCTTTGTTTCTAACTAACACTGATACTTCTATAAAATTTTCTGTCAAGCTTTACTTCCTGCCGTCCAAGCCCGATGGGTTATAGGTAACACTGTTGCCTGGCATTCGGGAGGCCGCGAATTCAAACCCCGTCGGGGATCCAGTTTCAGTATTCCATGATTTTCGTAAATCTCTCCAGCTGAACTCCAGAAAAGTTCCTTCAAAAAGCGGTGGCTGAAAATCTTACCCGATCCTAGTTTCCAATACTATCAGGATTCATATCACATTGCCGCCGAAGATATGACGAAGACAAAAAATAACGTGGTGGGTATGTGGTATCCGGCTTTCGGGAGGTCGTGGGTTCGAATACCCATCTAGCCATCCAGGTAAACGTTTTAGATGGTTTCCCCAAATCACTCCAGGCGAATGCCGAGATTTTTCTTTCAAAAGGCCATGGATGAATTCCTCCCCATTACTTGTCCCCAGTCCTTTCCGATTAGATGTAAGGCTAGAAGTAAAACACAATTGCTCAAATAAAAATAATTACATCTCTGTGGTGTGTTTTAGACCTTTACCTTGTTGGATTTATCTTATTCAACGGCCGAACATGGTAGCGAAGGGACTAGAGTGCTATTTCCACATGTGGAGAGTCTCTAGTTCGGTGTTGTTTTAGGGCTGGTCGACGTCGAAATCATTATAGAGAGAAAAGGACTTGGGGCATGTTTCGTGAAGGAATTCAGCCTTGGCCATACCAGAGAATCATCCCAGCACTCACGGAGTGATTTCGATTAATCATGCAATACCGAAATACGGATGGATACACAAAGATTTCAACCCCTGTCCTTCCGGATGGGATGGCTTGAGCGTTACCGGGACTCCCGGTCACTGGTGCGATTCCGGCCAGAGGCATGGGTGTTAAAGTAGGTATTGTGGTATGTCTTCTATCGTCTTTCCATTGTATGACCAAAAAGCATTTGGAAATACATCAGTACACAGGATAAACACACAAAACGGTTTAGCTGGATGAATGGCTATCGGGGGAATGCCATTAAAAATTTAAAGACTTTTTACTGAACCAAAAGGCAATTGGCCTCCTTCAAAAATATCTCACTGGTCCACCTCATCTCACAAAAAAATATTCCTTGTTTGGTGCCAACTAGTAACATGGCTGAGTTCTAAACACGTATTAGGATAAAAAATTTGGAAAGTAGGCGTACTATAGTGAAGCTCTTTAGTGCACACGGGAGGGGTATTTAATTTCAGTTGAGTGTATAGGATTTAATCTCTTTAACATTATGTGTGGTTATTTCGTAAGAAGAAGATCTTCCTGCTGGCTCAGTTAAGACGCAACGAGGAAGTAACCGATCTGACAAACGTTTCGAGGAAGTATTTATTTACCAGTGGCTCTGAGGAAGCGAAGAACACTTGTTCAGTAGAATTAGCTCTAATAAAATTTGTGAATATTACCATCCGTACACGAAATACGCCCATTTTCGAATTACGAGCACCTACAAATACAGTGACAGTCATTTGTCGAAAGTAACAGAAACAACTTCATATAACATATTAAAGTTACTTCATCATAATTAGAAGACCGATGAAAATGTTGAAAAATAACATTGAACTAATATGTATAGGTCATTAAAAATTTCTGAAAATTACTTCTCGAGGATTTTAACTTCAGCATACCCTCATTGCGTCTTGTAATGTTCTACTTGCACTATTTGATTACAAAATTAATTAATCAATATTCCGTGATAATGGAGCTATTTAAAAGAAGAAGAAAAATAAAAACTGGAAGTGCACGTGTGCACGTTATTGAAAATTGACATTCCTCCATCTGCTGATGTAAATATTTTATTACCTTCCGTGCCTTTGACCATTTAACCTGCTGACTATTGTGTCAGCCTTTGTTCAGGTAATGTGGAACTCTATTGTGAAGTCAACACAAGACGAACACTACACTCATTCAAAAGCAACCATATAAGCAGAACTCGAATCAGTGACCTTTATTATTATTAATAAATTTCTCTCGGGCTTCCAGCCGTGTTAAGATGTTACATTTGTGGGACGTTTCGAAGGCGTCCAACTCTGCCTTCATTCTCAACCAAATATCAATCATTAAGGCAGAGTTGGACGCCTTCGAAACGTCCCACAAATGTAACATCTTAACACGGCTGGAAGCCCGAGAGAAATTTATTAATATACAACGCCGTGAAAGATTACGATCTTGCTTTATTATTATTACTCCGCGATTCACTAAAAGTGTGTGTGCGGAGGGTGTATTGCTCCTATCCGAAAGGGTAATGATTTGGAAGGGATATACGGGATATGGCAGGAGGCCTTTACAATGCGATGACAGTGTTCTAGCCCCTACACTGCTAGCGCCAGCTTAAGTATCTTGGTCGGGACTGTTGCGAAGGAATTTGTGAATGTGTCTGCGGTCGTGGTTTGCCAACACGGAAGACAATTCCGTAGGCCCACAGAACAAGGAAATTATCAGACATTTCAGGCATGAGATTTTCCTCATCCTCGTTCAACTAACTTACTTATATTGCTACCTGAGGCTCACACAGTTAACAGACGAAAGAATTATACAGGTTTAGAACCGTATATCCTCGAGGAACCAGGCCTTTCTGAACTTTTTTAAATTTGTTTCCAGCTTGACACCTCGACTTTGAAGTCATGGGACGGGCATATGGACTTTTTGGTGAACTATACCGACGTTCGCTTTGATTTGGAAAAACCGTAGAAAATCCAAATCTGGATGGCCAGAAGCGGATTTGAACCCGCATCCTCTCGAATGCCAGGCCAGAACATTATCGCTCGTCCACTACGCTCAGTTTTTTGACCGTAACATATAGATATATAGGAACAATAATTATAGACTGACTCGGCCATGAATCTTTTTTAATATATCTATTTTTGCAGCCTAGTAGTAGACGAAAAAATATTAGATCAACTAAAGATGCCAGATCTTAATCACATCGTTTCTCACGAACCCGGAAACAACCATAATACTCCCTCTTTTATAACCACATATGTAACGTTTCAATTATTTTTTCGAAGATAACATCATTTTACTTTTACATATCCAGCGTATTCCAGTTTGAAAAGCAATCATCCTTTTCCTTCAGAATGCAGGCATAAGAATTTTTAAAGCTCCACTGCATATGGAATTAGCCAACGTCATTAACTGTAAGACTGACAGCAGTCTTTTTCCAAGACCATTCTTGCTTGTATAAAATGCCATGGTGGCTCCCAAAGTGAGAAGTATTATTGCGCCGGTTCAAATTCCTGTCGGCTATCAAATTTCGTTTTTTCCATGCCAGGATGATTCCTCTGGAAGCCATTGATCAACTTGTTTCATGTTCTTTGTTCACAGTTATCTCCTATATTTATTTATCTCGACAGTAACGAGGCGTTTAGCCCTAATTATTAATAATGTTTAATGTATAAAAAAGAAGAACTGATGTGCAGTTTTCAGACGTGAAATTTTAATTCCAAAATACTGTAAAATAGAAATTTCAAATATACACAAGTTATATATATTATATCTCTGTATTGACAGGTATTTGATGCATATATTATCACCCTATGTGAAAAATTATTTCGGATATTTTTTATAGAGCATTACAGTTTAAAGATACATTAAGGATTGTTGTTTGCAATAGAATATTCGTCTACGAGGCGTCACAAATAATTCAGCGATGAGGTGAAATATTGTCATTTGAAAAGGTTGGGTTTGCAGGATAGTCATCTGTGACAGACGTATTTTTGAAAATTGGCTGTTTGTTCCGTATAACACGATGTTAACTTCTATAAGGGTGTGAATTACGTCTCCCATATCATGTCGCAGCAGGACAAATATTTCGTCCACCTGATGGTTTCTCGAGGAGCCAAGGACGCAGGAAACTGATCATCCAGTCATAAACGTTGACATGAACACAGTAGAACGTGCATAGGCCGAAATGGTCTACATTATAAGAAAGACGGAATGTATGTCGACGACTTTCTAAAATCAATCATTTACGCGTAATTTGCCCTATGATTTATTGGAACTTTTAACACAGTGTATTCTTTTGCTTCTTCCCAACAGTGAGCGACACCGATGTTGCACTATTCTGCCATCTCATTCCTGTATTTTGCTTCTTATCCATTTTCCAGTTTTACTTTACCTCCCCTTCCCCTCGCAAAGCTTACTGGACGGACTATAAATATTATTCCAAAAAAGAATATTTAACAGTCAGTAGACGGATCACTCAAATGGCTAGATGTGCCTGGTGTAGCGATTGACACTGAAGCATACTAATGTTTGAATATAACTCGCACATTCGATGAGGAAGTCTTCTGGCAGGAAACGATGCATATTTCCTTGTATTGTGACTTCTGAATCATCTGCCATCGAGATAAAACTACATTTTCCTTCATTAGAGCCTAGACAAAGCAGTATCAAAATAAAATTTTGTAATTGTAAAAGTTTGACAAGAATACTGCTGGATTAGATTCGTTTAAAAAATGATAACTGTAAAGAATTATCTCGTTTCGATGTGTGAATAACTTTTAAGTACTAGGTGCTGTGACGCGCTGCAGAAAAATTAAACAAGAATTATTTACTACCCCTAATCCCGCCTAAGAAAATATAATATTTTTAAAAAATATCCGAAATAATTTTTCACATAGGGTGATAATATATGCGTCAAATACCTGTCAATACAGAAATATAATATATATAACTTGTGTATATTTGAAATTTCTATTTTACAGTATTTTGGAATTAAAATTTCACGTCTGAAAACTGCACATCAGTTCTTCTTTTTTATACATTAAACATTTTTAATAATTAGGGCTAAACGCCTCGTTACTGTCGAGATAAATAAATATAGGAGATAACTGTGAACAAAGAACATGAAACAAGTTGATCAATGCCTTCCAGAGGAATCATCCTGGCATGGAAAAAACGAAATTTGATAGCCGACAGGAATTTGAACCGGCGCAATAATACTTCTCACTTTGGGAGCCACCATGGCATTTTATACAAGCAAGAATGGTCTTGGAAAAAGACTGCTGTCAGTCTTACAGTTAATGACGTTGGCTAATTCCATATGCAGTGGAGCTTTAAAAATTCTTATGCCTGCATTCTGAAGGAAAAGGATGATTTGCTTTTCAAACTGGAATACGCTGGATATGTAAAAGTAAAATGATGTTATCTTCGAAAAAATAATTGAAACGTTACATATGTGGTTATAAAAGAGGGAGTATTATGGTTGTTTCCGGGTTCGTGAGAAACGATGTGATTAAGATCTGGCATCTTTAGTTGATCTAATATTTTTTCGTCTACTACTAGGCTGCAAAAATAGATATATTAAAAAAGATTCATGGCCGAGTCAGTCTATAATTATTGTTCCTATATATCTATATGTTACGGTCAATTAAAAAAACTGAGCGTAGTGGACGAGCGATAATGTTCTGGCCTGGCATTCGAGAGGATGCGGGTTCAAATCCGCTTCTGGCCATCCAGATTTGGATTTTCTACGGTTTTTCCAATCAAAGCGAACGTCGGTATAGTTCACCAAAAAGTCCATATGCCCGTCTCCCATGACTTCAAAGTCGAGATGTCAAGCTGGAAACAAATTTAAAAAAGTTCAGAAAGGCCTGGTTCCTCGAGGATATACGGTTCTAAACCTGTATAATTCTTTCGTCTGTTAACTGTGTGAGCCTCAGGTAGCAATATAAGCAAGTTAGTTGAACGAGGATGAGGAAAATCTCATGCCTGAAATGTCTGATAATTTCCTTGTTCTGTGGGCCTACGGAATTGTCTTCCGTGTTGGCAAACCACGACCGCAGACACATTCACAAATTCATTCGCAACAGTCCCTGACCAAGATACTTAAGCTGGCGCTAGCAGTGTAGGGGCTAGAACACTGTCATCGCATTGTAAAGGCCTCCTGCCATATCCCGTATATCCCTTCCAAATCATTACCCTTTCGGATAGGAGCAATACACCCTCCGCACACACACTTTTAGTGAATCGCGGAGTAATAATAATAAAGTAAGATCGTAATCTTTCACGGCGTTGTATATTAATAAATTTCTCTCGGGCTTCCAGCCGTGTTAAGATGTTACATTTGTGGGACGTTTCGAAGGCGTCCAACTCTGCCTTAATGATTGATATTTGGTTGAGAATGAAGGCAGAGTTGGACGCCTTCGAAACGTCCCACAAATGTAACATCTTAACACGGCTGGAAGCCCGAGAGAAATTTATTAATAATAATAAAGGTCACTGATTCGAGTTCTGCTTATATGGTTGCTTTTGAATGAGTGTAGTGTTCGTCTTGTGTTGACTTCACAATAGAGTTCCACATTACCTGAACAAAGGCTGACACAATAGTCAGCAGGTTAAATGGTCAAAGGCACGGAAGGTAATAAAATATTTACATCAGCAGATGGAGGAGGCATGTCAATTTTCAATAACGTGCACACGTGCACTTCCAGCCTTTTTTTATTTTTCTTCTTCTTCTTCTTTTAAATAGCTCCATTATCACGGAATATTGATTAATTAATTTTGTAATCAAATAGTGCAAGTAGAACATTACAAGACGCAATGAGGGTATGCTGAAGTTAAAATCCTCGAGAAGTAATTTTCAGAAATTTTTAATGACCTATACATATTAGTTCAATGTTATTTTTCAACATTTTCATCGGTCTTCTAATTATGATGAAGTAACTTTAATATGTTATATGAAGTTGTTTCTGTTACTTTCGACAAATGACTGTCACTGTATTTGTAGGTGCTCGTAATTCGAAAATGGGCGTATTTCGTGTACGGATGGTCATATTCACAAATTTTATTAGAGCTAATTCTACTGAACAAGTGTTCTTCGCTTCCTCAGAGCCACTGGTAAATAAACACTTCCTCGAAACGTTTGTCAGATCGGTTACTTCCTCGTTGCGTCTTAACTGAGCCAGCAGGAAGATCTTCTTCTTACGAAATAACCACACATAATGTTAAAGAGATTAAATCCTATACACTCAACTGAAATTAAATACCCCTCCCGTGTGCACTAAAGAGCTTCACTATAGTACGCCTACTTTCCAAATTTTTTATCCTAATACGTGTTTAGAACTCAGCCATGTTACTAGTTGGCACCAAACAAGGAATATTTTTTTGTGAGATGAGGTGGACCAGTGAGATATTTTTGAAGGAGGCCAATTGCCTTTTGGTTCAGTAAAAAGTCTTTAAATTTTTAATGGCATTCCCCCGATAGCCATTCATCCAGCTAAACCGTTTTGTGTGTTTATCCTGTGTACTGATGTATTTCCAAATGCTTTTTGGTCATACAATGGAAAGACGATAGAAGACATACCACAATACCTACTTTAACACCCATGCCTCTGGCCGGAATCGCACCAGTGACCGGGAGTCCCGGTAACGCTCAAGCCATCCCATCCGGAAGGACAGGGGTTGAAATCTTTGTGTATCCATCCGTATTTCGGTATTGCATGATTAATCGAAATCACTCCGTGAGTGCTGGGATGATTCTCTGGTATGGCCAAGGCTGAATTCCTTCACGAAACATGCCCCAAGTCCTTTTCTCTCTATAATGATTTCGACGTCGACCAGCCCTAAAACAACACCGAACTAGAGACTCTCCACATGTGGAAATAGCACTCTAGTCCCTTCGCTACCATGTTCGGCCGTTGAATAAGATAAATCCAACAAGGTAAAGGTCTAAAACACACCACAGAGATGTAATTATTTTTATTTGAGCAATTGTGTTTTACTTCTAGCCTTACATCTAATCGGAAAGGACTGGGGACAAGTAATGGGGAGGAATTCATCCATGGCCTTTTGAAAGAAAAATCTCGGCATTCGCCTGGAGTGATTTGGGGAAACCATCTAAAACGTTTACCTGGATGGCTAGATGGGTATTCGAACCCACGACCTCCCGAAAGCCGGATACCACATACCCACCACGTTATTTTTTGTCTTCGTCATATCTTCGGCGGCAATGTGATATGAATCCTGATAGTATTGGAAACTAGGATCGGGTAAGATTTTCAGCCACCGCTTTTTGAAGGAACTTTTCTGGAGTTCAGCTGGAGAGATTTACGAAAATCATGGAATACTGAAACTGGATCCCCGACGGGGTTTGAATTCGCGGCCTCCCGAATGCCAGGCAACAGTGTTACCTATAACCCATCGGGCTTGGACGGCAGGAAGTAAAGCTTGACAGAAAATTTTATAGAAGTATCAGTGTTAGTTAGAAACAAAGAGAGAGATGATAGTTTTACTACTTCCATCTTCCAAATTTAAAATGTGGAACCGCTAATTCACATTGCAGACGGATTTTTTTTATTTATTTACTGTTCTTAATGATTATTATTACTACTAAAACTGTTGCTACTGCGTTCAAGTTTAGCTTACCTTCTAAATATGGTATGATGAAAACAAAATTAAGGTGTTAATATTCCACACCATTTAATTTTCTGGGAATAGTTTATTTATATTTCGTGACTTAGTTTACCATTAGAGTTCTTTCGTGAATGCTCTTTCTACTTACCCTTAACCTTTGTGTGTATTTGTCACACGCACAGTTCTATAACGCTGTAGCGTTAGAAAGTGTAACTAAGTCCATTCAAACTCCCTTTTTGGTTTTCCGTGCGTAATGTAGCGATTCTTTTCTGTATTCGCCATATAATTGCGTTTGCTAGCGAATTGTTAACTGTTTATTCAAGGGAAAAAAATACGCAACGGTTATCAAAATTACGAAAAAAGTGTTACCATCTCTCTATAACTAATCAATTTGGTAATGTAAATAATTATTATGACTAAAATGGTGATATTCGTGATTATTTTTACTGCAGAACTCCGAACTTTCCCTCTGAGCGTCTGTGAGTTTCTTGCTGCGCGGGCTCATTTTTTTAGTCTTGGGTAAAGTGCTGGGTATGAGAGGTCTATTTTATCATGAATTTAGTGTACCACCTACCAGTTATGCTGTCCCATGCGGTATTCGTGTCTAGAACGAAGCATAATCGAAAGGCGAGGGGTCTCTCGAATTCTGTCCCCGACTGTACTTTTGTTGACACTAACATGTTGATAGATGCTTCGTGGTTTAATTAATACGATAATTAAGTAGTCCACGATACGTTTCAATTTAAACTTGTTTTTGTTCTCAAAGAAAACACGACGTCAAACGATACTGTTTACATGCATAGATAGAATCCAGAGATTGCATACAACACTTCTTCCACAGACAATACAGTTCTTGGCCGTCCTATATTGAGTCTGTGAAAACTTTGCCGAAAAACTAACTCTCTGTCTTCGGGTGTTTGCTTTATATAAACTTCATCGAAAATTCTAGAATTAAAAAGCTTCCGCCAGATATTTCTCGAACATTAACAATACTTAAACAACTGAAACATATTAAAAACAATCAGAATTAATACATAATCATTTACCATCAATACAAAATGTCCAGAAATGGAATTTAAAGATACTTAAACACAAAATTATTCACATAAATCATTTTAAACTGTAGCAAATTGTCCTTTAGACATCGTAACTTGCATTAATACTTGGAATTACGAACATTTAAGCAATTCTCTTGCACAATTCTGTTCTTAAACATATTAAATGGACTTTTAATAATTTCTTTTCATAAAACAGTCTATATTCATTGAAAAACAAACCTACCAGATCATATTCAATCAAACTGTAGCTTACTACAATTGCTTCATAAAATACAATTCCATTTAATTTTATGTTTGAGGGCTGTTGCAATGTACGTATATGTTTTCTGTCAGATGTAACACTTATTAAAACGACGTTCATCCGATACGCGTAAGTCGAACCTGTGACCCGCGTTGTTACGCTCATTGTAATCGACTGCTTGTATGGGCGGCCTGATCCAACAAGACTGTGTTGGCAGAGCGCGGCGTCCTTTGTCGCCGCAGGTGCACAGTAGTTTGGAGTCCGCTGCGACTGTCCATTTGGCCGCTCCGTTGTTCCCTGTGTACACTGGCCGGCGGCAGGGCGCGCTCTGTGGCCGGCCATTGTCCGTGCGAGTTCCCCTGCGGACAACTTTGTCATCGGCCGGCAACCTTCACAGTGCGCCAGTAGGTCTTCTCAGCAGCTTGCGTCAACGGAGCCCTGGCCACTGTGCTTTTCTCGGCCTCACATGTCCTTTGTCTAGGAAATTAGAATTCCTGGTGACCTTATCGTTACGTTCCTCATATCACAAGTACACTGTTAAAATGTCAAACCTATTATGCGAGTTCGTTATTAAAAAGGGCTAAAAATATTTTTTTTAAAAAATATTGGCATTCGGTAACAAAGTGAAACAGCCATAACAAGGTTAACTTTTTTTTTTTAGTTTTTCCTTAAAAATACACATAAAAATTTAACTGATAATATTCAGTCCTCATTATTATTCTTGCTAGGAGTAGAGATAACTCTTAATTATCATCCTTGACATTAGGGTCTGGCTTAGATTTTTGATTGTCTAGTAGAAATTTTGCTATGATTCTCTATAGTCTAGACGGGTGGTCGTCTGTGTCCATTAGACTGGAAAACTGTTGCCATTAGCTTTAAAAAAGTGTAGCATGTGGTTTAAATCCCCCTCGCTAATCTCATTCATACAAGGGGGATGATACAAAATGCAATCTATAAACATGTTTGTGAAAGCTGTCATGATTGAATTTTAGTCCAAGAGCAAGAAGGTAATCACAAACCCGTTTTTCGATGGTTTCCTCAGTGCCGTATCTAGGGAGGGGTAAACCGGTGCGCTTGCCCCTGGTGGCAACTTCAGGGGGCCGCCAAAGCCATATTTGATGTGGCAGATGTTTTTTTAATCCTACTGCCCCGGACGGCAATCTCTAGTTTTTGCCCCTGCTCCGAAATTTCGTAGATCCTTCACTGGATTTCCTGAAAAAACTCCAGGCGATGCCGCAATGATTCCTTCAAAAAGCCACGGTCAAATTCCTTTCAGTTCCTTGCCCTCGGTCATTTCCCGTCTCTAGTGGCTTCGAAATCGACGAGGCCTAAAGCCACAAGCAAAAATAGAATACTATATATCAAACCCACTACATCAGCACTGAGATCGTTGTCAAAGAGTGATTCATAACATTGAGTCTCCCGTGCAAAAAGGATGCACTACGTGATAGTAAGGTTGGCCATTGGTTGGAAGAGGCGAGTACAATCTCAACAAACCTTTACACACAAGTATATCTGGTTGCCTAATAATAGTGGGTGTGCAGGGCGACGTGAAGTTTTTGGTTTCAGTTGCAATTCTAGTTTTTTATTATTATTATTTGCGGATAAGCCCATTAGAACTACGCAAAGTACTCAGAAGCGTTTGTTCGCTTTCCTTTGTGCCCATATTTCCTTCATACGCTTGCTATGGGCTTCTTTTCTCTCATCAGACCATGTTGTTCCTGATCTTTTCTTTAATCTTTCCTGCCGGTCAACTTGCCACTTGTGAATTTTTTATTTAAATGTGTCTCTGTTTTCGAAATCTTCTGGAACAATTCCTGCTAATTTGAGGTCTTTCTTGATTTCTCCAATCCATTTCATTGTATCCGATACTGATTTACTTCGGTTTTCATAGAATACAACTATTTGTCTTGTAAGTCTGTTAGGGTTCATTCTTTTGATGTGTCCATAAAATTTTAGTCGGCGTTTTCTAATATCACTGTGAATGTCTGCATATTGTAGAATTTCCTGATTACTTTTGAGTCTGTACTGGTCTCCTATGAGTCTTGGGCCCAAAATTTTCCTTCTAATTTTGCGTTCTTTTTTCTCAATGTTTTCTATATCTTTTTTTCTGTTAAAAATAAGTGTTTCTGATCCATAAAGACATGCTGGTTTAATAACTGTATTGTAATGTCTCAGTTTTGTGTGCTTGGAGATGCATTTTTTGTTATAGACATTTTGTGTTAGGCAATGAACCTACTACGCTGTCGTAGCAGGGGGAGAGGCGATACTCCCACGTGGCGCGTCCCAGGTGGCGGATAGGGAGGTCCTCACCGGTTTACCGGCGGACTTGAGCGAAATAAAATAGCTCTCGCGGACCAAACACACCACGGTCAACGGCCTCAATGGCGGAAGAGGAATAGGATTGTTCCCAACGGCAGAGGGGGCGGAAGAACCACATGTACTGGAACTAACACCTCCAGTCCTAAAAAACTGGCCTTCGGTACAAACAATTTGATTTTCAAGTACCATGAAGCGTGGCAGAAATTTAGTTTTTTTATGAATTTCTATGATTTTCTTTTGCTGGGACTGTTTGTAAAGAAAATTCCTCTGTTTCGTAACTTTGACCATGGTGCTTACTGTACCCTGATGAGCTTATTTCTCATCTAATTAAAACATTCGCTAGGTTTTTAACGAAGCGGAACGTTCTAAGAAAATCGTGTCAGCAACACATCGTTGGAACCAAATATTTCCTCTGATTTTGTTGAGCTCCTGGTTTCTTAAAAGTCGTATGGGAACTGTTTACTTATTAAATGCAGCAAGATTTTGAAATGGTACCAAAAGAGCAACACTATATATATATAACTATACGAGTATAATACAACAATCAGATAGTTGCATATTAAAATCGTTAACCTTCAATTTACTCTGTGTTAAGTCTCATTTTAGCCTTCAGAGGATTCATTACAGAATTCTAACACACATATGTAGGACAGAATTTTTAGGTGGCATAATCGTTTTGAATTCAGGAGTACGCTTCCACAATCGTGTTTTATGTCCAATATTTTTACATCTTTATAGAGATTGGTTGTGATAAAAACATTCCTTACTGTTAACTGTTTTTATTATTTACAGGTTAATCTTTGTGAGTGTGGTGTTTAATATAATGTGTTATTTGTGTTCGATGTTATTCACTACCCCTTGCCATTTCCATTAAACTCCATGTCCAGTTTGCTGCAGTTCTCAAGCCATTTATCCTTCCGCTCGTTGTTTCAGAACAGAGCCGAAAAATAAAAGCTCGCGTTTAAAAAGCTAGCAGAAATATTGGGGCCAGGGATGGCCAACTCTCGGAATACCCTCGTTATTACCGCAACTTCCACGTTATGAAACTCGGCGCTATTTTTGAAACTTTACTTGGCGACTGCCCCGGGGCGGAAGAGTGGGTGGGTGGGACAGCTTCTCCAGCGATTTAGCAAACCTGTTTCCAGCGCTAACAACGTCGCGGCAGACCCGTAATGTAATTGCTCGGCCGCCGTCCCACCAGAGATCACTAGAGCGCCTCTTCCGGTAATTCGATATCGGACCGACCACAGGATGGGAAGCCTCTCCCTCAGATGTAATAGACGTGTTCTGCGAAAGCCAACTGCGGGCTCGCTTTGAGCAGAATTTCCACGCAAATCTCTCGACGACTAGGTTCTGTTACTGGCTCGTTCTCGGAGAAACATTCTAACTCGAATTTGGAATACAGGAATACAGGATTCTCTTGCCTCTCCTGTTCCGATTCCTTTTGGTCATTAGTCACAAGAGCTTCATAACGAATCTGATTTTATAAAAAATGGAAAAGTGATATAATATTTTTCCAAACAATTTCATCACAAGCACTGACAAAAGAGAGGTTTTCGATGTGGAAATCGGAGTCTGAGAACAATAAATGTGTATTTATAGTATAACACGACAAGTAACCCACCTAAAACCTTCGCCCATGGGCCTCTACGAGAAACTAACATTTATATACTCTGAAATTTTAAAATTGTTTATGTATACCTTTGGGAAATACATACACACCAAGGCGCCCAGAAAGACGCATGGTTTAATGGATTTGTCAGTATTCATATGGTTGTGGGTTCGATCTCCGCTTGGCAGAAATTTTTTTATGTTCTATATGCATTTATTTTCACTGCTATTTGCTGTTAGTAGCTCTAAACATTAATTTTCAAGAAAATTCTCCGAAATGATTGTTTTTCTTCATAGGATTAACAAGTTTTTATTATGATAGGCACCTTACAAACATAAATTGCTTTCACAAAGGAAATATTTTCTGAAATTTATTCTTCCACAGCCAAATATTATCCTTATTATTGAACTGGGGAAACATATTTAATTTTAATTTGTAAACTTCACATTTTCTCAGTTAAAATGAACAATTTCCTTGTATAAATAATGTATAACTTGTATGGTTAAAGTTTAACCCAAAAAAAACCCTGCAATTTAGAAACGTAAATTGAAATATACTTCACTACTTCAATAATAAAAACGAATTGTGGTTGTGGAGGTATATGTAAGTTATTTTTGTACTGTGTCGTAGTTATATAAATCTGCATAACACTGGTCTTACTAACATCGCATGCTATTTCTCGTGTTAATTCCTGCTGTTATTACGTGAGTTACATTCCGACCATCATGAAGTAATTTGTATACTGTGCTTTCAGATGCTCCACATTTATATCTTTTTACTTTGTTAAGGAGTTGTTGGATAAGAACAGTGCTGCTTCTAAGAACAACTTGAAGTTAGACAATAAAATTCAATATTCTAAAATGTATAGAATCTATTTATATGAAATTTTGGGAGTATTGCATCATTATCCATTCAAAAATTTAAGAAATGCTAAAAATAATTTTAAGAGCGAACCTCTTTATCTCTCCCAGACTCGTAGTTAATCAAGTGTTTGAGGTTCTGGCTTCCTGTATTTTCATTGTGCACATTCTGTCTCTTTGTTTTTGTCTTTTTCCGATTGTTGGCTTTGTTTGTGTAGTGTCAATAGCGACATCTGGGAGCTCTGGCTGTCTTAAACTCTCACTTCAAATTAATTAGTTAATAATTTAATCACGATGGAACATATGCTCTGGTGGCAATTCCCTATCATCAAATTACCCCTTTTTTATTTTATTTTTTAATCATCTTATATAATTTAAGTGTTAAATTCCTCCCTATCTATTTTTGGGATTTACGAGTTTTAATATTAAACTCTTTCAGCGTTTTTGGTAAATTTTTCATCGTTTCACTTGGTAATTTGTTGCAATCTCTGACACCCTTACCCACAAAAGAAAAATTTCCACTCCCTTATGCATGAAATCAAGCACCAGTCACCTTTACCTTTCCATCCACTATTCCTAATTCTTCGACCAATATTCCTCCAATGACTCCCAATCCAGCTCTTATCATATCGGATACTGACTGGGTTCTGCGATTATTTTTCACAAACAAATCTAGTGCCCTTCTTTGCATGCCCTGCAACTCCGGTATTTGATACCTAAAATGTGCTTCACCATATTTAGCCAAAGGTCTGACCAAAGTTTTGTACCCAATTCGCCAAAATCTCTGATACATTCTCACATCACCCTCTCCAGTAAATGAAGGATTTTGTAACCTTTTCCTATCACCTGCCCAATGTGCTCTGTCCAGTTGAGTTTATTATCAAACGTTATGCCAAGTTATTTACACTTCAAGCCTTCAACAAGCAATTCTGACCCACCCAACGATCATAAACAATCTTTAATTTTTTTTTATCTGTGTACCTAATAAGCTAAATCTTCATGGCACTTATCTTCATTGCATGCTGACCTACCCACGTGGTTGTTCCTTGTAAATATTCCGCGTTTGGTTTGGAACGTTAACCATCTTCTACCATTGTTTTACTAAACCCTGGATCGAACCGTATACTCGTAACTTTGGGCTGTACATATTTCTGCGGTATAAGTATATCAGACTTACTTTAGTACAGAGTTTCTCGTATAACTGAAAACTTTCTATTGCAGCATGCTGTAAAATATCCTTTGTTTCAGAAAAATGGGCTTTGCGTAATACAGCTGAAGCTTTTCTGGAGAGGATGGATCGGGACGAAAATGGATGATAGCTGCAAATAGGATTAACATCACTCCATTCTTGTAAACAAAAATCTTTAGCAATTTTCCTGAAATACTCTAAAGAGCTTGAGGGCTCCAGAAGCGACCAAAGTACGTTATTATCTCGAAATGTTATTATGTGCTCTGATTACAGCTACTCCCACAGCTAACAGACAGCGAGAAAATGTAAGAATGCCTGGATTTAATTTTATGACCCATTAAATTGTTGCCTCTCCTTTAGTTCCAGGAATTGGGATTTTATTTCGAGAAGGTTACCTCTTGCGAAAAATACGGTAATTCCCTACTCGCTGATGTTTACTTTAGCCGGCAAGCACGTATACTTGAGAAAATTCTTTTTAGAAACACATTTCCAGTAACTGCAACGCTCTTATCGAAAAAAGCTTTGTTTGGAAGTAGCCTCGGTATACTTTTCGCCGTCTGAACTCTGACATTTGTTCCGAAAATTCCAAAAGTTGAACATTCACAGAACCTTGGCAGTAATAAAGTTTCAATTGTTAATCTAGTTAAATACGATTTATTGTATTTGACTTGTCTGTCGCGATCATCATACACACTGGGCAATAAAGTCGGCCAGTCCCTGGAGATTTGGGTGTGCGCCATTCACTGTTTCTTAGAACTGATTTGTTGAGCTGTTAATGCTGCCCGTGTACAAAGAGCGTGTTTAAGCTATGGCTGAGAGTTCTAATTAGCTGTTCAAAGGGAAGACGCAAACGAAAACGGTAAAAGACTTCACTTTTATGACCATGACGACTTTTTAAAATACTTTAAAGTTGTAACTCTAACAGGTACATGTTCATACAGTCAATTTGCTACGTTCGGACAACATTACAGCACGTTTGAGGAACGGGGGAAGTAAACAATTAAATGCTTTTGGTACATTCAGCTAAGTGCTTTTGCTTACATTTCAGGGTCTTTAAAAGTAAATTGTATCAGTTTAATAAGAACTCGGGTGAGGGGTATTGAGAATAGTTATTTGTTATGTATCCGCTCTTTTGACGTGCAGTCGTGCTACTGTTCACTCCCCCCCCCCCCTCCCCCCATAGGAAGCGATAGACCGTACGATAGTGTCATCCACTGGCGTAGAAGAGACCAAATACAAAAATTTATTATTGCTGCTTTTGTTTTATGAATGTGACTTAGAAAACAATTTTTAAATCGTATTCCTCCATCGATTTCGTTTGTTTTTGGCGCATAATACTGTACCGGCTCTTTTGAACGACCACGTTGGCTCATGGCCGCACCGTTCAGATGTCTGGTACGGCCGTTATGTTTGTCAGGTATGGCCGGTGCGAGGTTGGGTCGAAAGCAGGCTTGTTTGCACTTGGAGGGAATTTCAGCTGCCACCATGTTGACTGCTCGAGGTTGACAGCTGGGCCTCGCTTCATAAAATGCTATGACTGGTTTCAAATATGACACCATTTCATATTTAGGATATTATCGGTAGGTATGGTTCTGCCATGGTTGCTGGGCCTCGCTTCATGAAGGGCTATGACTGGTTTCAAATATCTGACCGCATTTTATATTTAGGATATTAACGGTAGGTTTGGTTCTTCCGCTAAAATGAAAGCCTACGTGGAGTATCTTGATTTATGCAGAAACAAGGCCCTGCATATTACAGCTGTGTTTGCGAGGAGAGCAGCCGTCCTCGCCGCTTTTGGAACCATTCAATTAGGTGGAGATATTGCAAAACGTACGGGCTACGGGAACCCTGGCTGGCGAGGGGAAGGCTTGAGTAGCTCACTTGCCAGTCGTCGAAGAGGCAATGGGGAAGTAGCTACGCCAGGTGAAGTGATCAAACGAAGCCAAGGAAGAGACAGAGTCCCTTTGCCATAATATTGTTTGAGTCGCGTGGAGGAACATCATGTGCGGTCAACGACATTGATGACTGGTGATCGACGAATTCTTGTCGGTCAGTGACAGTGAGTTCCATAGAACTTATTGGTATTCTCAAACTTATTAGTTGAGAGCTACTAATTATCCTCGGCAATGATCAGTCAAGTGTTCGTTAACCATTCCGTTAGTGGATTTCGGTGTGATATTTAGTGGAGATCGGCCCATATTCTCATCTTTCGACACATGCAAATCGTTAGCTCGGATGAACAAATTGAGGGGTATTTTGACTTGGTCTGGAAATGAGAAATTCACTCTTCTCGTCGAGATATTATTGATTTTAATTAATATCATTCACTGATATAACTTTCAAGACACTTATGTTACACAGAAACAAGTTTCTCATACATTTCACAAGCTATTTTAGCTTGTGTACGACGGCATACAACCTTCTCCGAGCGGGACGACAAACTCGCCCGCGCCCTGCCATGCTACAATAATGCCGCTAAATCAACAATTTCTGCCGGCCGATCTACACGTAACGTCTTGACTGACGTTTTACTTGATCAGGTAAAACGTATCAGACAAAACATTGTGTGTGGACAGCAAAACGGACGTTTTACCTGAACTGAATGAAGACCGACAACTTCCAGAAAACGGATCAGCCGGAGCATTGTTTTCCGTCTTTATTGACGACTTCCAGAAAACGGGAGCATTGCTGTCGGTCTTGACTGATGTTTTCCCCCTCAGTTTTTAATCATCTCTGAGTTTCTGTCGAGCTAAAATAACTATTATTTTGGTTTTCTTTTCGAAAACATTTTACGCGGTGTTCTTTTAGAACCTAGGACAGTGATTTGTTTACGAAATTCGTTGAATGTTTCCTGGTTATCCTTGTATACGGCAAGTTAAAGTCAAATGACTACAGCGACCAAGACAAGAAAATTAAGCATTTGCTTTGGTTGATAAATGTAAGCAAGTGTATCTTGGAGATAAAAAGGAAGCGGATATGAAAAAAATATTCAATTCTCAGTGTTTCTTAAAAGATTGCTAAAAATTAAGCAGCTGGCACGTTTTGGTGTTGGTGCCGATGATATTTGCAAATTTTCTCCGTGAAATTCCTACCTTCTTTTGATCTTAAATTATAAAGATACCCCAAGAGAAACAATTATCAACACAGAGGATGATTCAGAAGTTGAAGTAAGTTGTTAACCGCTGCAAATTAACAGAACTGCACATAGAAATGTACATAAAAAACTAGATTTATTTAATAGCTGGACAGTAGTAGTACTAAATATAAACAAAAGAAATAATTACACCAGTCTTCAGGTTCATGAGGTAATTCCGAAGCAAATTCAGATGAAAAAATCTTTTGCTCTTTAGCTACTATCTTCTAGACCATTCTTACTTTTTAATCTCATCAGACATAGTGAAATAACCACTAAAAGTAATGCTTCACACATGAGAACTGAGCTAAAGACGGAAGTCAAAAACGTGTGTGCAGTGCTGCCAATTCTACAGATTTATCCGTAGATCTACGGATTTTTATAAAAAGTTAGGATTTTCGGATTTTGTTACAATATCTACGGATTTTTTATTCTTTTTATTATTTGTTTATTTTTCCTTATATTCGTGTTTTGTTAAACTTTGAGCGTATAGTGTTAATGCATTACAGAATTGTCAATAATTGTGAATCGTTTCCTTGCAACCGCTCGTGTGTTCCAACGATTGAAATAACGCTTATATTTTGTTTGATTATAGATTTCACAGATCTTAAAAGACCGTCGGCACGGCTTACAAAGCAGTGCATTCCAAGAATGCCTAACCAGTATCCTAGGATCAAAGAGGTCGCAGTTTTTAACATTTCCTGTTACAGAAAATATGCTAAATTTAATGTCAACAAAGGGAATGTATGATCCCTAAAATTAAAAAAAAAAATTAAAAATGTAGGCACAGCAGCAGCAGTGATGAAGTAATGGAGGTGACGCTGTATAAAACATGTTGAGAGATATTTCTTACATTCAATGTAGAATATTATGTTGTATTTCGAATTTTAAAGACCTGGAAATAAAAAGTGTTCTTAATTTTGACTCTCGCTTCAATAATTATTGTTTCATCTTTCAGTTAGTGTCTCTGGAATTTTGTACCCAAGTTTTAGCGGCCATCTACGGATATTCGAAGCCAAGAGGATGGCAGCACTGAGTGTGTGGACGCGAGTTTTTGGTCAGTTTTACCTGACGAGTTGCCTGATCAAGTAAAACGTCAGTCAAGACGTTACGTGTAGACCGGCCTTTAGATAACACAACCATACTACCCCTATTACTAAACAAACTACAGACTGTGGAAACCCGATAATATTACAAATCAATTTACAAACATTGATACAGTTATTCAGGATACTTATAATTAATAAATGCTACATAATTCAATAATAACACTACGGGTAGTAAATTAATAATAAAGAAATAATTGGGGGGTTAGTGTTAATGTTACATATTGACAAAGATCCGTCACGTTCCCTTATGCAAAATTGAATTTACTTGGTTTCAATAAAATTATTCTACTCATTCGGTAATGACCTTTCAATATAAAACTATTCAGATTTTTATTTCTCACTACTTAGGTACCATCGTATGAAACAGTTAGCCCATCCTCCTCCAGTTTGGCAGGATTTATTCAAAGATATTTGGCCTATTAACCAATTCTAGTGTCGTAGCTTGTGCGTATGGTTCATTCCAGGCCGTTTATTACCATCAAGGACAGCACAATACGTTATATCTCAATTATAATCGTCCGCGCCTCAGGCTGTACACGAATCAGCCATCTTCATCACGTTACCTGGGCTGGCTTGGCAGCTGTCGACCCGCCACCACCTGGTCCCCACGGGTCGATATACCTGTCTCCCTGCTCCGCTCAGTGGGTAGGCATCACGAACCCGTATTAAAATTATGCTTCAACACTCAAATGAATCCCTTAACACCTTGGCTTTACCTACCGGAACTGCCGAAAGTGCAGATTCCTACTTTCCCCATGAAAGTAGTATTATCGTACATTTGGTTCATACTTGTAAACTTATAGATTCGTGGAACATGGGTAATGAGTTTGAAGCTTTAATCTGATAAGGGGGCATCCATAAATTAGGTGAGATGTTGTTCTGGATTTCCGGACCCCCCCCCCCCCCCAATAGAAATCGCAACTTTTTGAAAATCCACTTTCGCGTCATTTGTAGACCACTTTTTTGTGATTTCGCTGGACCCCCCTTCCCCCCTATTTCATCTCACGTAATTTATGGACGCCCCCTAACAACTGTTCTATTTAGTGAACTTAAGTTGGGATATTTTAATCTTTTTTTTTAAAAAAAAAAAAAAAAAAAAAAAAATCACACGTTCTGCAGCTGACAGATGTTTTAAAATGACATTTGGCGTTATTAATATTATTATGTATATTATTTCCATAAAGTGTTTTTTTGCCACAAGCCATTATTTCCCATCATACCTAACCAAAATCGATAAATGAGGTATCATTTTAGAGATTAGGGTATCCGCTTTGTTCACACGATATTTTTCCGTATTCGACCCTAAAAAGGGCAAAAATATCAATATTTCTACAACGCGCTTTAGTGTCACGAGCCATTTATCTTTCTTGATATCTAACCGAAATCGAGAAAAGTGGTATTATTTTAGAGATTAACGTCTACACATTGGTCGCATAATGTTTTAAGAAAGGAATTTGACCCTCAAGTGGCAAAATTATCATTATTTCCATGACTTTTCTTTTTGTTACGAGCTATTTGTCTCCTTTGACTCCTAACCGAAATCGATAAATGAGGTATCATTCACAAGACTAAGGTCTCCACTCAGGTAACATTATAAATTAACAACGATTTTTTTAAATATGATCCTTGAAGGACAAAAATAATAGTTGAAAGTTGCGCTTATGAGACAGTTCAGAGCCATGTTGCCAGTAGCAGCAGCATATATCACAGAAATATTAATAAACTGCTTCACTGACTTCGTTTATTACGTAGCTATTACACTAAACAAACAATTGATAGAAATGAGGCGGTTTTCTTTTGTCCTGTTATAAAGCACCAACCTTACTATTCATCGTATTCACGAAATTTTCGTATGGGTCATCTAGTTATTACTAATTGTACTTTTTTATATTTTCGCTTTACGCTTCGTCGACGTCGAGGTCATTACAGATGGGAAATGGAGGCAGGGAACGAGAAAGAATTCGGCCATGGCCTTTTAAAGGAACCGCCCCGGAGTGATCTGGGGAAACCCAAATCTGGATGGCCGGATTGTGATTCGAAGCGGTGCCTTCCCGAATGCAATATCAGAGCGTTACCGCTCACCCACGACGCCCTATTTAATTGTACTAACCTCTTCAGTAATCTCAAGTGGAAAGACATGACATGACATGACAAGCCAGACACAACACACACAACAATCTGTGCCGTGGGGGTGAACGGTTAACGTTCTGGCCGTGCATTCGGGAGGACGAGGATTCGAATCCCCGTCCGGGCATCCAGATTTGGGTTTTCTATAGTTTCCCCAATAAATTACTCCAGGCGAATGCCGGGATGCTTCCTTCATAAAGGCCATGGCTGAATTCCTTCCCATTCCTTGTCCCCAGTCCCAATCCGCCTCTAATGACCTTAGCTGTCAACGAGGCGTAAAGCCTTAAGTTAACCGAGAAACTTTGTAAAGCAAAGCCAGCCCTCTATTTCCTGCGCTACTGGCGCCGGTAACAGATCTTTAAGTAATGGATAGCGCTCCATCAGCGGGCAACTGTCAGAGCGCGTAATGGATTCGTGCTGTTAGACGGGAAAGACAGCCCAGTTCTGATGCATAGTATTTAGGAGACTGCTGTATCACTTAATTCGCAAGATACGCTCACCAAAGACAGAAAACCTTTTTTGCTTGTTTGCACTCTTTCCATGTGATATGGCTATAAGCTTATCTGAACGTTTGGGTGTGCTTTGTGGCTGATTCGATAGCATCAGCGGTTGGCGCAGCAGCGGAAGCCAGCATCAACTTGTGTTACTGTAAGAAGTACCTCAGAATCAGTAACTTCCTTGATTATCCTCCATTCGAAATTACACAAAAAGAACGGCTCACATATTTTGAGGGCACGATGACCTAGCTGTCGATGCAACCAGAAGTCGAATCAATGAGGACGATTCGGTAATGACTGTTGATTGTCTTAAACCAGGGGTGGCACACCCGCGGACCGCGGGCCACATGCGGCCCGCCTTGCACTTTTTTTTTTTTTTTTTGGCCTGCGAGATTCATCCATCACACTTATACAAAATATATTTATTTTGCAATGGCAAAAGTAATGAAAACCAACGTTATTTAAAAAACAACATTATTTGTGCAGCCATGCATTAAAAGATTAACTGTCTAAATTATGGGCAAAAATAACTTTGATTTTAAAATAATATTCTTGCAAATATATGACTGTTGTTAGCATCATTATTATTTTTTATCATTGTCTATGTTTACATGTAAGAATAATAGTAAACACAATAATAATTACTCATTATGTTTCAAATTTTCGCTCCAAAACAATGTCTATAGTGGGACTGAATCTAATATCGGGTTATATACGAGGGCTGTCCAGAAAGTAACAGATGTTTTGTAATAAAAAATAAACAAAGTGAAAAAAACGATTTTTATTATATACATTTTAGAGGTAAACTCTTAGGCTATTTTTAAACATAATCGCCATTTAAATTAAGGCACTTATCATAACGTGATACAAGCTTTTCGATACCCTCTCTGTAGAAATTTGCTGCCTGAGACTTCAACCACTGGTTTACACCGGCATGCAGTTGAGCGTCAGTGTCAAACCGTTGTGTTGCGAGCCACGTCTTCATCGCCGGGAACAGGTGGTAGTCGCTCGGTGCCAAATCCGGGCTGTACGGCGGGTGATTGAAAACTTCCCATCCAAAACCATCCAAGAGCTCTTGGGTACGATTGGCCGTGTGTGGACGAGCGTTGTCGTGGAGAAACAAAACTTTCTCACCGAGTTTTCCCCGACGCTTAATGTTCTGAGTGTTTCGCAATACCTTTCTGAAGTGATTGTTTGGCCACGTTCAAGAAATTCAACGAGAATCACACCCTTAGCATCCCAAAACACAGTAGCCATAATTTTTACTGCTGACAGCGTTTTCAGACACTTCCTCGGTTTCTTGGGCGAATGCGTGTGTCCCCATTCCATAGACTGCCGTTTTGTTTCACAGGTGACGTACTTTACCCAAGTCTCGTCGCCAGTTACGATACGATCGATAACTTGGTTTCCAGTTTTGGCGTAGTCTTCCAGAAACGTCAGTGCTGCAGCAAGTCTCTGTTTTTTGTGGTCTTCTGTTAAGATTTTCGGAATCCACCTGGCACAAAATTTGTGGTAACCAAGTTTACCAACCACAATCTCATGAACTAAACTCCGTGAAATTTGGGGGAAATGTTCTGAAAGCTCCGTAATCGTGAAACGACGATTTTCACGGATTTTTTCGTTGATTTTCACCACCAGTTCATCACTCACAACACTAGGCCTACCCATGCGGTCCTCATCGTAAACATTGGTTCGACCATTTTTAAAATCGATGCACCATTGCCTCACTCGGCTTTCACTGATTATTCCTTGACCGTACACATCACAAATCTGGCGATAAATTTCAATTGGTTTGTGATTTTTCGCCAACAAAAACCGTATTACAGCTCGCACTCCACAACTGGCGGGATTTTTAATTGCAGCGCTCATTTTAACACTCTACTGTATTCAAAGTACGATAGGAACGATGTGCAAACTACCACGGCTGGTTGCGTACTGAATGTATGAACAGTCTGACACCAAGATGGCGGCGCTAGGAGCACCCATTGTTGCGCCAGGTCAAAACGTCTGTTACTTTCTGGACAGCCCTCGTAATTTTATATGCGGCCCGCGGAGTTATGATGCATTTTTAAAGTGGCCCTCAAGATCATTTGGGTTGGCCACCCCTGTCTTAAACAGTAAAATTGTACAGCAGTGTGATAAGTGAAACCAATAAATGATCAAGTATGTCCACAGATATTGAATTTTCACGGTTCGTTCATTTCTAACGGCATAAGGAGGCAAATACATAAGGCACGCCGTTCTCTATCGTTGGTTGTGGTCAAGCTTTTACAGAACAGCATGAAACTGAGATTAATGATCGCATTTTCGAAAACGTAGAGTTTAGCATTTCTGTGATTTTTGACACGTTATCTCCGAACCATCTGCATGTTACTGTTACCTAGTGTGCCCTCCTTATAGGGCCTTCTTCAGAAATTTAATGGGCACATGAACTTGGGCAAGAAACATCGAGTTACCATTAAAATTTTGAGGAGGATCACGAAATGAGGACCGAAACGATAGTTGGTAACAAGTAGCCGCGGCACCATCCCGAAAGCCAATGTAACACTGTTATCCGATCGTTTCAAAAGCCTGAAACACGTTTTGCATACGCTTTTAGATAGTAAGAGAGCTGGAATTAGTAACTGATGGAATCATTGTCTTCATCATCTAAAAATCTGACCACTAATGAGTTGATGATTGGCGATTTGCAGTATGCCTGGTCTGCAGCGGTCCTCGGGCGGATTATTGGGACCGCTGCGGTGCATAATGCAGATAACAGCTCGCTACTGCAGGGAGTTACTCTCCAGTTGGAGAGTTTCCCGATAACGATCCGCAATCGCCGTCAACGATGCAGGATACCAGTGCTGCGGCGAATAAAAAGTAACTTATCTGCTGCACTGACTTCAAGGTCAAGCGGCTTAGTACGTCTGCAGTTACCGAACGTTTCTGTCGGAGGTATTTGCGTAGCAATTTCTCGACCATCCCTCTGTTCCGTTCACCTTATTTCCAGTTATTATGGTGAAGTACAGTTTGATTTAATAGAATTTCAATGGTGACGTTTATACCTGTTTAATAATTTCGCTTGCCACGGAAAAGCAATATATCAAGGAAATGTCTATACTAATATTAAAAATGCGAAAGCAACTCTGTATGATTTTTACGTTTTCACTACTAAACGATCTTGATTGAATTTTACAAGGAAACACCGCGTATGATTAGGAAGGACTTAGGATACTTTTTTGAGATTAAAAACACATTTTGGCATGAAATTTCGAAAATTAACCGAACAGTGGCAGACGGGTAGCGTGCGTAAGTTTCTGTAAGATATATCGGTCTCGGAGTCTTTGTTTCTCTCGCAGTCAGTTTGTGCATAATCTTAGCGAAGGACAGCAAAATTAAAAAAAAAAAAATGTTTAAAAACTGTATTGGTACAAGATGTTTCCAGAAAGTGACATTAGTTTGAACCAAAAACAAAAATCTGCCGAAGCAACTGTTTAACGGTGGTGTCTCCTACAGTTACCCCCCCTTTTTTTCATTAGTTTGTTGCTCTTTTTAAAGATGTTGCTAACTGGCTCTCTTCATGAGACAGGTTCATTGATAGAATGGTGCCGCAATGGCGTCCCCGTCATATTATCCAGATTCCTGGATCTTTGGTACAATTTTAAGTAATTTACAGCATTCTGTAACCAATGCGAGCAATAAAGTTCCAAGTTCACGTGTACGAAGTCGCTGGTAACGGCTTATTCCAAATATTTGCTCTCTTGAAAGACAGAGCTCAAAAAACGGTGTCTACGTCCTTCTAGCTTCTGGGACAATTGTTTGTGCCTGTGAAGATGTTACTGTATTAGATGCTTATGGAGATATTATGAAAATTGTAGCAATTCTCTGATATTTGATTGTAAGTTGGTCATTTTTACCTGCGAGGCAGCCAAAAATGCGGCGTTTTAGTTTTTTTTGCTAATAATTCTGTTTTTGTTTGACTTGGATATTATTTACGGAAGATCAACGCGATTGAAAGGGGTAATCCTAAAAAAAATCTGTTGATTGCAGATTCGAGTCTGCCTTGTTGCTATGCTGGCGTCAGATTCACCATACGCCATATGTGTTTGCTTTTAATGGAAACCTTCTTTGGATACCAGGCCATTACACAGAGTGATGTAAATAGAGATGCGTAGCCATTCGTATTCTAAACATCTGGCTTACAGGATGGCTAAATACTCAAATAACATTTCTAATTAAAAAATCCAGTACAGTTTGATTCATTGAGTAGTCTTTCAAGAAAATGTGAGTAATTCGTACAACGGCCACATAGATTGCTCGCGGTAGTACAGATCTATACATTTTCCCCCTTATTAGGGCCGTTAGGAATAGCGTAAGCCCCTTCTGGCTGATTACTCTCACAGCTTACAGTGAGAGATCGCCAGTTGTAAACTTCAGATTCACTTCATACACTGTGTAAGTATGAAAAACTTCGGCGTTGACGAGAAAATCGGTGTTGAAATTTTCCATTGCATTCAAATACTTTCTACGGTAAGTAGATTTTAAGAGGCCGCGTTGCGCAACGAGGAAGTTCTCTGCCTCACAGGCCCGTCTTCGCCGGATCCAATCTCGCTGAGGGCAACAGTTTTTTAATTAGTTATTTATTCAAGTATGTAACCAGCAATCGGTTTCAACAATTATGTATATAAGTTATGCCTTTTGATGTGAAAAAATCGACGGTACCTCGTTTCGACGCTCCCGTCCCCTGGTGGGGGAATGAACATCTGTCATTCAACCGTAACGGTCGGATATCGATATTTATATTTGATACCTGCCGGAGCAATTATTTCTATTTTTGAAATATAACTTTTTTTGCGATCAACATAATCAAATTCGAAAGCGTCGGTTTTTTCACAACAAATGGCGTTTAAAAAAAATTATTATATGCAAAATTGTTGAAGCTGATTGCCGGGAATTATCTGTATACACATTTGAGTAAATAAAAACGATTGCCAGCAGCGGGATTCGATGAGGCAGAGAGCTAGCGCGCTGCGCCACTCGCTCTTCCAAGCTTAGAAAGTATTTGAACCAAACGGTATATATCACTGCAAATTTTTTCTTCGACAACGGTGAAGAAGCGCATGTTACTGCTTTGCTACATTACACTTCTGGTCACAAGCCTTCATTACACACTATTAATTGAATCTGAATTTTACAATTGGCGCCCTGCTCTTGTTAGTGTGAATCATAAAAATGGAGGCATGCGTGTGAAATCTTACCATGCCTAGCACCATACGTGTTTGGTCTGAAGCATTTAATCCTATGGGAGCAATGTTTGTGTTGTCATCTGCCTGAGAAGTGTGTAGCTTTGGTTCGGTGCCATAAGTGTAGTTTTGTTCCTGAAATATGTAGTTTGAGGTTTAGATTGAGGACCGTCCCAGCATTCACCTAAAAACCGCATCAGGACAGCCGATAGGCCGGGACCATGACTCAACCGGTCCGTGATCTAGGGTGGTGGTGCCTTTATAGCATGCGTAACAACACTGACAGGTTTCCATCCATGTTTATTATTGCGGAAAATGGCCAAAACTTCCTATCTCATATCTGAACTGCGTTTTCTAATAAAAATTTTATTTAAAATAAAAAAAAATATTTAAAATCTACAACCATTAATTTTTGTGATAACATGAAAAAATAATGCATCGTGCGGAACAAGTAATAAAAATTAATCAGTTTATCAAAATGCTGTTAAAGTTATCTATGCAAAGACGAATCTTTTCTTTTAGCAGAGTGTTAATATATTCTATTGTATTTGTTTTTAAAGCAATCCATGTATTGGCTGTAAGACATTCGCTGGTTGGATCCTATTACTATTTGGCGTGGCTGGAGATGTCGTTTTATCCGCCAGAAAGGCAATTAAGTTATTCGAGATCAATTTTCGTAATTCGACGGCTTGTTTCCGTGTTCTGCTACACTGTACTTTTAGGTTCACATCCTAACATCAGCACAGTGGTCACCAGATCACTGTTTATAAATGATGAACCCCCGTTTTGGCACAAAAAAACTAATTTAATTGTTCACTTCTCATGCCAGACGGTGTGATTTTGAAATCCATGGTTTTCAATCAGTCTTGAGAAATGGAGGATTCGAGGCGGTTTTAGGACTATAAAAGATAAATCTGTCCGGATACAGTTACACAGTAGTAAACAAACGAAACGCGATGTGCCTGGATTTCAAGTACAGGGTTAGCCTAAATGATTCATCGAATTTCAAAACGCTGTGTATTGAAAAGTATACAACCTACAAAGACCACTGATACACGAAAAGATGCATACTCACCAAGTTTAAAAGCCCGTGGTGTTTGGCGAGCAGCAGTAGACAAGATGGCGGAAAAGTAGAAAAGTTTTTGTGGTTAGAATGTGCGCAGTGTTCGGTTACGAATATGCACAGCGCATTTTTACGAAAATACGGAAATCTGTACCTAGTCCCCGGAGCTTTTTACGTTGGTTTCGCCAGTTTTTTGCCTCTGGTTGTAAGCGGACCCGACGACCTGTCTCAGAGGAAATAGTGGATCGCGTGAGACAGAGCTATGAGCGCAGTCCACAAAAATCAAGCCAGTTGTGAACTGGGCATTCCGCAGAAGATAGTGTGGAATGTTTTGGGTAGGTGTTTGCATTTCAAACCATACCTCACTGGAGTACAAATGTCCACAAATTTCTCAGCAGAGAACTGCCATATCGCTGGATAGGGCGCGTTCGTCCGAGTGATGTCACGGCCGCCCAGGTCGCCAGATCTGACCCCATGTGATTTCTTCTTGTGGGATGATATGAATGACAAAGCTTATGTACCATCAATACCAACAACGCTGCAAGAATTACAGGAATTGATCACTGCTGCAGTGACGACCATTGATAGAAACATGCCGTCGAAGAACTGGATTACTTTTGGATGTGTGCTGGATGACTAAGGGCGCATGCACTGAACATTTATACTAGATACCAGAAACTTGGTGAGTTAATGTATCTTTTCATGTATCACTCGTCTTTTTGTAGGTCGTATACTTTCCAAAGTGAATTCTGCTACTTGGGAAGCAAAATTACAACCGATGGCCGAAGCAAGAATGATGTTAAAAGCAGAATAGCACTAGCAAAAAGAGCCTTCATGAAAAAGAGAAATCTTTTAGTTTCAAATATTGATCTAGGAATTAGAAAGAACTTTTTAAAACTCTATGTGTGGAGCACATCACTTTATTGTAACAAAACATGGACTTTAGGAATAACAGAAAGAAAGAAAATTGAAGCATTTGAAATGTGTTGCTACTGAAGAATGCTGAAAATTAAATGAACAGACAAAGTAAGAAATGAACGAGTTATGGAAATAATGGGTAAGGAAAGAAGTTTGTGGAAGAAGCTTACAGAAAGAAGAGTCGGGTAGGTAGGTCATATTTTGAGACATGCTGGATTGGTTAATTTGCTGGTGGAGGGAACAGTCGGAGGTAAGAATTGTAGAGGAAGACAGATTAGAATATATGAAGCAGATAATTGAGGACGTGGGTTGTAAGGGATATGTTGAGATGAAGAGGTTAGCACAAGATAGGAAGGGATGGAGGATTGCATCAAACCAATCCAAAGACTGACGACAGCAAAAAAAAAAAAAAAAAAAAAAAAAAAAAAAAATACTACTTCCCAATGCACAGTATTCCGAAACTCGGTTAGTCATTTAGGCTAACCCTGTATTATGATTGAACTTTGGCCTGCTCTGGCATTGCTTACTTCCGGTCCTGGTATTCTGGTTTTTATGTGTTTATATATATTGTGTCCTGTCAACATTGAGAGGACAATCTAACCTAAGGGTTGTTAAAATTTCCGCGTGACTATCAACGGGATAAAGTGTTAACAATTTTCTTTGTGTAACTTGTATTTTTCGAGGCTGAAAGAGGAGGCCATTCTAGCAATATAACACCTCGATACTGGTACTCCGAGGGCTTTGTTTGAGCCCAGTCTCTTTGCATTTCCAGTACGGTGGTACTGTAACACGCTTGGCGAAAGTGATGCAATCTTTTTCCACTACGGGAATGATTCCTTAATATCTGCCACTGGTTTTCTTCTAGTTACTTAGCAACTAACGTATTTGAAGCTCTAACTTTCACGATTGTTTACATTAGATGCTTCAGTGCTGAGAAATACAGGGGAATGAGATGGTGATACCTATTATTACACCTTTATCAAGTCTGTCAATATCCATTCAGACTGTATAACCCATAGTAAGTGATGGCTATCTTGGATAAGTGCGCCGTGACGCATCGCCCGATGCCGTTAAGCCAGTTACTACCTGGGGCTTCAGGCTACACACCACTTTCTTGAGGCAGCGCTCGCCGCGTCAGTTTTGTATCCGTTGAAAATAGGCGATAATATGTTCTAGAAAATGAGTTGTGGCGAAAGGTATTTAGAGTTCTTGAACACGATTCTTCACCATGGATCATGTCGGCGAACGTTTGCTGTAAGGTACTGTCACAAACTCAGATTGCGAAATTCCTTTAGCAATAACAGTTAGGCTACACAACTGTCTATTTGTAGATTGGACACCGTAAGATGTCCCCTTCAGCGTGCACATTTGCAAATCATAATCAGCGAATTCTATGGAACAATTCAGGTCCATACAAACAGCACCATAGTATCGTGTTGTCTGATGGAAAATAATAATGAAGCTAATTTATTCATGATGTTCCCTGTCCAGTTACCTACGACTTATAGTACAAAATGTACATATAAGCCTAGCCGGAACTGGAATTATCAAAACACATTATATCAATGGTTTCTTCGTAACCTATTCTCGGATCTGCTGCGTTCATTAAGCTTTATTAACAGCTTGCAAAATTGTCTTGCTTACTTAGGATTTCCGAATTGTTATGACAGTTGTGGATCAATTTGCTCAAAACGTTTTGCTAATTTTATTGATAATGATATCTGTAATCGAACTTCAAACTTATCTTTAATATTCAGCTGCGATATTTCAGAGCTTCATTTAATTTAAAAAATCTGTTCAATTTTGTTTATATCATTTAGTTTCTACCATTTTGTTGCCAACCTATCCTTTAATAATACTGTATTTTACGAATTAGCATCAAAATTCTGTTCGTTTTTGTTGAAACTACGTGGCTGCAAGTTTATTAACTAAACTGAAGCTTCGGCTTGGATATATATATATATATATATATATATATGATTACGATGATCATCATCCGATTTTAATTCTCATGCTTCAAGACACAGTTAAGCAAGATTAACATGCTAATACCGAGCGTGGTGGGTGAACGGTTAACGTTCTGGCCTCGCATTCGGGAGGACGCCGGTTCGAATCCCCGTCCTGGCATCCAGATTTAGGTTTTCCATGGTTTCCCCATCACTCCAGGCGAATGCCGGGATGCTTCCTTCAAAAAGGCCATGGCCGAATTCCTTCCCCTTTTTTTGTCCTCAGTCTCATCCCGCCTCTAATGGCCTTAGCCGTCGACGAGGCGTAAAGCCACCAAAAAAAAAAAAAAATGCTAATACCAGCATAGAACTAGCAGACACAAGAAAGTCATTTCAGTGCGACCGATTCGATCCATAGTATTTTCTGAGTTGAAAGATACCACCACAGTATATTTGTGAGGTGTGTTTTTTTTTCGATAATGTGTAAGTAACGTGTTTTTGTATGGTTCTAAATGAATGTTTTGATGGGCCGATTACAAATGTATTCTTACCTACCTGCTCCGCGAGCGATTGGAATGCACAGACGAGAGATTAGTCTGCAGAAGCACGCACGTTCATTTTTGAATTGCATAGTTTAGGTATAGTGTTAACCATCAGCCGTTCCCGTGGCTTGCCCCGAACACGCTTGTTCCGGTATGTTTGTGGTGTATGGCTGGCGGTGTGTTGCATGGAGCCCACTGATCAATACGAAGCCAGCGAACACGCGGACCTCGGGCTACATATTGTATCCGCCGGAGTGTCAGTCCTCCGAATCCAGAGCCTGCGAAGAGGCAGTGAAATTATCTCACAGACTATCCAGACCCCAGGCGTCTGCGTCTAGTGTCGTCTGTTTTATGCGGAAGAAATGATTGAACAGATTAGCATTTGCTTAGCAACAGAATGATTAGTTATGTCATTACGAAAGGTGTTGCACTTTTACTAAATGATTTCCTTAGACGAGGTGGTGTATAAAGATGACGAAGTTAGCTTAGGATAGAAAGAGTCGGAAGAGAGCGAATAATGATTAGGGAGGCAGAAGAAAAAAGAAAAGTAACTTGAATTGTGAATTCGGTTTTTTAGATGTTTTTTGAGCAGCCCTATCAGGGGGCATCCATAAATTACGTGAGGTGTTTTTCCAGATTTCCGCCCTCCCCCCCCCCCCCTCGCCCACTCTGGTGAGACTTCGTCAGTTCTGGTCCGACCTCACCCCCCCCCCCCGCCGTTTTGTGAGATTTGGCCCATCAGACCCCTTCCCTTAGAAATCACCCTGGCAAGTTTTGAGACTTTTCTTTTCTCACCGTTCCAAAAGCCGGTAACACCCTCACTTTTCGACGAAAACCCTCCTAAAATCGACTTTCGCGTTATTTGTAGACCTTTTTTAATTTTTCCAAAACCTCACGTGAGATTTCCGTAGACCCTACCCCCCAATTGGTGAGATTTGATGAGATTTCGCCGGACTCACCCCCCCCCCCCCCATTTCACCTCGTGTAATTTATGGACGCCCTCTCATAACCTTGTCGGCACAGCTTGAAAGATTTTTATGTAACTCGAAGAGAAAAATCGAAAGTGAAGAATGAAATTTTTTATATCTCCCGTAGTTCTCGAATTACATAGTTCCTTGGGTCTTTGGTGACGTTTTCTTCTGGTCCAAGTCACTTTTACATTTAAAACAACCGCTGGGTAGAAAAGAAAACGCCCATTGGGCATGTCCAGCGTGAAGTTCCTTGTTGCCTTGACGAAATATATTTTGTCCGGTCTGCATCTCAACGTAACCATCTCAATTTTGAGACTATATCTCGAGAACTTATCAAGTTAACGATATATTTTATTCTTCACTTTCGATTTGTCTCGTCGAGTTGCATAAAAATCCATCACCAAATTTTGCTTTGTCGAAATGTTTCTTCTTGCTCAGGCCGCATTTCAACCTAACCTCCTCACTTTTGAGTCAGTATGTGTCGAGGACTAAGGAAGATATCTAAATACTTTATCCCTCAATTTCGATTTGTCTCGACGAGTTACACAAGAATCCATCATCAGATTATGGCGCTACGGTTTTATTATTATTATTATTATTACTCCGCGGCGGAGGGTGCATTGCACCTATCCGAAAAGGTAATAGTTTGGAAGGGATATACAGGACATGGCAGTAGGCGCCCATGGGCTAATGTAAGGAACCAGCCCAGCATTCGCCTGGAGTGATCTGGGAAAACCATGGAAAACCCAGATCAGGATGACCGGAGTGCTTTATCGAAAGCTACTCCTGTCGGATTTTAAGTTTACTCGCCCGGTAAATCCTTTCTATTCCATTCCATAATCGCTCGTGGGAAAAATTAGTACATAAATGAATCTGTTCTGGCCCTTATTTCCCTTATCTTATTTTCGCGGTCATTCCGAGATATGAATGTTGCTGGTTGCAATATTCGCTTGCTGTCATTCCGAAATACGTCAGTCGTGAATTTTTCAATTAGCTTCTGTCGAGAGCAACGCCTTCGGTGTTCCAGATCTTCCCAACCTAACTCCTTCAACATCGCACTTACGCTTTTTCTCCAACTATATATACCTGTCACGAATCGGGCGGCTAACAACCAAGATTACGCGTAAAAAGGGATAACCTGCATCAGAGCTAAATAAATGTTATTGTAGAATCCCCGGTTGTTTTTTATTATTTTTATTAACAGAACGGTAGTTTCACTATTCTAAACACAATCACTTTTGACGAAGGTAGGTTGGAGGTCACATTGCTAACAGACGTTCCGGTTGGTTCAGTTTTTGGAGGAATGCGTTACTCAGAGACCAACGAGGAATATTAATATTTTCATCAAAACCGTTAACTACCGCTTTACGTGACAAAATTGATAAAGAAAGCATACTTCTGGTAATGGTAATTTTTCCGGCTTGGATTTGTGCTATGCGAATGTGAATTTCATTTGGAAGAAACTAATGAAGTTAATTTGTAAACTAATGATATTCGTGCAACTGTTATCATCTCTTGTGGCTGAACGTAAACATTTCTTTAGCTGTGATGCAGCTTATCCCTTTTTACGCGTAATCTCGGTCGTTTGTGATTACTGAAGTTATAATCGAATATTTCATAAGGTGTAAAATTTTAAGGCCGCATAATCTGGAAGCCTTCAGTGGCAGTAATCGATGTCTGGGTTTGGACCTTCCTGTTTTGCAAGAAAACTCATCAATCTAGAAGCGGTTAACTTACGTCATACGTAACTGGCTTTATTCTCCGAAGTATTTTTCTCGGTTTCATAAAGTGTACGGAAGCATTATGTGGCAAAAAGTCTCTAGACTTTCAGCCGAACTCGCAGATCTGTCTTTCCACCGAACTGTTTTTGACTATTTTCTCCGCCTCGTCCTTGTGCATATGTGAGGGTTATAGGTTAATAAAGGTGGTTTCATTTCTCAGGAATCAAGTTTTAAAAACGGTTGAAATTCGGAGACAGTATAAATGAATGTTGTTTTGTAACTACTAACTTTTCTAGATGTTCTCCAAGTAGTACATTCTTACGTCTGCTTGGAGGAACTGAATGTATTTCCTGCCGATACCCGCTCCTGTCTTTTCACGTGTAGCTGTGTTTTCACTGCGCGAATTATGCTCTCATTATTTTAAAACTTATCCCATGCAAAACTCCAGGGGTCCTAAGACGCGTAAATTCGACGGGTCGTAGATAGGATACAGCAACACAGTTTTTGTTTGTTTGAAATTACAATTATTTAAGATATTTCGTAATTAGTCGATGTAAACTTCGGCCTGTAAAGAACTTTGCTGTCACTCACCCGAATATGCGTGATACATCGGTCCAAGTGTTAGAAACATTACAGAGTACTGGACTAAGAGACAATCAACTGCAAGACTCTCATAAACTGCATACAAACAAGTATGAATAGTAGTTAAACTTTCTTATTATGCGTTCAAGAATTAAGTCATAGTTTTGTGTCTGCAACGCGGGATATCAATAGATGCCATGTTAACGGATCAGTACTAGTCTACCATCTGCTGAATTTATCTGAAACTTCGTACGTGCAGGTGAAAAACGTCGACCTGAAAACATTGAGCTTAGAAGGCAAGAGTAATAAGGAACATGCGGACCCACAACAGTGGTAGTTTCAGATATCCTGCTCTGCATCCGAATCGGTGTGGAATATTTCTTGTTCTAGCCTTAACAAAAAGCAAAAAAATAAAACCGATCCAATACATGTTGAACCTCACGCAGATAAGGATGTAGTAGCTTTGAAGACAGTCGCTCTTCAAGAAGATCCATGTGTGAGTGGAGACTTTCCCGGCGTATCGATGCAACAAAATCTTCTCGGTGTCCAGCCGGATGGTGGTGTAAAAACACGACGTTTCGACAGCTGACTCTGCTGTCTTCATCAGGTATCTGTAGTTGTTCTCAGCTGACTGTATGTGTATATTTATTTCCGACATTTAATTATTCCCGTTCGTAATTTACGACAGTCTGACAAGAGAAAACGGTACAAAATGTCCTCAGACAATAGGGAAAACTCTACGTGCCACGTCGGGGAAAGGAAAGGAAGGGAAGGGAAAAGCCACGTTAGGGGAGATCCATAAATTGGGTGAATTGTTTTTCCGGACTTCAGGACCCCCCCCCCCCCCCCCTCTGGTGAGATCTGGTCCAAAACCTCACGTGAGATTTCCGTATACCCCCCCCCCCTCGGTGAGATTTCGCCGGATCCACCCCCCCCCCCCCGTTTCACCTCACGTAATTTATGGGTGCCAATAGGCTACGTGGAGGTATGGGGAGCTTCATAGGAGGCCAAAATGGAGCTATGTAATTGAAGTAAGCTCCCTCACGGCCGCGTATACCTTCGGCTACGGACCCTTAAACTCGATCTTACCAGAACATAGGCCACGTAGCCGCATACCCGCGATGTGAGAGTGATTGGTTGTGGTTCTGGAGGGATGTCTTCGCTCGCTGGCTGGCAGGCTAAATGGGCCGTGTCGTATCGTGTCGCTGGGCGCAGCAGGCTTTGGATTAGCCGAACCCCGCGGTAATGGCTTGTTAAGAGGATTGCTGCTGAGCGGCGCGGCGCGGCGGGGAACAGATAAAACGTGTCGCGCTAGTCAGTGTCTCGTCTCGTCTTCACTGGTCTGGGATGCGATTTGTGCTGCCGAAACGTTTTGCTTTACCCTGAATTCTCTCTCTGATTCTTCCCGTATTTACCAATTTCAGTTTGGATGTATAATTGTTATCAATCACATACCCCAGTGTATTAGTATCATTTTTTATGAATCATGCAAGGAATTTTTATAAATCTTAATCCTTCCCACACACACTTTGATTAAAACTGTATCAGATAGGATGATAAAAGGGAGAAACATTGAATGAATATAGACGGCCTAAACACTGTACTGTTAAGATTTTGATCCTGGATTAAACAGGCGGCGTAATCGAAACTTTACAATAAAAAATTTATTCAGTTAGATCGTCCTCGCAGTAAATTTCACTTCACGGTGATGTGATAATGCCATAGCGATAACATAGTAAGCAATAGGAATAATAAACTACTCTCTAAGGTATATGTTTTGTAACGAAAACGTAGGCGAGATTCTTTGCGCAGTTCCGAGTGTGTTAGAATAACTAGCATATGTTTGGATACTGTAGACACCAAGACTTCAGAGCCATCACAGAACTGTACTTGTTAGTTCTGTGTGTTGAGCTTTGTGTTCATAACTCCCTTAGACTTGTACAACATTTGGTTAATGGTAGCCATTTTCAAGGCTGTTCCTTGCCGAAACCCTGCCAAGTGATTCGGTATCCTAAAGGTGTGCTGGAGACCCACGCGACTTGACACTGATAGAACTCTCGTTGTACTGTAACACTTGTGTTCTATGAATTTAACTGGAATTTATGAAAGTTTCTGCTTATGCGTTGCGCAGGATCGCGTGAACCTTCTGTTCACTAGTCGCGATGGAAACAAGCGTATAGCATTTAGCGTGCCAGCGCACTCTTACCGTATTAATGAACTTTAAAGTAGCCCGCGCCTACTACAGAATTTGTTGTCCTGGCAGATGATTAATAACTTGTTTTATGACGCCGTTAACGAGGCGTGACCGAGCGTGGTGGTGTAACGGTTAGCGTTCTGGCCTCGCACTCGGCAGGACGGCGGTTCGAATCCCCGTCCGGGCATCCAGATTTGTGTTTTCTATGGTTTCCCCAAATCACTACAGGTGAATGCCGGGATGCTTCCTTCAAAAGGCCATGGCCGATTTCCTTCCCATTCCTTGCCCCCATCCTTTCCCGTCTCTAAAGACCTCGCTGTTAAGAGACGTAAAGCAGTTAAAAACGAGGCGTGACTGTGACGGATGGATATTATTTCATGCAGGCTGCCCCGCGAAGTCCGCTCGCCCGCCTTACTCCGGAGTTATCGATTTCCTGTGGCCCGCCTCGCTGCTACCCGCAGACGCGATTGCACTGACACAGTTTCCTTCGTTCCGCATTCCACGTCAATACTCAGCACCACGCGAATGGGAATTTGTTGAAGAGTGCCTCGAAGGACTACCGCTGTACAGTCTCACACGAGTAGTGGTGCGGGGGCGCCTATACCCGCGTGGGAAGTGAAAGATCGCGCGCTCCCACTGCGATTGTCCAGCAGACGACGTTGGTTCAGATTGAATTTATTGGAAAATATGTGACCGCCCTTTTAGTTTTATGATTGTGGAAAATGCTTCCTCACCAACTTAATTGGATCAAAATGACGCGAGTTAAGATCGCACTGCAGCACTGATGTTTATATGTATTCGCTCTTCCCAAAGCATTTAAATTCAGTATCTCCAACCATAATTTTGTAAACAGCGGACGTTAGATGTAGACGTTGATCCTTTAGTAATCTAGACGTTATAACGGACGCCCTCCAAGGAAATGTATTAGAACGACTTCTTAGTTTTTACAAACGATCATACAAACAACAAACTTTCTTTTGTACTTTATGCGCGTACTCTTCTACTTTTCGTTATTTAATTTAAAGTGCCATTTGTTGGAAATATTTCTAAACTATTAGCAGAACTCTTTGCGCCCATATAAATACTAAATCGTAATTCTTGACAGCAATTCTTAGGGTTTTTCACAAAAACTGTATGGTTAATACAAAGCTGATGAGTATAAAACTTTCATTAGTCCAGATCTCAAGCTGTTTTGTGTTACGTATTCCAAGGGATTGGTTTAAAGTATCAAGTAAGTATGATAGCTTGCCTGATACCTCACGAAAGTGATATAGGATTGACATAAACCCGTAGTAAATATACGACGTAATTCCCGCTCTCTCTCTGTCTCTCTCTCCACCATCAATTGCGATGACGGATGAGGTTGTGTCTTTAGAGCGATTTAAATCTCGTGAACTCTTAGGTAGATGAAGCTTTAATTACCACGGTTACTTCATTGACATATTTGTGATCCTGTTCTAACTGTAGGAACTAAGTATTGCCATCTATCTGCAAAATAGAGAAAATTGTGTTCTGTGTGATAAGTGTATTTGTTTGTTAAACACCGAGCGTGGTGGGTGAGTGGTTAACGCTCTGGCCTCGTATTCGGGAGGACGCGGGTTCGAATACCCGTCCGGGCATCCAGATTTGGGTTTTCCATGGTTTCCCCAAATCACTACAGGCGAATGCCGGGATGCTTCCTATAAAAGGCTATGGCTGAATTCCTTCCCGTTCCTTATCCCCAGTCGCCCCCAAGTCATAATAAAAAATGTAAGAAAACTTCTGAGAAATACTTCTCCCACCATCATATCTGGGTTGCAGTGACGGGATAGAGTGGGGTATGTGAGCTACCGTATTGATGTCTGTATTTATTCTTTCCACCATTATAGCTAAGGATGGAATGAATAAAGGAGAGATTAGTTTTGCTTTAAAGCACATTCTGCCAACCACTATTTTGGGAAATGCAGTGTGTTCGCGTAGACTAGGGAATCGTTGCTGGGTGTACGTAATCGTTTTCATTAATGTTAGAACGTATTTAACGACTAATCGTCAATTTTTGCAGGTAGTTTTATAGTTATCGTAGCTCTTCATGAAGTTCTGACCGATTTCGTTCTATCCACAACAACCTTATACTGGCTGTTACGACCTCGCTGTTTACTGGCCCTAAAGGATAAAAAAAGTTAGCGAGCAGAAGGGATGACTATACGCATCTACTCGTACAGTAGTATCACACAAAATCAAACGTTAGGAGCAAGCTTATTCTTCTTGATCATAGGGATACTAAACTGTAACATGCAGGGGAAGAAAACGCACATTTTAGTGGTATCGGTGGTCATAGAACTAGAATCGCCGGTTCGTAGGACAAACAATTAAAAATTACAGAAGTACTTCAAGTGGAGTTATTGCTGCATGTCTTAAAATCCTACATTGATTTAATTCCTAGTTTAGATTTTTGGTTTGTTTTAGAACTCATCTAGAATGTTTATCGCTTTTAAATGATTGCTAATATCATTTGCACTATTACCACCTAGTAGGGTCATATTGGACTATTATAACTAATGTTTTGATGCTACAGACTGATATGATTTTCGAAAAAGTTAGTTCACCTTTATGCTGAAAAATGGTGTAGTTGCATTTAGTTTCTTCATTAATAGGTGCAACACTGGATTCGTATTTAGAAAAACTATTTTTCTAAATCTTTGGCACTGTCAATGTTTAAACTCTGAACTATTGTAGTCTGTGCTGATAAGGAACTCATATTTTTATTTAAATCAGTTCTCTGAGTTTTTTTTCTTACTGAGCGTGGTGGTGTAACGGTTATCGTTATGGCCTCGCATTCGGGAGGACGGCGGTTCGAATCCCCGTCCGGGCATCCAGATTTGGGTTTTGCATGGTTTCCCAAATCACTCCAGGCAAATGTCGGGATGCTTCCTTCAAAACGCCAGGGCCGAATTCCTTCCCATTCCTTGACCCCCCCCCCCCCCCCATCCTTTCCCGTCTCTAAAGACCTTGCTGTTAAGAGACGTTAAGCAGTTAAAAAAAATTATTTTCGTTTTTGCAAAAAGTTTGCAATAGTCATTTAAATGAGCTATGCTGGATGTGTTACCTTCTGACTTCTTGAACCTATAGTTTGAGCAAACTTCGATTCATACGCAGCTCCAGCCAGCAATGTCATTGCTTATCCGTACCAGTATGAACACGTTAATGCACGCAATATTAGATTGCCAATTCTATATTACAATTAAGCTTACGTAGAAAGCCAAAGAAAACTAACATTTATCACCTTTCACATTCGGCTTACAAACGACCATTGTGTAAACGTTCTTAGGTAAATTTGTATCCTACAATTTCAAATTATCGTTTCATATTACTAATAATTGTTAAAGATTTTATTTTTAACTATTTTAAATTAATTTTCATTCTTTACAATCACAGCAATGCCCAAATTTCTTGTCCACACGGAGATTCGTGGTTGAGTGGTTTCTATTCGGGCTTGGCAGTAGGAAAGATACTGTTTTGATCATCCAGATTTCTGTTTTCCTGGTTTCTCTAAATCAGTCCAGCTAAATGGCGGGATGCTTGCTTCGAAAATTCCACGGTTGAATTTTTTTCGTGTTCTTTGTCTCCCACTCCTCTCCCACCTCTAATGATCTAGGTGTAGATGAGCCTAATTCCAAATTAAAATAGAACATTACGTCCAGTTCCTTAGCCACCTGCTAACGTGGGCAGCCATCAAGCACTATTTCTTAGCTGCTGTAATGTGGTTCCATACATTGTAACATTCAAAGCGTGGATAACTGATGACCGAACACGGGTCTTACCGAATGTCAGGTCATAAGTCCATACTCTACATATCGGTTCACACCATACTTTTATAACACCATCCCATGTAGGGACAAAGCAAAAGTATCACGTAGGTGGGTCTTGTAGATCCGGTGATCGATGGTAACACCACTCGGAGAAACTGAGAGGAATATCGCACACACTGAGGAATCGATTAAAAAAAAAAATTCAATAGTTATAGGGGTACCAAAGGGGCGTATAAAGTAGTGTCTCATTACTTTATAATAAGAATAAGCAAACGGAGGCGTGTTCTAACTAAAATTGTTATTTTTTTTTATGAATTAGTGTTTTCAAAAATGAACGCGGATGAAGAATTGCTTGCGGTGTTTTGTCCTTCGGTCATTGTACAGTTTAGCCATTTGAAATTGCGCGCTGTGACGCCATAGCTCGTTATAAAGTTCTTGTCGCCTTTCCCTTTCCCCGGCGCCATGTCAGTTAAATCACAGATAAAAGGGGACGGTACAGATCTCCCGTTTATTTCATCCAAAAGCTGCCTTTGAAGTTCTGAGGAACGATATTCAAGTGCTCCTAAATGACGCCGCCACTGCTCTTTGTGGCCTTGTTGCCTGAACTGTGTGGGTGGTGCTTGCTATCCGTCACGTCATAAACAGCTTCTGGTGCCGGTACTCACAATTCGCTTCCATTCCCCTCCGCCTGCAGACACTCTGCTTGCTCGATTAAGCGCTACCACTATTAGCTGTAACGCCCACTGGTTTAGTATAGCAGCTCAACCAGCTAGGTAGTCCAATCATCTAATCACACGACATAATCTTGCTTACAGCGAGAAATTGATAAGCTCATTTACACAAGGTAGTACTTTTTATTACGAAAGGTCAGAAGACTTTGATGGCAATACAGTAGCTGATGGTTGGAACAGTAGGCTATGCGGTGACACATCAACACGGCAGACTCGTATTCGACGGAGCAGCAATCTCGAAAGAGTTACCTCGTTTTGAAAAATTCGCAGATCCTCCAGTGAGTTTCTGAGAAAAATAGTTTTGTAAGATTAGCTAGTTCTTCTTAACCGCTGCATCTATTATGTTGGAGTGTTAAATTAACGACCCCTATCTTCATAAGTTGAATATCGTCTATTTGGCCTCCACAAAAAAACATACCAGCAGCAAAATTTATATAAATGCACTAAACAATTCTCTGTTCAGTACCTACTGTTCAAACAGCGGCCTGATGGCTCAGTGTTTAAGACGTCTGAAGATCAAAAGGACTCCTGTTCGAATCTCTATCTCGGCGAAGATTTTCGTAAGCCCTTAAACCGACCTTCACACAGCTTTCTGTATAATGCGAAGTACGTCAGAACCCTTCCTGGTTCGGATTCCACGTTAAACTGTAGGTTCTGCCTAGCGGTATCAGCCCTAGTTGTGACACGGAAGTGTGCACATCCGAAGCAACTTCAAGCCAAACATAGGCTTACCGTGGTCCTAGTTGGCCCAAACGAATGTAGATACCTACTGTTCAAACAGAAGGGAAGAGGAAGGAGAACACGGAACATTGTGTGAACCAGAATATTAGAGGGCTTTCATTAATTACGTGAGATTTCTTTCGGAAATCTCGACTCCCCCCCCTTTTTTCTGTGATTGATTTGATCAGATCTGGTGGGATTGCCCCCTCCCCTCCCCTCTATAGTAAGCTGAGGTTTACTGTTCAAGGAATTAAAAAAATGGCGTAAGATTCCTGTCGACCACGCTCCCCCCCCCCCCTCACCTTGGTAAGATTTCGCCAGATACCCCCTCCCCCTATATTTCACCCCACGTATTTAACGAACATCCATTAGAAAACAAATAAATCGGTTGGCGAAAGTTACTACCGTTTGCTAGCAACTAACAGCAAGCAGTGTAATTTCTTTTCACTTCATGAAGATGAAGTGACAGTTGTTAACAGCCACTGTCGTCTCGTTCTCACGTTTGATTTGACATTTAGTAAGCTATGCCAGCTGTATTCCAGCGTGTATGTTGCTGACGCCCACCATAACAAGTGCCCGAGAGGCCTCCGTTGGGTCAGTTGCGCTGACAGCGATTGTTGATTTTTTTATAATTCTCTGGACCCTTTCATCAGAAAGTACATGTCAGTTTTCTTACTTGCTTAACTTTGAAGATCGAAAAAAATTGTAATTACAATAACCATTGGTGGTCTTTGTATTCTGCCTTTATTGTTGCAGTCGACTGTAATATGTGCTTTTCTTCTTAAGATAATCTTCTAAGAGGATTTCCTTCGAAAGAAACTTTAGGCCTTGGTACAGAATAAAGAATTTAACAGTACAGAATCGCCAGGATTTAACATCTAACCTGTTTTCTTATGGAGCGTCCATAAACTACGTTGCTCCATTTTAGCCTCCCTTGAACCCCTCCTCCCCCCCCCCCCCCCACGTAGCCTGACGTTGTTTTTGTCTCGACACCCTCTCTCCCCCTTCCTCCGTGTGCAAGTAGCTTTTGCCCCATTCATTCCTGAACACTTTTTGTACTGTTTTCTTTTGACAGACTATTGTTAAAATTATTTCATATATGATATTTGCGTTATGTACTTTTCTATAATTATAAATATTCTAATTGAAATGTTCACACTAGCCACTCCTGCAAATGATCAATTAAAGTGGCACCGAAATTCACTGAACGAAGAAAATTAGGTTTATTTTATCAACGAGCGGTGTGGTCACACGCAGTCGATCCTAATTAAAACTGCTTTATTTCAAACCATCAAAACAATACGAAATGTCACTGCCTTGGAAAATTCCGGGTGACATTTGTAAGCGAATTTGAGTGGCGTGCGCCACGTCTCATGTTTTTCGAATCGTAACACGCTGTCGCGTCGCGTGCCGGTAAGTTAAAATCCGCCAGTCGCGTGCAACCCTACGCTGTGGCTTCAAGTCGCGCGCATGCATAGCGCTGTTAGTACATAGGATATCAAAATTATATACGGAGATCATTAAATGACGGAAATAAATATCCAAATACCTTATTTTAACTGTGGCAAATAATATGAATGAAAAGCTACGTAGATTGGCTCGGAGACCTCCCTCTTGCCCCCCCGCCTCCTAGACCAAGCCACTCCCGTATTGGAGTTGATCATTCTGACTATCCTAAGTGCTCGTAACCAGCAGTCAGCCTTCATATTCGGAGTGTCGCTGATGTGAGCCCCTTTTCAGATATGTGTAGGTTTAATTACTGTTTTCGTCTTTTGTTGCCCTGGGATACTCTACGTTTATTGTGTCTTAGGAAATTCTCAATTCAAATGTTGAAGAAAAATAAACTAAGCATAGCTCTTTAGTTCTGAAGGCCGAAATGAGAAAAATCTTAACTCTACGTTCGTTTGGTTTCAGTTAGACAAACTGTTCTGAAGCGAAATTTCGTTTGCTGCGTTTGTAATAGAGTTTTGCGGTTCCCTGATATTGGAAGTCGTTCACTGCAGTTTATGAAAAATAGTATCTACATGTGTTTAGTTGCTTCTTTATCTTTTTTTTCAGTTCTATCTGCGCAGAACAATAACTTAAAAATTTGCGTCAGTTAATGCCGTAATGTCATTTTAAATTATCTACAACCGCGACAGCGTAGATATGACAATTTTTCAACAGTTTTAGATACTCTACGTAGTAAAACGAAACTGATGCAATAGTCTCCCTTGTAAAACGAAACTGATGCAATAGTCACATTGTCTTGTAAGATTGTTACACCATTTTTCAATCCTGCCCAATTCTTTCAGGAGACACTTTTTTAACTCATCTCTGCGACATCTATTCCGAATTGATTCCCTCTGCCGCTTTGCGCATTGTTTCGTTACATTTTACCTGGCTTATCATAAACCTGGTGGAAGGCAAGTTTGCTTTGTCTTTCAGTGTTAACGCGCAATAATTTCGTGTGTAGTCTCTATCATCGAAAACGTGATGCAGTTAAAAAAATAAATAAAAAAAATTGTTTACTGCCGAACTGCTTGAGGTAAACCTTGGGCACTTAGCGGCCTGTAACTAGGCATTATGGATTAATTGTCTAACTGAATTTCGTGATTTCATTCCAGTTTGGTCAAAAAGTAATAATTTGCTGAGTTAAGTTGAATGAAGCCACAAAAAAAATAAATGCACTTATTGCAAAGTCATTACGCTTAACTCTTCGGGATCCCGTTCACGACAAAATATTCGCAGTTATGAGATAAGCAATATTTTTTGTTCTATACAATATTTTACATTAACAATGAATATAATAAATTACTTTGTGCTTAAATGTGTAGCGATCGTACTATGCTATAAATATTAGGACGTACAACAGACCGGAAAATACTGTTCAACTGACGAGCTTCGAACAGTGTTAATGGACCCGGCAGGCATGAAGGACCAGCTTAGTTTGACCGTTGCCGGAAGTGGAAAGGCTTGTCATCCGGTCAGCCACATCACGGATTTAGATCAGTTTTTTTTTTTTTTTTTTTTTTTGTAACAGTTTAACGTCCCTTTTTAACAACGTGGTCTTTAGAGACGGGAAAGGATGGGGGCAAGGAATGGGAAGGAATTCGGCCATGGCCTTTTGAAGGAAGCATCCCGGCATTCACCTGGAGTGATTTGGGGAAACCATGGAAAACCCAAATCTGGATGCCCGGACGGGGATTCGAACCGCCGTCCTCCCGAATGCGAGGCCAGAACGCTATCCGTTACACCACCACACTCGGTGTCAGTTTTGTAATCTATGCTTTTCTTCCTCGGAACTAGTCATAATATATCCATTTTTTTTCATGCTAAAGATTTTTTCTCTACTTGACAATTATCGAATTTAGATTGTAATTATTGTAATTTTAATTTATCGCCTAGTGAAAGGCAGCACTGCCTGGTATGCAGGAATAAATATCAACCTACTTCATTCATTCATGGCGCAGTTTTATTTGACAGTGGTGCGTGAAAGCACCAGTGCAGGGGTACATGAGGTTACTTCAAGGGGTACGCGCGGTAATCTCTTGGCTAAGATGACCAAAAAAATACGCAAACATTACTATCGACAAAATATGTATGTATGTGTGAATTTCTGTAAGGCTGTATAAACTGCTCTCGGGTGACTAGCCGAGTCAAGAGTGCGTTGCTACACGATATTTCGGCGACTAGATTCATTGCCGCCATCTTCTGGTGAAGTTCTTATATTTCTGTAAGGCTGTGGTTATGCATGGAACTGGACTGGGATGAATGCATTTATTTATCAATCATTTCAGCTATACGGGGTACGCGAGCTTGAGCTCTTTCTTGAAGTGGTACTTGGGAAAAACTAATAGGGAACCACTACACTAGGCATTCAAACTTGCAGCAAGACATTGTAATTTAATTTCTTTATTGACAGTTTGGTGATGAAACGTTGTGTGAGAGCGACGGTAGATGGAGTAAAACTTTTTAAAATATCAGAGATAATCATACTCTGGACATAATTTTTCTTTACTACCGCCCACCTATTTGCCATCATATTGGGTTTTTTTCATAAACAATTTTTCCGTGATCTTATACCATAATAGTCTTGCTCTTTTACCTCAAAAGTACAAGGTTTAGTAAGAAATAACGATTATTAGTGAAAAGCTTACACAGTCTGCGGACAAATGAAAACTCAATACTCTGCTTTGAATTAGATCGTGCTTAGTGACTTTGGTTTTCCGTGAGATTATGTGGCCAACTAAAATAAATTTTACAGTGCCGCTAGTTTTTATTCAGATTACTGTTATTCCGGTGTGTTGGCCCTACGTTAGAGCCAAATGTAATTTTGTCTGACTTCAAAGTTTATTGAAAAAATGAGTTTTAATAAAAGATTTTAAATAAGTCATTAAATTAAATGATAGATTTACAGTTGATAAAATTTCGTTATTTAAGATATTAATCTCTTACAGCCCCTGTCGTTCTGACAACCAATGTGAAAAATGTCGCAGAAAGTGGACATCCTTCATAATGTAGTCAAATTTTTTCTTGCTTTGATTCAGTTTTCTTCTAGATTACGACTATTCCCTCAAACGAAGAAGTTATAAGTAATAGACAATATGACACTGAAGTAAAAAATTAATACTCATTTAGCGTACGTTATAACAGTCAAATCGTTAATAAAGAATATTAAAAAATGACATCTCGATCGAGAGCAGGTAACTATTTCTGTGTTTTTCGTTGGTAGCCTCGCACTGTTAGAGACTTGCCAGTGAACGGCCACGGAACCATTAGCCCTGTGATCATTTGCCTCTGTCTTCCCGCTGGCAAGGCAACCTTCCTATCTCGAGAAAACGACGGCAGCTGAGGTTTTGCGTGTTGGCTGATATCTCGGCGTAAAATCTTATAGAGCAAAGTATTTTTGTTTAATATAAAACACACCATTGCTCAATATTGTCGGTGTGTTAAACTACTTTTGTTGATCTCTGGAGGATGGTTTACTGTTGGAGGGTCACGTCTAAACATTAATTTATTGTAGTCTATGGGTTGATATTGGCTATACACCATAATTTTGTTTCATACTCTTTCCAGACTGGCTGGAATGTGATCTACTTATTCAATTAAGTCATCCGGATATAAGTTTCGCGAATATGTTTAAAAGGACATTGCATTCCATTTACAGCCGACTACTTCAAAGCAGTCGACACCCCTCATATATTACGCTGATCCTCGTGTTACGATGTTCAGAATAGAAAAACGCGAACAGTTTTATTTAACTAGTATTTTTAAGGTTTTGTACCTAATCATTGCATTTCGCAAAAGTTAAAGTTTACATCTACTAAAAATCCAACGCAAAAAAAAGAACAATCAATAATCTACTAATCCATTAGGTATTTTGATACGCAATTTGTTTACAGCAAGCAATGAAGAATTCAAGTTAACTGACGTCAGCATGTGTCGTTTCGTGAACAACAGAGCGGCCATGATATACATTTTGACGTCAAATTTCTCAACGTACTCTGTGATAGCAAACCATCGTGTAAGCATGGTGCATTAAGTAATAATCAGACACGTCGCCAAACAACTAGTAAACATAATATAACATAGGAAAATATAGACCAGTAATTCTCAACCTGTGGTTCGCGAAGCAGAGACGGGTGATCCACACCAGAATATTAAAAATTTAATTTTAGTTAAGTTATAGATATCATAACAAAAAAAAAGTAGTAAAAATTGTTCGCATAAAATGGGCACCGCACTCGTACTAAACGAGGGTATAAGCGAGTTTGATATAAGCCAAACTTTCTAATTTCGACCACCAACAAAAATCTAGTATTTCCAGAATACTAGGATATGACTACACTGATATTGTGAGAGTACATTCGATACATACATATCCATTCGGTATCAAACAGAGCGGTTTTCCGTTAAGGCCATTTCTTGTATTTTTTGTAAGCGTTGAGGATCGTTGAGCGAACACTTTTTTATAAACAATTTAGGTCAACTAGGATCCCGGTGCAAATAAATTATTTTGGGCCCTCAGGCCAGACGGGCGACCTTTTTTTGCTTTGTGTTACTGGTAGGGGCTTCCTGAGCTGATGCTTGGGGCCCCTGAGTTGTGCTTGGGGGCCCCTGAGCAGTGGTTGGGGCCCCCCTGAGCAGTGAGGGCCTCTTAGACGACTGTAGAGCTAAAAGAAAAGGTCGCCAATTTGCCGTAAAGGCCCGTGGGCCCTCTGAACTGCGCTAGGGATCCCCAGAGGTGCGCTTGGGGACCCCCTGAGCGTAGGGGCCCCGGTGCACTGCACCGCCTAGCCCCATAGTAGCTACGCCCCTGTCTACATAAGATCCGCATGTCTACGTTTAGATATATATGCGTTGAGCAAAAAGATTTCCAAAGCCGTCTTCAGGTGTCATTGTTTATATTCGGCGCTTCTGTATAAACTGTATCGTTCGAGCAGGACATTCGGGAGGATTTGCATGGATTCCCGGAATCACTCCAGACGATTGCCGAGTTGGTTCATTAATAACGCCTCTGGCCGATTTATTGTCCATTCATTCGTCGCACTCCTCTCCTTGAGGAGCCGACGCTGTTGTGAAGGTGACTTACTCGACTGTTCCTCTGAGCTGGGACGTCCCATTGACTGCCGGGCCACCCACGCAGCCGTGGGTCGATACAGCGCCGCCGCTACTGCCGCCTCCGTTCCGCTGCGGACGCTACTCTTTGACATTTGATGCCACCCACCCACGCACGGTTGTCATCGCCGAAAGTGAATCTCGTGCGGTCCACCAAGCTGGAACTCCTAAAAACATGTATCACGGGCCCTTACAACAGTAAAGGCGATACAAATCTTCGACATGTTACTGCATTTTGTTACATGCCCTATTAGAACAAAATATTTTTTTTAAAAATGTGTGAACCTTTGGGGTAGCTGGTGATTTATGTGATTATGCACACTTGTCACTCCTGCTGATAGCTGATATATACAAGTATTTTTAATTATGGAATTGTTCAAAACATAGGCGGTTCATCCTGTTATACCCGGTTGGTTAGGGGGCATCCATAAATTACGTGAGGTGTTTTTCCGGATTACCGAACCCCCCTCCCCTCACTGGTGAGATCTGGTCCGACTCCCCCCCCTCCTTCTGGTGAGATCTGGTCCATGAGACACCCCCCCCCTCTCCCTCTAGAAATCGCCCTCGCAACTTTTTGAGAGACCTTTTTTTTTAAGCTCTACAGTTCGCCAATTTTTCCAAAACCTCACGTGAGATTTGGTGAGATTTCGTTGGACCCCCCCCCCCCCATTTAACCTCAAGTAATTTATGGACGCCCCCTTATTAAAACAAATAGGATGCCCCTGAAAATGTTATTTAGTAGTCTTACCTAAAACAAAACATAATGGTATAATCACGGAGGAAAATTCATTGAGGTTAAAACTATAAAATTTAAATTTTTAGTCATGTAATTTATTAAATAATCTATTTTAATTGTGAGGTACAAAAAGATTTTGGGCTTCACTAGGATTTCCGACATTGATGTTGCAGATCGCTCCAAATTTTATAATATGGTTAACTCCCGGTCCCCTCCACAAAAATTAATAAACCTCGGAAACCCATCTCACAGGAGAGAAAGGAAAAATTAGTTGGACTTAAAAGGTATTGGAAACAAAGGAGAGCATCAAGAAAGAAGTAGTTACAAGCGCTCCATAGTGGGCTTGAATAAGTATGTTTTAATTGTGTTAAAAATTCACTATTATTATTTAAATTTATTATTAGTCAGTATTAAGTGCAAAAACTCTACTGGCCTTTGCGATTTTTTTTTTTTTAAATAATCTTTCAACAAGGTGTATAAATCAAATTTATTGAGGTTATTATTTACATGTAATATTGCGTTCTTACTTAATTGATCTTGCAATATTGTCGATCTTGGGTAACTTTTGTGTCGGCGTAAGACCAGAAAACTTTATTCGAGGAGAGCGACCCATACCCATAAATCGAGATGAGATGTTGAACGAAGCACACAAACTCTGGTATAAGTCCTGTTAGTGCCCTGGGTTATGGTCACCTGACCTGCTCCCTCCCTCCCCCTCCCCCTCCCCCTCTCCCTCTCTCTCTCTCTCTCCCTCTCTCTCTCTCTCTCTCTCACACACACACACACACACATCACATCAAGGGTCACTCTCAAATTCTGGATGGGTAAAATATCTACCATAGTCATAATCTGCCTGCTCTGGTTCAAAAAGCTACAGAATTATATTATTTTATTGCATTTTGTCCTCCTATAGCTTCTCATCATTTGAAACTATCAAAAGTTGTTAACACACACCTCATTTGTTAAAAAATAGATTCTTCTGATACCTTGGCCATTAGCTCACTTAATATCTTGAGTGGTGCCGTAGATAATTATGAAAATTTTTCAAACAGAGATAATAGTTCATTGACTAGCGGAGAAGGGTAATTAGGAAATGAAGAAACTAACATGTTTACTAGCATTGTACTAAATTACTTTAAAAGTTGCTTCCCCATGATAAGGTATCATGCTTCTCAAAACAAATGTAAACCATTGATAACTATGGCCATTGGAATTTGTAAAAGGAAGTTATAATTGCCTCTAGGAACCGTCACAATGCTAATGTTAAAACACATTACAAGCAGTACTGCAAAATACTTAAAAAGGTTGTTAAAAAATCTGAAAATATATACTTACAAATATAAGATTCATGACTGAAAATAAAATTAAGACAGTATGGGACATTGTAAAAATGGAAACTGTGAAAAATGTCAGTAATGACATTTATATCAAACAAAATTCAGTAGAATCTAATTTTTCAATTCCTAATATACTGGTATTTAATAAACATTTTTAAATGTTGTAATTATATTGACTGCTAATAGCTCAGTGACACAGTATGGATTTTGTCAATACAGCCTTCTGAGAAAAATTTGACATCAGTAAATTTAACTACTTCAGAAGAAATAAGAAAAGTTATGTCTCCTAAAAGCAAATACTCAAATGGTTATGATGGGAACTTGCTCCAAAGAATTAATTAATATACTAAGTTATCTGTTTAGTATATATTTACTTCAAGATACTTTTCCAGAGAGGCTTAGGTATGATCAGTTAAACCACTCAAAAAAGGAGGACAAGTCTGTTGTTCCGAATTATCATCTTATTTCATTACCAAATAGAGATAGAGAGATAGATAGGTTTGCATAAACTAGTTTATTTTGCTTATTTTCGTTCTTTAATGTCAAATCAGATAGTATTGTGAGGAAATTCTACTTATTTAGACAAAGAATCCAAAGCCCAAAAGTGAGTAATAAAAACTTGTGTGGGGTTAGCGGTAGATCTTCGTACATAGTGCTGTTCAAACACTTAGGGATTTAAACATTGGTGGCTGAGTGTATATACACATTAATGTCGTTTATTGTCACAAATTGTACACAGTCATGGAAAAGAAGTAAAAATGATTTTGACAAGGATTATATGTCACTGTCATTTGTTCATAAAGGGGTCTGTTATTCTGGGACACACATCTTCTATAAGCTGCCAACAAATCTTAAATGTCTAGTTTGCGAGGACGCCGGTTCAAATCCCCGTCCAGGCATCGAGATTTGGGTTTTCCATGGTTTCCTCAAATCACTCCCAGTGAATGCCAGGTTGCTTCCTTCAAAAAAGCCATGGCTGAATTCCTTCCTGCTCCTTGTCCCCAATCCCATCCCGCCTCTCATGACCTCAACGTTGACGAGGCGTACAGCCATAAGTAAAAATAAAAAAAATAAAAACTTTCCACATCCTTTGGCTGTGGCTCTTTGAATAAATTACTGAGAATTATGCTAAGCACTTTCTGAAACAGTGAAATTTGTATAAGCCAGTTAGCAGTGAAAAGAAAATTGTTCTTCTTTAATATAAAAATCCATGAAATTAAAATAGGGTAATTATTTAACTAAAATTTCTTCTGTTCCTTTATTTCCAGTATGTCACTGAGAAGATGGGAGGAGCTGAGGGTACACAGATGGATGAGGATTTCACAGACATGGAGAAGGTGAGCTATTTAGTAAAGTTTTAAGCTGTACATAAAAGTTGACTACACTGTTGTTTCTACTTCAAGAAATATTCCAGTTAGTGTCAAATTTTTATGTACATAGCAGCTAAATTTTATTTTCTTCCCTCATATGTGTATTATTATTTATAGATTTGTCCTCATTTATTTTTCTGAAGTGTATTGCAATAAAATGGAGTATTGCTACTTGTCAATTTTACTTGTGTGAAAATATTCTCAACGTGGTATGTTCTAAACTTAGAAAACGGATGTCACCTACGAACTTGTTGAAGAACTGCAAATGAAAACCAAGGAATTCTTGCAACCTAATCCAACAGCAAGAGCAAAGATGGCAGCTGTTAAGGGTATTTCTAAACTTAGTGGACAAGCTAAAGCATCGACATATCCTCAGCCAGAAGGTGTCCTTGGCGAATGCATGGTTACGTATGGACGAAAGCTCGGAGATGACAGCCACTTTGGTAAGCATTATCTATTTTATTATTATTACACAATACACTTCTCAGAATTATTAAAATTTTGTGTGACCATTCTTTTGTAAAGCTTTCTTAAATAGGTAATTCAGAAAAATCCAAAGTTTAATACATGCATATTTCTTTAATGAGTTTAATTGTATGGCTTTTTTATATTGACAATTAAGTCTTTTTCTAAGTATTCACATACTCTTTATTCAGTAAAATATGCAGTTATACATGCTGGAAGTGTACTGTGTATTGAATTTTTCTCCTTGTGTACTACTTGCAGAAATGCTTCAAAGTAATTTTGCCTGATAGTTTCACAACCTTATTTTAATGATCCCAGTTTATTCTCATATTCATTGGTGATAACAAGAAAATATCCATTATATAAACACAGCCATTACTTTGCGATTTCAAATACACTTGTTAGTGTGATTACTGATATGCCTGACCGATTATATATTAAAATTTAAGAAATTCAGTATCTTCCCTTCTTTAACTGCTGTGTTCCTTAGACATCATTCTGATAACAGTTATGTTTTAGTTGTGTCACTGGTGTAACATTTAAGAACTGTTATGTCAGCTTACAAAAATTACGAGTGCTGTAATAGAGAATTTTGTGTAAAACAGATGTTATTAAAGTCTTTGTTACTGAACATGTTGGATTAAACTTGCATTAATTCACATTTTGGGATTAGTTTGTTTGAAATTGAATGTTATTTTTTATTTTAATTTATTAATATAATCAGTAAAATTCATAGGGAAACAAAGGGTTCTTGTTCAACAGTAAACAAAAATAATGGTTCAGAAGGAAACCTAGTATACAGCAACAGGACACATTTAAATGAAATTTTTTGGAACTCTTTATGTAAAGAAGAATATGGTAGAACTAACTGCTCCCCAGGACACTCTTTTTTTTTCTGCTGATGTAAGGATTATGTCTTAAATGTTCATGTACCTGTGTTAATCTGCCTGTTTCACTGCACCAGAGTGCCTTCAACTGAGGTTTCCTTGACACATCTTTATATCTTTTTATAAGTACATGTGTGTTCATTGTTAATTTTCTTAAATTGGCAACTATTTTGTTTATTATCAGTTACCACCAATATTGGCTCATTCAGATATAGATTATGTTCGAAATTTTCATAGACAAATCTTGTATTTGATTTTTATGCCTTTACTTCAGGGTTGGCACTAATTGAAATGGGAGAGGCAATGAGGCAAATGGCAGATGTAAAATATTCATTAGATGACAACATCAAACAAAACTTTTTAGAACCACTGCATCATTTGCAGACAAAAGATCTCAAGGAAGTCATGGTAAGTTTTTCATAATCATTTTTGTCTTTTTTTCCTGTATGAATTTTGGGCATTTTCTGAAATATAATACTTTTGCTATCAGCTTTGTCTACTAACTGTAGTTAAGTGTAAAACTTCTGATAATATAATATCCAGGTGTTCCAGTGATACAAACTAAATTTCATCCATTTCATTAAAAAATTATGAATTTCACATAACAATAACAATCATCATTGAGTTTCCATCCTGAGGCTGGATGTCAAGACAACAGTTGCTTCTATCAACTCCTGTTCTTCCAGTTTGCTCCTCTATCTAGCACACTCTTTTGTATTCCCTTAATCCATCTATCCTGTTGTCTTTTTTGAGGCCTCTTTCCTTTAAATTTCAAACTGAGCATCAGTAGTAATTCTCTGGCCTTGCATATGGAAAGATGTGAATATCCAGCCATCCAGATTTTTGTTTTCTATGGTTTCCTGAAATCATCGAGGTGAATGCCGGGATAGTTCCTTCATAAGTCCATTGCCTAATTCCTTCATGTTCCTTACCCCCAGTCCTTTCACATCTCTAATGACCTTCACATTGATGAGGCATAAAGCTGTAAGAAAGTAATAATAATAAATTTGCTTTGACATCTTTTCATTACTCATTGTTTTCATATTCCTCTACTGCTGGAGTCTGATTTTTCAATACTGTCCTGCATGGATTTCTCTCTGACTCTCTTCCTTATGTGCTCATTACACTGTTTGTCCAGTCTCATCTGTTGCCTCATTCCTTCATCACCCATGATTCAGAACAGTATGTTAGTATTGCAAAAATGAACTCCTATTAATAACCCTTTTGCACTTCCTTGGCACCTTTCTGCTCCATATCAGATCTCTGATGATCCTGTACAATTATGCTATTCTGCATCTTGCATTTATTTCCTTTGTTTCTCCCATTCTCTTCTGTCTTGCTTACCAGATACTTGAATTATTCTACATCTTCAGATTTTTCAATGTCACACATAACATTTTGATAAGTCCTGTCTTTCTTTGGAGTTATAATTACTACTTTTTCCCCCGAGAATTGCATTATATAAGATTTTGCTATTCTGCCAAGTATCTGGCTGTTCTTGCACTTAGGACTCACAATTTCCCCAAACCATCACATTATTTGCAAACTCTAATGTTTTCATTTATTTCTCTCTGATCTTCCTAGTACTTATTATTCAATCCTTAATGACAATAAATAGAAATGGGGAGATTGCACTTCCTTACCAGAGTCGGTTGTATAATCTAAGCGATGATCTCCTTTCCAGACCCATTATCGTACAACTCTTACATTCCTCACACAAACCCATCACTTGCTAATGCTTTCACTATCTGCAGTTCCCTGACTTTCTTTCTGCAGATGCTGTCATATGCTTTCATAATGTCCAAAAATGCTCAGATTAGGTGCCTGCGCTGTAATTGTTACTGTAAACATTAGTCCACTGTTACATTTGTAGTGACTACAAGACTTCTAAAGCCATATCTTTCCTATCGTATTTCACTTTCCACCAGCCCAGTTACTCTTTTCCCTGTTATAAATTATTTTCACAGAAAGAAGAAAAATTAAACAAATAATAAATTTAATTATTATTAGCTACTAGATCCATCATCCTCAGATTTTTCTGTTTTGTAGGTTCATTATAGACCACACTGGGTATTACAATTTTGTCTGAGTTTTGTGTCATTTGTCTCCACCTATCTCTAAAACATCCTACCATTATTCCCAAAACTTGTAAAATCATTTACAAGGCTAAAATTTTCATTTTACCCCTTACTATTTTATACTGAAACATCCTATCTGCAACTTTCCATTCCATTTTAATGCCAATTATTATCACTAAATTGCTGTTCCCTTCACACCATTTAAATTACTGGTGTACAGTTCTCACGTGCATTCTTTCATATGTATTTCTTAAACTGAATGAACTTAATCTAGATACCTGTTCAACTTAAATTATATTTGTATTCATGAATCTGACCTTTTGTGGCAATAACTCTTAACACGTTATTTTTGGGTTTCATTTCAAGATTTAGCCTATGAACATCTTGGTGCTATTTGTAATTGGTATATATCAACAACAAAAAATTGATCTATCCTCATAAGAGATAGTAGTGATATATATCCAATTTTATTAATTTGGAATTTTTGTTCGCCTCACTTGGATAGTATATCATAAATTTCATAAATCAAAAAAAATAATAAAATAATAAAAAAAAAAAAAAACTGGTGATCAACCCCCAAGTGAACAGTATTTTTGATGATCCATTAATCATGCAAGAAAGAAAATGGAGCATGTAGCAATTTTATCAGGTGTGCAACACAAATAAAATGTATTCTCTATTGATGTTCAACTCAAATTGAAAGGTTGGCGGAATATCACAAAGCATGAAAAAATTACATTAAATGTATGTGGAACTGTGCATTTTTAAAAAATTAAATTAAGTTTCAATGAAGCGCATGCTGTGGTGGCAATTTCCGTAAACACCCATCTTCCCCTTATTCTGCATCCACCTACATTTACCCTTTACAAATTTTAACTTTAAATTCTTTCAATATTTTTGGCAAATTATTCATCATTTCTCTTGGTAACTTATTCCAATCCCTAACACCCTTACCTAAAAAAGAGAATCTTCCTACACCCTTGTGCCTGAAATTGAGTGCCAGCTTGTAGTCATGGTCATATTTTCCCTTCCATGCATTACTTTCAATTCTTACACCAATATCTTTCCATGTCTCATCACCAATATACGCCTTGTCACTCCCATGACCCTCTTCACCCTCCTTCTGTCTTCCAATTAGTCCCATTCCAGCTCTTTTATCATATCTGTTACTGATTGCATTCTGCGATAATTTTCAGAAACAAATCTAGCAGCCCTTCTTTGCAATTTTGCAATGGTAAAAATGCTTTGAATGCTTCTGTCAAAATTTTAGACATGCTAGTTGCTCAGCAGCTTCATATTCTTCATTATTGTCTTGGTAATATGTTTTTCACTATTTTAATTTGTCATTATTATTTCAGTCTTTGTCTTGTATCATTATTTTTTCATTATTACTTTCACTATTCCCTTTATTTTTTGACCCCACAACCTCCAGTTTGAATCCATGGAAAGTTCATTTTCACATGATTGGGTTTACTGTAGACACATCTGTGAAGCTTCCCGTATCTCATTTTCTCTCTCGCATCACTAAGGGTCATCGTGAGAAAAATTGTGTATTTGTGTTTGTCCTTGTTTTTTCTTGCCTAATACCTCTTGCCACCAATTTTTTTCCATATTTGATTGTGTTCATATTACATTAAGGATTAAGAGTTTTTCTTTATATTATTCTAATAAATCATCATCCTTTCTAGCATCATCGGAAGAAGCTACAGGGTCGGAGATTGGATTTTGATTGCAAGAGGAGAAGACAAGCCAAGGGTAATCTTATATCATTTTCATTATTGTACTGAGTAATCGCAACATTTTCATTCTTTTCAATATTTTAAACTTTTTGTGATGTTCAGCCTTTTTAGAGGTATTTGTTAACATTGAATATTGCACCCCATTAAGAATATTAGCTTATAAATCACACTGAAATCTGTTGCAAATATTTGATAAGAAATATTTTAATGGGTTATGGAGTCATTAACATATATCATGATGTTGTTGAGCTATCCGAAATTAATCTGATCAGAATCTTTGTTGCTTATAGTTACTTAAAGATATAAATTCCAAGCTATTTTATTTTGGGATCAGTATAGTTTGGCAATTTATTCCTTAGTTTTATCCTTATTGCAGATTACTAACATCTATGAGACTATAAATACTACCTCTTTTCCGACTCAAGGACCCCCCCCCCCCCCCCAAACCAAAGTCCGCTCAAGCCCCTCCCAAACCAAAATCCTGGATCCGACCCTGCCATCTCACCACCACTTTCCCCAACCCTGTCACTGGGGAAAGCTTTCTCATTATAGGACATGCCTCCTGCAAAACCTCCCATGTAATATACCAGTTAAAATGCCTGGCTTCATATATAGATTTGATCACTAATCCACTTTCCATAAGCACAAGTGGCCACCAACAAACGGTATTCACATGGAACCAAAAGCACCCAGTAGCTATCCATGCCATCGCATTGCCCATGACATGAATAATTTTTACTCGTGTTTCATGGTCCGTGCTATCAGAGTCCTCCCTAAAAGCAACAGCTTCTCTGAACTCGGAAGGTGGAAACTTGCCTACCAATACAAATTTGGCTCAAGGTAATCAACTTAAGATAACACTCAGCCATTGTTATTATTATTGTTTTTACTTAGGTTTACTTTTTTTCTTTTTTATCCTCTTTGCCTCCATCCCCGCTACCTAAATTGAACCACCACTAACGTGAGGTGATTTTTAATTTCATAGGATTTTTTAATGTGTATATAAGTTTACGGCTGCAAAAAGAAAAAAAACATGTAAGGTGGAAACACAAGTAGAATATTTTGGTATTAACCTTCTTCATGTAATTGAGAAAAAACCATGTCATGGGGTAATGTTCTGTGTGCGCACTTGTCTGGAACCAAATGGCTCATTCTCTATTACTAACACCCGGATTCTTAGGTTCGAACATATTTTGTTCCCAACCTAATATTCTAGAAATTTTAGTTTTCTTTTTCGTCTTGTGTATAAACTAATAATATTCATAAATTTAATAGGACCTAACAGAACCTAATTTCAATGTTATGACCCAAAATGACCTAATTTGATTTTCAGGAAAAGTACCTAATTCAACGTACTGATCCAGTCTGACTGTAATTTTGTTACTTAAATAAAACTGATGACTGACCTGATAAGCTCTGGGGTACGTCGGGCCATGGGCTAGTAATCTGGACTCGGGAGACACCATGCGTTTAAACCCCACTGTCGGCTGTTCTGGAATGTTTTTCCTTTTCACCTCGAGGCAAATGCCGGAACTGTACCTTATTGATGAGCCACGGACGCTTCCTTTCTCCCCAAAAATGTCTTTTCCTTCTTCTACATCAATCCAAGTTAATGTCACCTCGGCGATCAGGCCAGTCCTCATCCCCAGTTGTGACTACATGAATCCTAATCTCCAAGACACTGCAAATGTAAGCGGTATAGGATTGATCCCTTGCGGTGTCTGAGGAGGAAGTCGAATTTGGAGTGTAAATGGACTACGTTTACGTGTAAAACAAATGAATTTACTTTAAAATTGGAATAACTTCATCACAATACTAAATGATGTTTTAATCTCATTGTTGATGGTGACATTGAGAAAAGCTGTAACAATGTGGTGTGGCAACTTCACATTAATACAAAGGACCACATTCTGTAGAAACAAATTGACAAATTTTAAACATAACATGTCGGACGTTAACAATCATAGGAACACAGTTTCTCTCTTAGAAGTGAACAGTTGTACACCATCATCACTCAGTGGTAACACGGGAATTGAAATACTGTGTACATATTTTTAGTTCTTTATTAAAAGGTATCGTGCCTAAACAGAACTCCTCAATTAGTAGTTGTAACACATCTTGGAATTTCGCATAACGAAATTAGTTGCTGAGATAGCGAGTTCAGTTGAAGTATATGGGACCACCCTTTTAAAGTCATTTTTATAGTTAATTTTGATAATATTTCCTAGTAATATGTCCTATATAAGCGTTTGTTCAAGTGTTAACAGTAAATTAAATAGTTAAAATTCATTTAAACAGCTGTTAAGAAACTTAACCTTAGATTTGAATATGTAGTATTTGACTTTCATTTAAGTTCACTAAATCAAGATATTTCTTTAGTTCAAAAGATGTTTAGGTAAATATATAGCCAGAAGGTGATTAATTTTGCTGTTAAAAGATCCTACTTAGAGTCTGAATACGTTTAAAAGTGATTTTCCGGTTTAGAATTTTATCACGTAATTTTCCACTCCAATCTCGAAGTATTTTGCTATTACAAAACAGTTAAGAAATCAAGTGATAGATAGAAAGCATCGTAATTTCGGTTTAAATAACATATTAAAATTTTAGAAAGTTCCATACAGTCTAAAGACTATAATTGATATAGCCAGACATGTGTTTTAGGTAAAAGTTCGATATCTCAGTCTTTTTCGGGGATTCATGAAAAGAAATTATATTCAGAGTAAAGTTTATTTAAAAATAAAGATTTCTGGAAAAGATTTATTTCAAAATATTAAAGCATTTAATAATAATAAAATAAAATGGGTTTTGGCGCGAGTAAGCGCTTGGATGAGATGATGCAATTGCTCGGCGTTTGGGTGGAGTGATATTTATAAAAATTCGTAATAAATCAGGGAATAGACTTAGAGATTCCAAATTTTTACAGTAATAGTTTTTCATGAGGGAAATTTGTTTAGAGTTATTTTCAAGTTGATATTCGAAATATTTTAAGACATTAAATTTTATTTTCAAGTTTTAGACCACTTTCAAAAAAAAAGGTAAAATTCTTTATTTAACATCGGAGTATAGATGAGCAATAGGAGAGTAGAATCAAATTTGTTTCAGCTCAATAGGAGCAATATTTCGGAAGTTATGGCAATCAAATCTTTAAGATTCTTTTCTGGCTAAACTATTAAAGTTACAAAAAATTTTATAATAACTTAATTTGACGTTCGTAATAATATATTGCTACTACCAAAATTTCAGAGAGCTAGGATTATTTGTACTGTAATGATCAAATTAGATTCGTAACATTTGTCAGAAACTGATCAGCTATCGTATAAAATCCCTGGGAAAGTCAAGATAAGGAAGTTCTCACGGTCCAAGAAGAGGCGATCCTATATATACCCCCTAAGAATGTCACTACTAAACAGGAATTACCGCAGAGGCGCACTGACACACCTGCTCACATTGTCAGCCTGATAAAACTAAAAAATCAAACCCGGAAAAGATGGCAGCGTTGGCGTGACCCAGCAGACAGGAGAATGGTCAACCATCTAGCAGACGAAATTAAAGAAAATCTAAGAATACACAGAAGTGAAACATGGGAACAAAAATTAGCTGAAGTGCAGAACAACAGTCGCAAGATGTGGGCTCTAATAAAAGCTACAAGTAACACCAAGGAATCCATAAGACCGCTTCACGGCAGGCAAGGGCTTGTGTACGATCCTGAGGGCAAGGCACAAGCACTGGCTGACACACTCGAAGATCAGTTTCAAATCAATATCTCAGATGACGATGAGAGCGACGACCACGAAGAGCGGGTTATTCGTGAAGTCGACCACATACTTGCGACAGAGCCGCGAACTGAAGCGCAATTAACAAACACGGGGGAGATTGAGTCTATTATCCGCAAGTTAAAATCAAAAAAGGCTTGCAGAAGTGACTCACTGACTCCCCTACAAATCAAAAACCTGCCTCCACAAGCCATCAGACGACTCGAAATAATTTTCAATGCATGTCTAAGACTAAGTTACTTTCCTGGTGGTTGGAAGACTGCCAAGGTAGTGGCAATTCCTAAACCAGGAAAAGATAAGACTTTCCCACAAAATTACAGACCGATATCTCTGCTACCAATCATTGCCAAAGTGTTCGAGAGAATCATTCTTGCCCGTCTCAACACTCACCTTGTTAGAAATAACATAATCATTGGCCAACAGTTCGGTTTTAGGAAAGATCATTCAACCGTACAACAGTGTGCCAGGCTAGTGGAGTACATCTGCTCAGAAAAGCAGGCGGGAAACAGCACAGCAGCTATATTCTTAGATATTGAGAAAGCCTTCGACAAAGTGTGGCACGAAGGACTTATCTACAAACTACATAAATACAAAGTTCCCGATTACATAATACACACTATCAATTCTTATCTGGAAAATAGAAAATTTTACATTAAATACGAAGACGAGACAAGTACAGTAAGGCAAATCGAAGCTGGAGTGCCGCAGGGTAGCGTCTTAGCACCTATCTTATACTGCATATACATCAATGATTTGCCGCATATGACGGGCAGTAATGTCCGTCTATATGCTGATGACACGGCACTTTACACCAGCCATAGAAACCTAGAGTATGCTGCACGGAAGTTGCAGCGACATCTAGAGCTACTCACCCAATGGTGCAATTTATGGAAAATCAAAGTAAATGCCACAAAAAGCCAAGCCATCATATTCACTAGGAAGTTAAAGCTACCAAGATTCAAATTGCACACGGAGGGAAGAGACATCGAATGGCAAAAAGAAATTAAGTACCTTGGGCTGCGATTAGACAAACAGCTGACGTGGAGGTCCCACATAGATGAAACAAAGAAAAAAGCGAAAGCAAAACTTACCAACCTCTACCCAATCCTGAGAGGTGACGGTATAAGAACAGAAACCAAACTAATCATCTATCGTGCGATTGTACAAACTACATTCCTATATGGTTCAGAATTATGGAGCATGGCTGCCGACTGCCACATCAAAAAGCTGCAGGCACTGGAGAACAGAGCCCTGCGTGCGATTGTCAGTGCACCCCGATATCTAACAAATTGGAGAATCCGTCAGGACCTCCACTTTGCCCCTCTAACAGAAACTATCAAACTAGCCTCAGACAAATTCTACTTCCGCTGCGAAAACTCGCCACACCCTGAAATTGCAGCAATAGGAAACGATCTAATAGAAGATCTCCCACCAAAACATCCCAAACAGACAATCAACAGACAATTTCCCTTCTGACCCCCTGCCCTCCCCACCTCCAATAACTGTAAATAGGCCCCCTCATCATGTAAATAGGACCCTAGTAAGCAAACACCATAACTATCACCACCATTAGCAATAAGTAGGAATAGGCATAGGAATAGGAATTACTATCGTGCTCGAATGGTCAGTCGAATCTATAAAGTAAATTTGGAAAGGTTGTCTGATTGCCTGTGCAGTACATTGACTTTGTAACATTTTGAAGAATATACTCATTATATCAGAAGTGAACTTTTATCATTGAACTATCACCTTTCCTTAGTTTCTGGTTAAAACTACGGTGGCGACTGTGTTAAGAGCTTAGTCAGTACTGCAATTCATTAGGTTTGCACGATCAAAGTTAAGACGCCAGTTTATGCCACACCCCCACCATAAGCATGTTGTCTTTCATAGTCTACTATGAGAGTGGATTGGAACGGATAATAACTTTTCTACGGATGGGAAAATTATATATTGTCAAGCATGTGTAAAACTGGTAAGGTTAATTTGTTATATATAGTATATTTTTTAAATAATTTTATAAAATAGATTAGATTTTATTTGTTCCCATTTCTAAAGTAACTTAAAGTGCTCTCTGTAGAGTCCAGACTGCTGGATGGAATTTCATTATATTAATTGGGTATTATCCGGAGTGTTACATTTAGGTGGCCTATTTTTATTTTTGCGTTCTTTATAGGGGCCTGCAGAAAAACGATGCCACATACTACAGCATCAGAATTTGGTAACTCATTTGGCAAATGTTACCAGGAGAAATGCTTCTAAAACAGAAGCAGAGTTTCATTACATGTTAAAAGCTGGGTACAGAAGACTCGTTTAACCAGTGTGTGTACGAAGCCACTATACCATTTCCAACCTTCCAGAGTGCAGTCCTGAAAACCTTTTTAGAAGAATTTTTTAACAGAAAAATACCAGATGAATCCATTTTAAGAAAGATTTACTTGCCTCAGCTGTACAAGAAAACCATTAAAGATATACGTTTGGACACTGCTGACCACTTCTTCTGGTTAAGTATAGGTGAGATGACAGACGCCTGCAGGAGATGCGTTACTGTGGGTAAGCTTGTATATGAGGAACCTAGTATATCCTGCATCATTATGTGCAGAGAACTTCCAACAACAAACCATTCAACTGTGGCAATTGCTGTCAAGTGTAAGGGGTGCATTAAATGTGTTGTGGCCTGATCCAGAACATGAGGATAAGTTGCAGTTGTCAGTGACAGACAGTGCAGCTTAAACGATAAAAGAATGGAAATGTTTGCAGGCATTCCATCCACAAATAGCCCATGTCACTTGTCCAGCTCATGGGCTCCACCACATAGCTGAAAAAAATTCTGCAACAGCACTAAGTAATTAACAAGATAATTTCTTCAGTGAAGAAAGTATTCCTGAAAGCGACAAGACAAGTCGTTACTTTCAGGGAAAAGTTCCATCGATACCCCTCCCTCCCGTACCAGTAGTGACTCGATGGGGGACCTAGCTCTCAGCCGCAATATATTATGTAGAAAACTATGAGAGCATCTTGGAAGTCATCGGTGCACAAGATTGATTGAAGCTATTGCGCTCAATACCAGTTGTACAGAGATGACCTATATAAAGGCAAATTTTTACAACCTAGAATTTTTGATCAACAAGTTTGAAGGAGGTACTCTACCATTGACGGAAACACTTCAAATCGTCCATGAAGTGAGGTTCAAGGGTGGCTCCTGGACCTATTGGGGTGACTATAGCCAGAAGATAGATGCTGTTTTAGCATGCAGTCCAGATTTCAAAAGGATGGAATAAATAGGCCTTGTTATCTCTGGATGAATGGAACAAGAAATACTGCCTTGGTATCCTGAGCAAAATGTCGATTTGAAGTACATCCGCATGTGACAAGAAGCGTTGTTTTTCCATATTCAAGAGAATTTTAATGGAAGAGAGAAGAGGGTTTACTCCCGAAAACCAGTCAAAATATTTCATTGTTGAGTGTCAAATCAGAAGTTATATCCGTCACGGCATCCAGATTAGGGTTTTCCATGGTTTCCCCAAATCGCCTTATGTGTTTTCTCTTGTCTCAGCCATCAACATTGGCATGTGATGGGTTAATTTCCCACAGAGTGTGATGAGTGAGTGGTTAACACTTTGACCTCATATTCGAGAGGACGCCGGTCTGAATCCCCATCTGGGAATCCAGATTTGGGTTTCCCCAAATCACTCCAGGTGAATGCTGGGATGCTTCCTTCAAAAGGCCATGGCCAGATTCCTTGCAGTTTCTTGTCCCTATCCCAACTCTAATGACCTCGATGTGTACGAGGTGTAAAGCGATAAGTAAAAAAAAAAAAAAAAAAAAGGTTAATTTCCCTTTCCTTTATTATTTATATTGCCTAGAAGCCACTTTCTTTTCCCTTCGTTTCATTATATATATATATATTTATTTATTTAGATTCAGGGGTGTAGTTTCTATGGGGCTAGGGGTTGCAGTGCACCGGGGCCCCTACTCTCAAGGGGCCCCCAAGCGCAGTTCAGAGGGCCCACGGGGACCTTTGCAGCAAACTGGTGACCTTTTTCCTCACTGCTCAGGGGGGGGGGGGAACAAGCACAGCTCAGGGGGCCCCTACAAGCAACACAAAGCAAAAAAAAAAAGGTCACCCATCTGGCCTCAGGGCCCATAATAAATTTTTTGAACCGGGGCCCTTGTTGACCTAGCTATGCCACTGTTTAGATTTTATTATATTATTTTGCTCTTCCCGCCCACCACAGATCGGTTTTAATATTTATCTTTGCTTGGGTATTAGCTCTGAATCACTGCCCCTCCACCTGTCCTCATTTTGAATTTATTCCCATCATTTTCTTGGCTCACAGTCTTTCTGTGAGACAGTCTCCCACAACACCCACCCCGCATAATGTTCTCCTGTTTATAAAGGGCTAGATCCGAAAATTACTATAAAATGTATGCTTTTTTTTTTTTTTTTCTTTTCTCTTTTCTGTGTGTTCACGCTCCACATCCATCTTCTAAAGGTAAGTGGTGTCTCATTTCTCTATCCTAATTTGTAATTCCTTTTTGCTATTTCATGAATTTACTAATTTTTTTATTTTTAAATTGCTGCGTGTTTGGAAAGTACAACAGTTTTCAATGTTTAAAAATTTCTTTATTGTTGTTGGAGAAAAACCTCTGCAGTGAGGAAAATCTCTCTTAATAAAAAAAAAATACAAAAAATAAATAAAAAATGTTTGAGCAATGGAAATTGAAATAATGTATTTTGGGATGTTTCACATATGATCATCATCATCTTAAATGATGTCACATATGCAAATTGGGTTGTTAATATTAGTTCTTATTAATTATTTATGTTTTAGCAAAATTATTGTCTGTAATTGAGTTTGGCAAAATCTGTTTTTTTTACAATAATTCAAGAATTTTATGATTAATTTTCAAGAAACTATCTTCAATTTCACCTGCTTGGTTTATCAATTTTTCCGAACAATAACGGGTAGAAAAGTAGGGGACAGTAGTAATAGGATCCAAATTCAGATTTTTAGAGCATATCTTCCCTTAAATCATAGCACTGATAGAACAACTAAAATTAATGAGCTATAATGGTGATAATAAGAGCGAATAATTAACTTCCTGTATATATATTTGGATTTTTTGGCAACCACAAAATAAGTTACTTTACTGGAGCTTGCTATCTGTGAAACTTGTTTTATTTCATGTGGAATTTTAATTTTAATATAAAATGGCTCATATAAATAATACACTGAAAAAAAAAAGTGTATTATCACAAAAGAAGGAAGCTGGATGAGTGAATACTGTATTTTCCTCAGTTTGCGAAGTATTATTTATTATTATTATTATTTATTAAAACCATTTTAAACAAATTGGAAAAGATACTGAATTGACTACGAAGTTTCATTCTATGAATTGTGGAGTAATGCTAAATGCCTTTTGAGATGCACACTGATATTTGTGGATAATATATTATACAGTTCTAGTTTTCAAGTGATTCTTGTTAGTGTTGTGAACACAAGTCTTCACACATTAGGAGAATAAAATAGAATTTTTTCTACAAAAAAGTGAGTTTTCATGAATTTTAAATAGTACCACTTGACTTTGTACTCATATCTCTTGGGTAAAGTATCCCACTGAGGACAGATAGTAAAGTATATAAGATATATATGGTATATAGCTTCTGCATTACTTACAAATCAATAATCAAAGTCAAACTGATTGTTTAGAATGTCACAAAGGCAAAAATACACGATGTATGTTTCAGAATATTTGTATCACTTATTCAGGAGTTTGTTGTCTTCACAAGTATCTGTAATTCTGAAATTTGAGTACCCCTTTTCAGAAAATAATTTTTCATATTTTCTGTGTTTGATATCATTGTGCTGATGTATGAGAAAAGATTTTTTGATATATTCATTTCAAATCAGATTTTTAATTCTTACTAAGAAAGCTTTATTTCCTGACATTACAGGACTGCATGATAAATCTGAATAATGTCTAACTGGTTTGCGGTATAGATCTCGTTCATCTGTATAAAATTTGGCTGTCCGATTTGATGCACAATGTATTTTAAACAACAATACATATCTTAAATTGTCACACATATGAAAACTTGCACATTATTGGCATTTCACTTACTAAATATTATATTTTTGTGTTTGTTTTCAAGTCTACCAAATTCTTAGTGCATTTAGCATTTGATGTCTGTTAACTAACTGATGACGAAATGCTTTAACAGTTGCACAAAAGAAGGCCGGACTGAGTAGCAGTCCATATGGAAGCCCAGCACGGAGCCCCATGGGGGGTATGTCTTTGTACTACCCAGATCCTTGCTTTCTTTGGCCATTTCTAACAGCAGGCTTACAATTGTATATAATGATCCCAGTTTTTAGAATGCTGATTTTATCATTGTCTATCATCTCAGTAGTTAACTCAGAAACACATATCAAAGCAGAAAATAGCTTTGGTTTCTAACTTCCCTTAGATTTATTATTCTAACTGAGAATTCTCTGCACTGATATGCTTCTGCAGTTTTTATTTCCATGTCTTTATATGTTGCTTACACCACCAATTTCTGCAGGTAAATTTCATTAACCTAAGTGAGAAATTTATGGGCAACATTAAAATTTAAATATGGAGGAGAGCTTAGATAGAGCCTTTTTGCTAGTTCATATTGTTGTTGTTTGTAGTTACAGTAGTACTTAACTATTTACACTACATATATATAAACAAGAAAGAAAGGAATTATGACCTGCCAAAGGTGATAGCAATATGATATTTAAATAAAAAAAATTAATGCTGGACATTGGTTTTTTCAGGTTTTAACCCATTGCCATGCATACTTGAAGGAATTCAGTAGAAAATTATTGGTGTGCGAAAGTTGGGAGGGGTGGGAGAGTTCAAAGTAGGAACAACATTGAGAGGAAACGGTAATTAGCAGTGGGTCAAGTATAGAAAATAAGATTCAGATTAATAAAATGATATAGATATGTATGAGAAATGTAGATGAGAGATTAGCACCAATTATAGAGAGTAGTTCTACAAATTTCAGGAGTATACTTACATAATTGTTAGCTATGTATACAAGTATTTCAATTTTTCCCAAATACATCATGTACATTTACAGTCAATGACAGCGCCCCACATCACAAGGGAGGGATGTGTCTGAGATTAAATAATTTAAAAAAAAGTTGTTAAGTGTTGCATTTACAATCATTTAAGAAACAATTGCAGAAGGAGGAATAGTTAACAACCAAGTTAGAGTGAGTAGTGGTCAGTCTTTGCCCAAAGAAAAGGATAACAACCAAGGAAATAAGTTATTTTTGGAAGAGAAGATGGAAGAGGAGGTGATAGGAAAGAGAAAGAGAGAGGAGAGAAGGAGCAAACCGTGTGTAACACACATGTGTAAATAAACAGAAAAGATTAACATTAAGAACAAGTGCAATAGAAAAAACAACTAGTGTAACAGTAGTTGAAAGAAAACTGTAATGAACAGTTACGTGAAAGCGTGTGAAGTGCTGTTCCAGACCGACATGTAAAGAAATACCAATATATCTCCACTGATGATGCCCTACACCACAAGGGCGAAACGCGTCTGGGGAATTAAATAAAAAACAAAATTCACCAAACCAGTTGTTTTCGACGGATTTATTTACAAAATTAGAGCTTGCTCAGGTTGAAAACTTGTCTGTACTTGTAGGCGAGCTCCAGCTGTCTCCATTCACAGGGCAAGCTGATAGTAAGAATGAATCTGCAGGCGTGCACTGTGAAGTAGGAATTGAGATCAATGCCGTTAAATGTTGTCATGTGCATCAGCCGACCGGTTGCAGTGATGAGCAAATAAAATTTGTCTGCAATAATTCAGTCTGAATAATAATTTATCTTTAGTCATCCATATGTGGAAAGTGTGATAGTTGTTGTAATAAATTTGATAAATGGCATGGTAAGTTTCACAGGCGACATGTCCTAGGATGGGAAAGCACTATCAAGTTGTTTCAAGTCTGTTGTATGTTTTAACATGTTCCATTCATCCCTTTTTTGTTTCTAATTTAAAATCACATTACCCAAAATCAAGATCTTCCAAGCAGTTAAACACTACTAAGTAATAATTTATTAATTACTTTTTTACTTTATACACAAGATGTTCTACCAACCATTAATTTTGTAAACCTGAAAATTCAATTTTTATGTCTCTTGCCTAAACTTTCCTGCTGTCATCTATGGTAAGTGATAGATCCTTTCTGTTTCGTTATTTACATTTGCTATTCAGTATCTTTTGGTTTCCCATTAAATGTTGATGTATAATCAACCTTAGCCTTGCTATCCATTCAGTTTCGTGTTATGAAAGCAACATTAAAAAAAAAAAAAGGTAGATGTTTTAGTAGGCATCGTGAATAGTTATCCAGTTAATGAAAATTGTTGATTTTGGTATGTAAATAATGATTTGACAGGAAAAAGGGGGGGGGGGAAGAGACTTACATTTGCAAGTTTTTAAGTATTTTAACAATGAATAATATAACAAAGTAGTCAGCTATACCATACTGATATAAGAAAAAAAAAATCTTGCTTGGCAGCCATTATAACATGCATAGTTTACTTTTTGCATATCTTATATTTTTCCTCTTTATTTTTATTTTGGTATTCATGGTTTCCATCATCAGTTCATACCTTACATGTTGTCCAGTAATTACTTGCTTTGAAAAGGATTTGCAGCTGTCGCATAAATTTGTCATTTTAAAGTAGGAATAACTTTTTTCAGAAAGGGTTCATTTATTATAATATTTCAGTTTGATTTTTCTTTCGCTTAAAAGTGGTCTTTTGTAATATTTTGTTTCAAATATATAGTATAGGAGAATAACCACAGTTTAACAAAACTGAAGGTTGCTGCAGTTTTGAAACACGCAAAAACGTGTACACATATAGAACTTGAAATTCTTGGGCTCATAACCCCTATTCAACAAAAGAGTGAGGTAGCTGCCATGTGGAGGCTGGCAGGTGTTTTGTAGATATGCCAGTCACAAATTATTGTAGAAGGAGTATAAACTTGAAAATTCCTACGCTCAGTATGTGTACATGTTTACTGTTTCATTGTTGTTGCAGCCTTCAACTTTGGAAACAATAGTTGATCTCCTATCCAAATGTTGAATTTATCTCACTTTATAGCACCTTTGTTTACTAACAGTATAAGGATTTCAAATTTAACAGGGAAATGAACCATCGCTTGCCCTAGCCGATGGCAGGGTGGTATGAACACATGTAATGGACTCAAGCACAAGAAACATTGCAATTTTCATGTCTTAACTGGGTACTATTGCCAACTGCCTGAAATTCTATTCTGCCATTAAGCTCCCATTGTTTCTTGTGCATAGTATATATACAGACAACAAAGGCTAGGGAAAGTATGTGCATTACACAACATGAATGAAAGAGCGAGTGCCAAAGTGAATGCATGAAAAATGAGATATATACAACACTTCGCTTTAAAACCTCATTTTCTCTGAGAGATATGAGCCAAAATATTGAAACACTGTGTTCGTTACAGTTTTTACGTGTTCACTGTGGCCATTCTGCCTTATTTATGGTGATTGGTGGGTCTACTTTCCAATCCTATATCTTCATAGCCCAAAGACTTTTAATCATATATATATAATAGGAAAGTAAAAGTACACCCATCACTCATCCTAGAAGAATTATGCCAAAGCCCACAAACACACATTACTGCTCTGATCCCCTTGTAATATTTCTCACATCTTACATGACAAAATTTTTACTGACATATTGTGAAGTGTGTTTGTCACAGTACTGCTGTCTTTATCTGTGATGTGTATATATATTACAAGAAAATAATAGTCTCTAAATAGCAATATAGAATTACAAATTAGGATAGGGGAGTGAATCAACACCTACCTCGGATGATGCCAGGACAGTATGTTTTCCTTCTTTCTACCCTCCGTCAATTCCCCCCTATGTCACTTGGATCATCGTTAAATGGAGGTGATGTTTACCTTTATATCTTTCTGATTTTATTTTATTTTTTGTTTATATTTAATGTTTATTATTTCATTTTGCTATTTGCTGCTTTTGCTTGCCTGTGACTAGTTTTGATTATTTTGTATTGCTTGGTTATACTCTTCAAGTCACTAAACCTGGTCAGTGCCCTCTGTTTGAACTTACCCCAACGAGTTCCTTCCTAAGTGATCACCATATGAAGCATTTGCCTAGTGTCCACCCTCAGTGTTCTGCTGGTGGTGTAAATTGGAATGTTTCTTGTGTCCACTCCATCCTGACATCGTCTGAGGTATCCTAATGTGTAATTTGACTCGCCTTTACTTTCACATATTATATAGTTAAGTATTGTATGGAAATTTTATCACAGGTCATTTATGATGTTTGTATGGTAGACTATTGGGACAGATTTAAAATGACGTTTGTTTGTATTCATGTGTTCAGAGATCTTGTAATCTCTCCAATAAATCGGCCCATCTTGCAAATATTGCTATATAGTATGTGACTTAAACACTTTGTCCTATGGTGACATTAAATAGTACAGTCTTTTCTTCAACACTAATGGCAGAGTTAATCAGAATGATACACTCAGTGGAGTACCAAAGCATTGTAGAATGAATATCGTGACAGAGCACCACAGTATGTCATTATTGCCCTGAATGATTTGTTTTACTGAACTCGTTCTTGTTCACAAGTTCCTCTGCTGAATGTTACAGCTTGACAAATGCAATAGACTCCACTGATTTTATTTTTTCTGTTTTACTATTTTGGTGTAAACCGATGTTTTGAATCCTTTACTCTTTAAAGTTTAAACAGAGTAGAGTAATTTGCGAAATTTGGAAAAATGATTACTGTCTTATAACTGTTACGATAAAAATGGTCTTTGGTCATACTATGTGGTATGCTTCCATAATATTTATTTATGGTGGAGATGAGAATTTTGGTTTATCAATAGTGTGCAAAAACAATTAAAAACAGTTACGGGCTGTATTAAGGAGTTTGCCTGACATAATTTTAATGAACATGAGGCATTGAAAGATATTGGTGTTGGTATGAAAAGTAGTGCATGGAAGGGAAAAGATGACCATGACCACAAGCTGGCACTTGATTTCAGGCACAAGGGTGTGGGAAGATTCTCTTTTTTAGGTAAGGGTGTCAGGGATCGGAATAAGTTACCAAGGGAGCAAATGTAGGTGGATTCAGGAAAGGGGGAAGATGGGTGTGTAGGAAAATTGCCATCAGAGCGTGTGCTCCATTGCAATTAAATTAAAAAAAAAAAAAAAAAACACATGGAAAATTGAAATCTGAAATTTGACCCTAAATTTTCAACTTTGTCACAGGGTAGGTCTGTTTATCAAAGTGGTGGACGAGAGTGGCTTGACATAGATTACCACTTAATTTGTTAACTGATTGTGGGTACACTGGTTGAAACATGATATAAATTTTGTGTAAATCATGATGCTGTATAAATACTGCCGTATAATGTCTTTCATTTATTCCTGAAAGTTTACATATTGTTATGGTAGAGAGAGAGAATTACTTAACTTGACTCCAGGTTTTATATACAGCAGAGTGACATTGTGGTCATGGTTTTAAGCGAAATTTTGTTTGAAATATATTTTTAGTTGAAGTGTTTATAAAATTTATATATTACTTGTTCTACTAAAATACTTAGTAATTTGGCAGTAAATCTTCCTTATTTAATAAGATGAAGAGCTCTTCAGATGCATTAAAATTTTGCATATTTATAGGATCTCACATCACTGATGAAGAAATCAAGATGTCTGAAGAAAAATTTGCAGAATCACTACATTTAGCTCAACTTGGGATGCATAATTTGTTGGAAAATGATGTAAGTGAAATGTGTTAAACATCCATTTTTCTTATGACTATAAATTAAAATCAGATAAACCCATTTCTATACTAATTCAAACCTAAAATTTTATTTATGAACAAAATGTATTTGCTGTTTAAATGTAACTCTGCTACCTGATTCATCAGTATCAATCCCAAAGGGTCCTGTAGCCTTTGGATACAGTACTAAGAGAAATATTCTAGTGAGGCATCTCATTTGTCATTAATTACTATATATTTAGTTAGATCTTGGCACTTTAATAAAATGCTTTGAAACAAATTTAAAGAGATGGGTGGTAATATTTTATTAGTCATAAAATATACACATTACGGTGTGTACTTGTTCTTATACAGGGTGAGTCAAAAGTCGCAGTACACCCTTTTATTTCAAAAACTCTGCAGGAATTGGGAAACCTGAATATTCCAGTAAGGTATTGGTGAGGTGGTCTATCTTTTACGGTATGTACCGAACATGGGCGCCATCTTGAAATCGGCCATCTTGAATCTAAGTCAATTTTTTTAAATGGAAAGGGGGTCGTGTGACACATCAAATAACATCAGAATTTTCTCACAAGTTCATTCCTGTAAACAGATTTGAAATAGCAGTTGCGGTTCAAAAGTTACGTAACTTTTTTGTTGCAGATAACTGAAGATGGCTTTGACCAAGGAGGAGAGAATTGAAATCATTTTGATGTCTGGAGAACGAAGTTTCCGTGCATAGCTGCAGATTTTAACAACCGTGGTTGTGACGGTTAACTTCACCACTGACATAAAAGTTTGCCTCATCACTGAACAAGATGCTTTGTGCAAAAGAGGGATCCTCTAAGGCCCACTTGCAAAACTGTCTGGGTCATCCTCTGCTAGGTGCTGGAGTAACTGAATCTTGAATGGATGCCATCGATGGGCATGAAGGATTCGTATGATCGATGACTGGCTGATTCCACATTCTGCTGACAAACGTCGTGGGCGCTTCACGAAGGACGCCAAAACCATTGTTGAGATTGTCTCGTCAGTAGCACTTTTTGGACGGCCACTCGGTGCCTTGTCAGCCACAGTCCCAGTTTCTTGGAATTTGGAAATTAAGCACCTGACAGTGTTGTGTGAAATTGGAGGTCTTTCTGCGTGCCGGTTGTTAAAATCTGCAGCTATGACACGGAAACTTCGTTCTCCAGACATCAAAATGATTTCAATTCTCTCCTCCTTGGTCAAAGCCATCTTCAGTTATCTGCAACAAAAAAGTTACGTAACTTTTGAACCGCAACTGCTATTTCAAATCTGTTTACAGGAATGAACTTGTGAGAAAATTCTGATGTTATTTGATGTGTCACACGACCCCCTTTCCATTTAAAAAAATTGACTTAGATTCAAGATGGCCGATTTCAAGATGGCGCCCATGTTCGGTACATACCGTAAAAGATAGACCACCTCACCAATACCTTACTGGAATATTCAGGTTTCCCAATTCCTGCAGAGTTTTTGAAATAAAAGGGTGTACTGCGACTTTTGACTCACCCTGTAGTTCTATTTTCAGTCTCTTGATTTGATGCAATCCTCCAGCTGTGCCCGTTGTAAGTTAATTCCTATCTCCACTTACAACTTTAACCCAAATCCTCAATTATCTATTGAGGAAGCTGTAATCTTAATTTTTCTCTCCAGCTTTACTCATCAACTGTTCCATATTTGGCAAGTTAACCAATTTGCATATCTTCAAACTAGTGTATCTGCCTTTGTTGTTGATCTACCACTTACTGCTTTCCTCGATATTGTTATTTTCAAATCATATTCAGTGTGTATATCCATCTGTACAATTACCTTTGAAAGATGATTTGCTTCTTTTAAGTGCTCCCATGATAAAAATTTAACTATGTAAAGTGCTATAATCTATGCTAGTTTTTCTTACCACATTCCCTTCTGTCAAAAATTTCACACATCTCACCCCCACAATTTTACTATAAAAAAGTAGATGCCTACTTCTCAGTACTAGTAATTACATCTCTGAGAAAACTCGCTAAGTATGTGATGTTAGGGTAAATTTTAACTCTAAAGGAGGCACAGTACTTTCAGTGTTGTAGAGCTAGGCCATCATCTAGATGGGCGGTGAAGTTACCTCATACCCTGTGCCCATCTTGACATGTCTTTGAACCGCCTCGGGAGGTGTGACCTCCAGTTTGGGAACCCATAAAAATTATTCAGTTTCAGTAAACTGAGAATTCTGATTCAGTTGTTGATAGTAAAATGTCCTCCCCCTGCCCTACCCAAAGATCACACTAATATCTTTCCATGCCTCATCACCAATATAAGCCTTGTACACCCCCATCACCCTCTTCACCTCCTCCTATCTTCCAATGAATCCCATTCCAGCTCTTTCATCATATCTGTTACTGCGCGAGTGGAGATTTTCCCGGCATAGTGATGAAATATTATCTTCACAGGTGTTCAGCCGGATGGTGTCAAAGTAACACGACGTTTCGACAGCGAGCTCGGCTGTCTTCATCAGGTATCGGTGTCTGCTGGCTGTCGTAAGCTGGCTGTCAACCACGTCGACTGACTTAGCTCCTCGACGCACCTCCTTATCTACCTGCCCGCGTGGGGCGTCTGACCAATCAGAGCGCACCCGCCCCACCAGGGAGTGCCAGCGGTCCTGGCCGGTGGGAGACCCCCCCCTGATTGGTCGATGGCTAGTCCGCGGATACCTGTGGTGCCCGACTGGTGTCATTAGCTGCTTTGACGGCGTGTTGTGTCCTGCTTCGCTCTCGTCGAAGGTAGTTAATAATGGGCCTCCAGGCTTCGCTCAGAAAGAGCTAAGTCAGTCGACGCGGTTGACAGCCAGCTTACGACAGCCAGAAGACCCGATACCTGATAAAGACAGCCGAGCTTGCTGTCGAAACATCGTGTTACTTTGACACCATCCGGCTGAACACCCGTGAAGATTATATTTCATATCTGTTACTGATTGCAATCTGTGGTAATTTATAGAAACAAATCTAACAGCCCTTTTTTGCACTCACTCCAACTCTTGTATTTGATACCCAAAATGGGTCCCATACCACACTACCATATTCAAGCTATGGTCTGACCAAAGTTTTGTAACCCAATTCCCTTACTTTTCTCATACATCCACTCATCACACTCTCCAACAAGTGCAGAATTTTGAAACCTTTTCCTACTACCTGTCCCATGTGTTCTGGACAGTTAAGCTTGTTATCAAATGTAATGCAAAGATATTTACATTTCAAGTCTTCAACAAGCAGTTCTTTCCCAACCTTATAACTTAATCAACATTTAGTTTTTTATTTGTTTATCTAATATGCGACTTTTCTTTTCATTTATCTTCATCCCATGTTTACCAACCCAACTAGATATCCTATTCAGATCACCTTGCAGATCCTCTACAGTTTTTCATCCTTTTATATAGCATTATGTCATATGCAAACAATCGAATTTCTGATAGTAAACAAACAACACAATTATTCATTAGAATAATGAATAACAATGGTTTCAATCCACTACCCTGTGGCACTCCAATTTTTACTTCCACTTCTTTTGGAACTGAATTTCCAACCCTAACTTTCTGTTTTCTACCTTTAAAAAGAATCTACCCAGCAAATCACTTTCTCATCCACTCCAATAGTTTTTGCCTTATTTATTACCATTTTATGGCCCACTCTGTCAAAACCTTTGAAAGATCTAGTGCTACACTATCAGTTGGCCACCCTTGTCCATTTCATCCAAAATATCTTGCATATTTGGCTATTAGCTATTTACCTCCACAGTTTGGGTTTAGACACAGTTTGAGTTATTTTCTACACCTGCTTATGTTTTTAGTGAGAGGAAGATAGGTTTTATGATAGACAAGAACTATCTAACTCAATATAGAGTCGGTAGTAGTGGCAACAATATAATTCACCAAAGGATGGTGAATTGAGAAACTCTAGCTTGACAAGAACAAGAAAGCAACCAATCAACTTGTCTGAGGTTTACTTCAGTGAGACCTTCACCTCCCTACATTTTTTCATGATACAGTACTTTCTCCATGTGTGACCCTGGTTTTTCTCCTACACATAAAATCTTATTTTACCTTGTACTTAAGATGGAATTGTGATTTCTTTGTTCATGCTCAGAGATTTGATTCTTATCAAGGTGAATGATCTTTGTTGACATAGAGAAGCACATTAGTTCCATCCTTTTATAGAGTACTGAACTTACCACATTAGTCTACATCTACATATATACTCTGCAATTCACAAAATTGTGGGTGGCAGAGGGTGCTCAGCACCAAAGCTAATCTCTTTGTTGTGCATTCAAATCCCTAATGGTATGAGGGGAAAAAAGAATTCATATAAGAATCATTGCAGCACCTTATTTCTCTAATCTTATCTATCCTGTCATTCTGGCTCAAATAGGTTGGTGGACGAAGTATTTCACTACACTCAAAAGTGAAAGTGGGAGTACGCATGTTTACCAATAAGTTTAAATGAATCGTGCGTTGTCTATCTACCAGAGACTCCCAGCCTAGTCTACTAATCAGTTCTGTGACGCTTTCATAAGGGCTGTAGCAAGCGGACACGAATCGAGCGGCTCTTCTCTGTACTTTCTCTATACTTTCGATCAACCCCTTACGAAACAGATCCCACATGGCACAACAATAGTCCAAATGTGGACGCACAAGAGATTTGTACGCTATCTCCTTTGTTTGTTCATTACAATTTTTCAATATTCGACCTATGAATCGCAGCCTAGAATTAGCTCTACCTACCAACAAATTAATGTGTAAGTCCCATTTCATGTTCCTTTGTACTGTTACTCCAAAATATTTCATAGAATCGACCATATCAATAACTGAATTGTTTAACTCGTATTTCTGAACAATTGGATTCTTTTTGTTAGTTATGCTCATTGTCTTGCACTTTTTACAATTTAGCGTAAGTTGCCACTCAGCGCACCATGCCAAAATAATATCCAGATCACTCTGAATTTCTAAGCAATCGGCCAAATTCCTTACTTCCATATAAATAACCGCATCATCAGCAAACAATCTAAAAAGGATTTTCACTTTGTCTCCGAGATCGTTTATAAAAATTAAAAAAGAAGTGGTCCTATTACACTTCCTTGAGGTACCCCCAATGTAACATCTAGACTAGAAGAACTTTCTCCTTCAACGAGGACATACTGCGACCGACCAGTTAGAAAATCCTTTATCCATTCACAAAGCTGATCCGATATACCGTACGCTCGTAACTTCGCTAAAAGGCGGTTGTGTGGCACAGAGTCAAAGGCTTTCTGAAAATCTAAAAAAATGGCATCTACTTGTGAACCTGCATCAATAACTTTCATTACGTCGTGTGTAAATAGGGCCAGCTGTGTTTCACATGATCTTTTCTTCCGAAATCCGTGTTGATTTGTTGTAAGCAAATTATTATCGTCTAGAAATTTCATAATGTTCGAGCATATAATATGCTCCATAACTCTACTACAAACAGATGTTATAGATATTGGACGATAGTTTCCAGGATCACTTCGATCACCTTTCTTGAAAATCGGAGTTACTTGCGCGATTTTCCAGTCTGAAGGTACTTTTCGCTCTTCTAATGATTTACTGAATATATCAGATAGAAATGGGCCGATTTCCGCCGCATATTCTGAAAATATTCTTATTGGAATTCCATCTGGGCCCGGTGCTTTCCCCCACTTCAGGAGCTCTAATTGCTTTATGATACCTGCAGTATCTATCCGTAATGATTCCATCACCAACTCGACACGGCGTGGGAAAACGGGAAAGTGTTCCTTATTTTCATCAGTAAATGAATTTTTGAATACAGTATTTAGTACGTTAGCTTTATTGCGGCTTTCGTTAACCTCTGAACTTTCATGAATTAGTGCTGGTATATTGCTATTGGTACAATTGACTTTTCGTACATACGACCAGAATTTCTTTGGGTTTTCTGTGAGACTCTTACAGAGAGAGTTGGAATGAAAATCGTTGAAGGCCTCACGCATTACGTTCTTAATACGTCCTCTTAACTCAGCTAAGGTTTCTAAATCACTGCGACACCCCTTGCTTCTTGAGCGTGCGTGTATCCTCCTTTGTTTTTTGAGTAATCTTTTGACTTCACATGTGTGCCACGGTGGATCATCCTCCCCATTTATTATCCGCTTCGGTATATGTATATCCATACCTTCCCTGACTATTCGTATAAATCGATGCCACATCTCTTCAACGGTGTCATTTTTTGACTTGAAGTTGTGGTAATTATTCCTTAGGTAGGTTCTAAAACACTCCTTAGAGGCCTTACTGAATTTGTATACAATCCGCCGTTTTCTCCTTTTTCGCTTGGTCATTAGTCTGATAGTTGCAATTACCGCTTTGTGATCGCTTATACCTGTGGTCGTTGAAATTTCGGTAAATAATTCTGGCCTGTTGGTAACCAGCAGATCTAAAATATTTTCGCTACCGTTATGACACCGCGTAGGTTCATTAACTAGCTGCTCGAGATGATTATTTGAGAACAATTTGAGAATTACTTCAGAAGCTGCCTTATTCCTGCTAGCTGTAATGTGAACGTAATTACGCCAGTCAATATAAGGCAGATTGAAGTCGCCTCCTAGAATCATAGCATGATCCTGAAAATGGCTAGCTATACTGTTTACATTATTTCTTAACTCCTCGGCGATAGCTATGTCGGAATCGGGTGGACGGTAGAAGGCGCCTATGATGAGTTTTGACCCAGCAACTTTGAGTTTAATCCATATGATTTCACAGATCGTATCGACTTCTATTTCATTACATGGGAGAGATTTACTCAGATATAAATACCCCACCTCCATGAGAATGTAATCTGTCTTTACGAAAAACATTCATGCTATCTTTAAAAATTTTGGCGGAACTTATTTCCTGTTTTAGCTAACTTTCTGTACCGATAACGATATCCGCCTCTGTGCTACAAATAATGCTATCAAGTTCCGGTTGTTTGTTACAAACGCTTCTACAGTTAATTACGAGAACTTTTAACTGTCGAGATTCTTTTACGCTCCTCCTACATTCCGGTGTTACATCTGATTGGGTTGCCCCCGTAACTGTATTTCGCGTTTCGGGTCTTCCTCCCTCAGCCTAAAAAACCACCCAGTGCATTCCACACGGCCCCTGCCACCCGTGTAGCCGATTCACGTGTGTAGTGCATACCTGACCTATTAAGGGGAACCCTACATGACTCGACCCTATGGCGAAGATCGAGGAATCTGCAGCCAATATCATCACAGAAACGTCGTAGTCTCTGGTTCAGCCCCTCAATACGGCTCTGAACCAGAGGTCCACAATCAACTCTGTCTACAATGCTACAGATGGTTAGCTCTGCCGATATCTTGCGGCCACTGGCCACAGAGTTCACCCTTTCAGCCAGCCGCCGGAAGGAAGAGAGGATAACCTCCGACCCAAGGCGACAAGCATCATTGGTGCCGACATGAGCCACAATCTGTAGTTGGCTACACCCCGTCCCTTCTATGGCATCCGGGATGGCCTGTTCCACATCTCGGATCAGGCCACCCGGAATACACACTGAATGGACATTGGATTTCTTCCCCGAGGAATCCGCCATTTCCCTAAGGGGTTCTAATAACCGCCTAACATTAGAGCTCCAAACTACCAGAAACCCCTTCTGTGATTGCTCAGACCTGGCGCGCTGGGGGGCCGTCAACTCGCAGGATGACAATTGTGGGACTGTGTCAGCCTCCGACAATACATCATACCGGTTGGACAGTCGAACAAGTTCAGCGTCTTGGCCTTTAAGCCTGCTCGACTGCCCCCGTGTGCGACTTCTAAGTCTAGAGGCCATACGCCAGTCACCAACAGGCGACCGAGGCACAGCCTCCAACTCTTCAGCCTGGGTTGCAGGTACGACGGTCGATACGGGAGAATCTGATTATAGGCATTGCTACATCAGTTTCCCCAATATTACATCTGCTGCAACTTTTAACGGCAGCTTCCAGCTGTGTAACTTTCGCTACCACAGCTGCAAGCTGTGCGCGGAGATCAGCCACCTCAGCTCGCGTCTGCACACAGCAATCACAGTCCCTAGCCATTCTGCTTTTGAAAAACGCGAAAAAGAAAAAATGAACAGAAAATCGAAATAACCTGTACTTTGTACAAAATATAAACACTCAGAGATAGCACTAACTAAATCGACACACCACTAAAGATCAAATATAAAACAAAAATACGCTACTGTCCTCAATGACTGCTTAAGTCTGACTAACCTCTACTTTCCACAAAAGTAAACACTCACAGATTACACTAACTAAATCTACACACGACTAAAGTTCAAATACAAAATGAAAAAACGCTACTGTCCTCACCGAATGCTAAACACAGTTTACAAAATGTAAACACTCGGAGATTACACTAATTAAATCCCCACACCACTACAGATAAAATATAACAACAAAATAAGCTACTTCACTCGGCGACTGTTCATTAGTCATCAAAGTCTAGCATCTGTTCCTAGTACTTGCCTGAGGTCAGTTAATTTGTCATAGTGTTTAAAGAAATTTTGACCATCGAATATTCGCTCATCAGAGAGGAGTTGTTAGGTGGCACAATTTTCACTCAACATTTCGTGCAGCAAAACCTCTCTGCAGTGTGCATGAAGCAAATGCATGCATCTCTACTGTTGGTGAACAGGTGTTAATATTAGGTTGAACCCCCTCACATTTTCCATCATATGCACCATTCATGAAACACTCCCCTTCTTAACCTGTGCACTTAACAGTAACACTATCTCTAAAATTGTTGATAATGGACCATACTTTCATTTCTTTGGGAACAATTTCTCAGGAAAGTTGTCATTTTGTTAAAATGGATGCAGCTACTCTGATCTACACACTTCTGTACCAGCTGTACTTTAACATTCATCCATGTAAGTACACAATTAAAACCCCTGTATAGCTACCCACCCAATATTACAAAATAGTTCTAGGTGATTCTTTCAGTCTGTGTTAAATTTGACACTCATATTCCATCTTTGACTTTGTTTTTTACTTTCCATACCTCACATACTTGCATTTCATTGGAACTAATGCATAAACACACATGTAATTTGAACAGGGGTGGAAAGTATTAACATATTATTCTCGTGAAAATTCACACAATATTTCAATGAATAAAATTTCTGGTTTAAACTTCAGGTGAAGTGTGACCAGACTGGAAAACACTAATCTTATATCTTGCTAAGATCATGTTGTTGATTGACATGGCAACAATGGTGGGTGTGGTAACATTACCTTCCTGATTTCTAAATAAGTGGGGAATCTCCTCTGATTTATTCCCACCCATCACTGGATGGTAGACCCTAATGGTCTCATTAAACCAGTCACTCAATATCTCTTGCCATTTTCAAATTGTCAGTAATTTCAATTTAATTAAATTAAATTACCTTCTTTTTAGTTTTCTAACATAGCCAAAGAAATTTTTAGATGTAACGTTCAGTGGTCCTCCTGCACCAATAATATTCTTCATAAGCCTATCCTTTGCTTATCTCTTTGCTTCCTTAGTTGTTTTAAGTTTTCCCTACTGCCTTCCTATCTCTTAATTCTGCTGTTTTCTCTCTATCATCTTTAACCTCCTCACCTGCCTATTGTAGTATGCAGGTTCTGTACTTCTCATTTTTCTGTTTTGGAACAAATATTTTCTCAACATTTTTTTACTATCTCCTTAAACTCTTCCCACTTAACCTCCACTGTACTTGTCATCTTTCCATTTCCTGAACCTTTCCCTGAAATATCTTTTAAATTCTAAAATTTGTGCCTTTTTATAATTGTACCTATTCCCTCCTTCCCCTAAAATCAATCAGTGCTGTATTGTGATCACTTATTCCTTCAATTACTTCACATTCCACAAGGTTTTCATTGGGCTTTGTTAGAAATATATCCAATGTGTTTAGTCCCTTCATATTCTGCTCTACTACTTGTGTAAAACTGCCTTTGCTTACTAAGGTATTTGCAAATTACCTGTTAGCTTGTTTTATTTATTTAATTCCCCATCCAGTTGAAACCTGATAAATTTAAATTCCTATCAATCATGACCATTCTATGCCCACCTCTGAACTGTGAATATTAATTTAGTTTCTCTCCATGAACCTCATCTTTGTCTTTCACTCTCCCACTATGTTAAGCAGCCAACATTTTGATTTTTTCTTTTTTTCTATCGCCCTAGAAATCTACCCCTACTAACTCATAGTCATGATCTATGTACACTATAGAACTGTAGTAATCTTTGCTAAGTAATATGAATACTCCTCTACCAATTGTTCCTCTCTCTGCGGTAGACTCTATAACCATCAATGAAAAACCTTACTCATTCTTTTACCTCTATAATCACTTGTGATTCATGTATCTCTATTAAATTGACAAATTCTATTTCTTTATACTTCTATAGTTCAGCAATAACACTCTTATTATTAATTAACTGCATTCACAACAAGAAATAATCTAGAATAATTTATATAACAATATTAAACTTAACTTATTGTACATGTTTCAGGTAGAACAAATATCTCAGTTGGCAACTTTTGCTGAAGGCTTGCTAGATTATCATCAGCAGTGTACAGAGATACTTCGGAACTTGACTGAAGTGCTGTTGGAGAAGTAAGTTTCTTCATGTAAATTCTATTGCATATTGTAACTGAGTATTGCATATTCATTATTCTTCAGGAACTTCAGGGATCTATCTTTAAATTTTTACTTTAAAGTGAAATAATTTAGTGTGTGGCCTTGTGTCCTGGATTAAGATTATTATGTTGCCACATATTCCACCTCTGTTGTGGCTGGGTTTACAGTTTAACATGGAATCCAACCAACGAACAGCCTAGCCTGTCTCGCGTGAATAAAAGAGAGCCCATAAAAATTTATAGCCAGGAGTTTAGCCTGAATTTTCCAGATGAGCACTTTAACCACTTAGCTGCAGGACCATTCCAAGTTTCAAGTGAACATAATATTTTCAAACAGTTCAACTTATAATGTTTTAGTGCAGCTTTAACTCTGTAGCAAAAATATTAAACGGACAAATAAAATCGGCTTGATCAGTTATTAATAATATGATACTGTTGATTAGACTATGAAATGGTAAGAAACATGAATGACAGCTTCTTTTATGATCTATATCTTAAGATTGTGCTGCAAAACCTTTTTTGCTTAACAGTTTGTATAATATTTTGTAGTTAAAAACTGTGTATGTGTAGTTATATATACTACCAAGTATTGCATTGTGACACCGAATTTCAAATAAGTGCATTTTTCGAGAACTGAGTTTGATTTATATGACCAAATTTTATATTAACTATGTCTTAAACATGTCTTTATTGGTACTGCAAAAGTAATGAACTCTCAGCTGAGGTGTGGGAGGATGCGAATTCAGATCTCTCTCTGGCCAGCCAATTTCAGTTTTTCATAGTTATCTAATATTAATATAGGTGAATTCCATGATGGTTCTTTCAACAGGCCATGGCCATTCCTTTTCCTGAATATTCCCTCACCTGTAATGACCTCATATCTAAGATTCCTAAAGCACAAGGGGGGGGAGGGGTGAATAAGGCAGAGTTAGTGACTATGATTTTTCAAATACAGTAGAACTCCAATTATCCAAATCAATTCTGACCTGACCCCATTCGGATAGTCAAAATTTTGGATAATTGGATTTTTTTTCCGAAAGAGGGTCTATTTTAATTAATTACTGTATGTATGTTGAAAATGGGAGAAAAAATTATTTTTAAATAAAATAGTTTGTAATTAATTAAATTAAAAGGCAAGACTTTTATATGTTAAGCACACTTAAAAGTGCTGTACATTAGTACAGTATGTATGTACCGTATTGTAAATAAAAGTCATTGCTTGCTGAACTTCTCATTCAAAGTAAGTTGTTTTACTCTGTTCATCCATTTTTGGGCAGCATGTGGTCCCATTTGGGCTGACGCTCCATCCACTTCAATGCAGTTTCAAGGCTGGCAAATGCTTGACTGACAGATGGTCCCGTGTCTGCTTCAACTTCGACATTCAGGTCATCTTCTTCCTTGACACTTTCTTCTCTCACACTTTAAATACGTTCATCATCATTTAAAATTTCATACCCTGGGTCTGACGAATCATACACCACCCACTCGCCTAAATCTTCAGCACTAACTTCTGAACATCCAGGAATTTTCAGAAGAATATTTCTGAATTCTTCAAGAGACGCGTCATCTCAATCTTCTCCTGTCTCTTCCCTTTCCCTTTCCTTTTCTTAAGCTTCTTTTTCCTTTTTCTCCTTTTTCTCCTTTTCCTTCTCTTCTTCAGTTGATACGCCTTTCTACCAGTTCCATGCACATCTTATGTGACTACCTTAAGTGATTCGGATAATCAACGATTCAGTTAGTCGGAGTTCAGATAATTTGAGTTTTACTGTATTAACAAAATTTTCTTGGAGTACATTTCTTACTTTACGTATTTTTCTAAAACAATTAAAGGCAATTTTCAGAATTGTGAGTTTCTTTACTACTAATCTCTTGTTTACAGGAAAAATGATGCAGCAAATCGGCCTAAGACCGAATTCGTGCCCAAGACGCTGTCTGACCTGCATGTAGAAGGGCTCTCGGATGGTTTGAATGGTGCGCACCATCCTCCACCCAGTATGGGTCAGTACGGCAGAGCAAGGCATGATGACCCATTTGACCCCTGGCATGCCCCACCAGTGAAAGGTGACATGAAATTTATGATTTCGTTTGTAAATGGTGTTGGTGAACCTTCGTGCGATGGTAAATGTTCTATCTGCTTTCACGTTCATGGTGTTTGCATTGCCTGACACTCTTTCTTTCTCTTTCTTCTCTAACCACCTGTGATCTGGAAGTTTCTTATTACAAACCCTGTATATTTTGTTTCTTGTTTTCTATTTTCTGCCATATATGTCATAATTTTTCGTATGGTTTTAAATTCAAAGCCAGTTTACTGTGGGGCGTTTCCTGAATTTTTCTGATGGTCGCCAACTGTAACATAGGCCTACTAAATTTTATTGGGTAAAACTGCTCTGCCTTACTAACCTAATACGCTTTGTTGTTTCTGTTTTTGAAGTTTCATAAATTCATACGTTAGTGTAATTAACACATTTCACCTGGGAACATTATTGAGTGTTCTTGACTATTTCCTAAAAGAGGTAGTTCTAAATTAGCATGCATCACTGATGTATACTTCTACTTCAGTTTTAATTATTACAATACTTTCAGTATTAAATATTAGTGCTATAAAATCTTTGTGTCTTTGGGCTTGCTTGCTTAAATTGGCATTTTCACTTCTTCCTAAATGTTGAAAAAGATCTGTGGCAGTTTGTGTGTTTTGAACTAACTGTATCCTTGTGTGTTTCCTTCTCACATCTGGTATAGGCTCTTCACAGGCCTCTTCTCCTGTGCACCCAAAACCGAACCAACTGGAGCTGTTTTCCTCAGGCAATGTGCCACGTTCTGCCAATGGTAAACCCTTTCAACTCAGCATTACTCTGCACGAATCAGCATGAAAATTAGATTTGCATGTATTTTTAAGAATGTAACATAGGAATGAATTCATTATATTGTTTCTATGACATATGGAAGATCAAGATCTGCTGTACAAAGTGATGATTTTACTGGCACATTGCTTGTGGCCCAGTTGCTAATTTTTTAATTGGTAGAGTAAAGCTAAAACTTTCTTTAAATTTTGGGTCATGAAATTCCCCGTTTTTAAGAAATAATTGTGTGGTAATTTTAAGTTTTGTAATGTGTTTTCATGTCTCATAAATTGTAGAATTCATGTTTCCTTGAAATAAAAAAATTATTATTTTTTGTTAATGAAAGTGAAAGCTTCCAGGAATGTAAGTTTAATCATCTTTTCAAAATAATTTAAATGACAGTTGTCAGCATAAATTATATATGCTAATAATTAAAGGATTAGTAAACAATGTATTTTTAGGAAAGGCGACTTTCCCAGCGTATGCTTGAAATGAAGTCTTCACGGGTGTACCTCCGGATGGTGTTTTGAAAACACGATATTTCGACGACTAGTTCCATCTTTATCAGGTGCCGAGACGCCTGCACAGGTCGGCTGACCGTCAGATACTGAGTATATATCATGTTTTCAAAAGACTATCTGGCGGTACACCTACAAAGACTTCATTTCAATGTATTGTTAATACTGATGCAAGGTTTGGAGTGTCATTTCATTTGATGTATTAAATAACTATTTTTAAAGTAGTTGATCTTGTACTACCTCTTCACATGATGTAGTTTCTCAATGTTCTTGGTAGTTTCTTTTATTTTCATTTTTCTCACTGCTATGCTTTAACAAATCATTATTAAATGTAAAAATATCTACAATGTGATTCAATTTAGTCAAAATAGTTTTGTACATTTGTCCTGGATAAAAAAAAAAGGCCAGTTTTCTTTAGAAATCGGTTCTCACTAAGTTGTGGTACATATTTTCCATCCCACTCATGAGTGTGCAGACAGTCTTCTTACTTGAAAGACAGCAATAATCATCCTCCTTGCTTGTGAATACTAGTTGTGCAGATCGTAATGAGCTGGTGGTAGAGAAGTTTGACAATTTTCTGGGCTGGTACGTAGTTCGACTTGGTATTGAAGTAATAAACTCTCACAGTACGTTCTGGAATTTTTAACGATAGTTCGTCTAAATCTTTTAAGGATTTCTCTTAGGAGCACTGTAGTTTCCAGGATTCTTTAACATCTTATATTTTTATGCAAGAAATGGTGGCATAATCTATTTTCAGATTTTGGAAGAACAAGATTATGCAATAAAAATACATATTTTAAGTTAAATATTAGTTATGATTATTCACAATGTAACACGGAAAAAAAATGTAAAACTTGTGTGCTAGTGGCTCTTAAGTTTTTAGTTGACAGTAGCCAACAAATATAAGTAATGAAAAGTAAGTATAATTGAAGAATAGATTTTGATTGTTTAACAAAAATAAGATCTTTCACTCGTCTGTTATAAATAAACACAATGATTTTCTTTGGTATGATTTTAATATGTAATTTTTTAAAACATTTGCATTTAAATACAAAAAATATCACTGCTACAAACAAATTGGAATGAAAAGTAGATAGTGTATCTGCATTTGTTCTGGCATTTAACTTTGTTTTATTTATGGAGTTGCCATAAATTTGATGGAAAACTGCTATATTTGATTTTTCCCTGTATATGAAGCATTTTTAAGCATATTAATCCTTAGCCAAAGCTTTCATGAATGGATTGTCCTCTGCATTTAAATTTCATTATTTGTAACATGAGACTTATAGTAATCTTAGTTATCAACAATCTTCTGTGAACTGAATAATTTTGCTTTAATTTCACTATAATTTTTATAGAAATTTGTTGCAAAATTTGACTTGCTAATATCTAAATCTATCTTTATCGACCCTTATACCTATGAATAGACACTATAAACAAAAAGCATTTTGTGTTCAATAGCTGTTAAGGAGGAAAGTCAACAGTGTGCTCACTGCACTTGCATGTAACAAAGCATTTTTTTGTTTTTGTTTTGTTTTTAATATTCCAACTCTTTTTTTTTTTTTTATGTATTACTGTACATGCTAAAATGTAACAAAAAATATCAGAGCTACTTGTCTTAATTTTAAGATTTGTCTTTTGATGTTTGGAAATATTTCTAGGAGAGCAGCTGATTAAATTTTATTCTACAACTACATCCTGTTAGTTTTAAATATTTCCTTGAAATGCATAATAGTTGGTGGTATATTCCCAAAACCGTTTGTTGATTATGCCTGAACTTTTTGTGTGCTGATTTTTTGTATAGTACATGTTCTTCCTTTTATTATATTTATTTCTAATTAAATTGCTTTATTCATTCCATAAAACCATGGTGCAGTATGAACAAGGAAGGTACTATTCAAGGCCGTTTAGAATTGAATATGTGAAGAAAATGTTTTAGGATTGTAAATTTTAATGTATAAACCAAGAATGAGTATATTTCATCAAGCAATTCAAATGTGATGGTTAAAAGATGGGAAGCAAGTGCTATATTGGCCCTCTCAAATACTGGAAACTATGCAATAAAAGAAAATTTTGGTTGATTGTTCAAGCTTAGTTTGTCACCTTCAAAATAGGCTCCATTTGTTGTGATAAATCATGTTAAGTACAGTCCTCTAACAACTCTTATAGCCACTTTCTGAATGGCCTTCAGATCCTGCAGCAGATTTTTGTTTTATGACTTTAATGTAACCACTTCTCTTCAACAAAATGATAATTGAGATCATTAGTTACAGAGAGGGAGGGGCATATGTGGTGAATACAGTGGTATATATGGGAGATGGACATTATAGTGAAAAATTTAGAAATTGCTCTTTCACCACACTAGCCTCTTCTGTTAAACATTTCTCTGAAATGCTTCATAACATCCACATAATATTGTTCTGCCCCACTGGAGGGATTTCTTGGTGAACAACACAATAGACAAAGAAAGCAGTCAATCTGATTTTTTTTTTTTTTTTTTTTTTTTTTTTTTTTTTTTTTTTTTTTTTTTTTTTTTTTTTTTTTTGGTAACAGCTTCACGTTTCTTGTTTGTATTGGCTAATCGTCAAAGTATACGCCTGTAGCTTGATGGAAGGTTACATGTCAGCTCCATACATGTTATGATGCATTTCATGATTGTTGGTCAAAATGGTTTTTTTCTACTAATCGGCAGAAATCTATTTGCAGTGTTCATTTTCTGATGTGCAAATAAAAAAAATGGTGTGAACAGATTTTTGAGAAATTTCCAAATCCTGAGCCATATCTTGTAAGCCTGATTAATTTTTCAATACCACTTTCTTCATTTTATTAATATTTCAAGGTTAACTAGAATGAGGCAAGTCTTTGACAATTTTGTTGTCTGAATGTTCTGTGCTACTTGCATGCTAGTATTTTTGGTGAAGTTGACAACCAATAGTCTTTCTTCACATCTTCACAAACATGACAACAAATTTTGTAGATAGATAGATAGTATAAATGCAAATTATGTACTATCTCTATATTATTATTATTATTATTTGCAATTATTCCCCTTTAGGAGAGCGATTGAACTTGAAATCACAATTTAATCTTCAGCTGTTTCTCCTCTTTTCTTCCCAAAATCTCTTAATCCTCTCAAAGTGCTCTCTCTTCCATTTATCTGTCCATTTCTTTCCAGGTTGTCATGTTGTTCTTTGCTCCAAATTAGCATTTGTGATCTTCTTATGACATTTAATGCGGTCTTAGAGATTTTCTATGTTGATCCGTTGTAGGTCCCTCTTTCAGCCATTCCATGCAGCATTTACTCTTTGTTATGATGTCAAGTAATTTCTTTGCTATTTTAGTTTTTTCCATCCTGTAGATGTGGGTATAGAACTTAGTTCGACGCTTTCTGATTTCTTCTGTTATTGTGTTGATCTTTTGATTCATTCCGTGACCTCTTCATCCAAATGCCATTTCTATTTATTGCCCCCTTATATCTTCCTCAGAATTTTTTGTTCCTGTTTACGTATTTCTTTAATTCTGGAATGACCATTATTTCGGCTGCATAGGTTGCTTCTGGAAGTATCGCTGTTTTATGATGCCTTAATTTTGCATCTACTGAAATGCATTTCTTGTTGTATATATAAAAATAAGATAGGATAGGGAAAATAAACAGTTACCCGTCACTTACCACAGATGAAGGTAGGAGGGCGAGACACGTAAAAACACAAAAACAAACAAATTGCACAATATTTCGACTTTAGTCTTAGTCATGTGGGAGGCGAGACATATGGCAGGAGGAAAGATGTGGTCACATCCCAACCCGCCACATGAATGAAGCACAGGCGGAAAACGCATGGTAGTGGTAGAATTGCCGGGAGGAATAGGCTTGTCCAGCGATATAAGTGAAACAAATCAATATAATCTTTGTGTAGTATAATTCAAAGTTATAATTGAAAATAAAGGGAGATAGAAGAATATATATATATATATATATATATATATATATATATATAATGTACATATAAAAATAACCAACTGTGAAATGAAATGAGAGATGGATGGCAAGTGACAGGTTTAACGTAGTATTTCACAGTCGGTTATTTTTATATGTACATTACATCTATTCAGTTTTTTAAAAAATAAATATTCACCAGTCGGCCGTCTATGTGTACACATGTGACGGTGCCTGGTGCTTCACCTTCTGCACATTTAAGGCTGTTGTAGGCCGAAATATTGCGCTTCTCTTGTGTTTGTTTTTTGTTCGTCATCCCAGCCGCCTTCATCTGTGGTAAGGGTTGGGTCATATTTCCATATCCTTCCTTAATTTTATTGCCTTAAAGCTTTTTCCTGCTCATTGTTATTATAATATATATATATGTATTTAAATTCTTATATTTCCCTTTATTTTCAATTATAACTTCTTGAATTATACTACACAAAGATTATATTGATTTGTTTCACTTTTATCGCTGGTCAAGCCTATTCCCCCCCCCCCCCCCTCCCGGCAATTCTACCACTACCATGCGTTTTCCGCCTGTGCTTCATTATTATTATTACTCCGCGATTCACTAAAAGTGTGTGGCGGAGGGTGCATTGCACCTATCGAAAGGGGTTATGGTTTGGAAGGGTTATCTTATAAGGGATATGGCAGGAGGCGCCCATGGGCTATTGTGAGGAACCATCCCCGCATTCGCGTGGAGTGATCTGGGAAAACCATGGAAAACCCAGATCAGGATGGCTGGAGTGCTTTATCTAAAGCTACTCCTGTCGGATTTTAAGTTTACTCGCCCGGTAAATCCTTTCTATTCCATTCCCTAATCACTCGTGGGGAAAAATGAGTACAGAAATGAATCGGTTCTGGCCCTGATTTCTCTTATCTTATTTTCACGGTCATTTCGAGATATGAACGTTGCTGGTAGCAATATTTGCTGACTGTCATTCCGAAATACATCTGTCGTGAATTTTTCAATTACCTTTCGTCGAGAGCAACGCCTTCGGTGTTCCAGGTCTTCCCAACCTAACTCCTTCAACATCGCACTTACGCTTTCCCTCCAACTATATATACCTGTCACGAATCGGGCGGATCTTCTTTGGACCTTCTCTAAAGCCTCCATTAACCCCTTTTGATGGGGACCCCATACAGAACAACAATACTCTAAGTGAGGACGTACTAGTGACTTGTATACAATCGATTTAACTTCCTGAGTGCATTGATTTAAATTATGACCTAGAAATTGGAGCATACGATTTGCTTTCCCATTACATTCTCGATATGCTCATTCCACGACAAATTATTACGAATTGTTACCCCTAGGTATTTAGCGGAATCTACCGTTCTAAGGACAGTGCCATTAATCGTATATTCATAGTTAAATGGTGTCACCTTTTTACTTACAAGCATGACTTGGCACTTTTTAGCATTTAACTCCAACTGCCAATCTTTACACCACGCAATTATTTTCATAATATCGTCTTGTAACAAAGCGCAGTCGTCCTGGGTTTTGATTTCGCGATAAATTATAGCATCATCGGCAAATAATCTTTTCATCCCCCCTATTATGTCGCATAGATCATTGATGTATATGAGAAACAACAGTGGCCCTAACACGCTTCCCTGGGGAACTCCAGACCCCACTTCAGTAAGTGATGAACGCTCACCGTCGAGAACTACACATTGTGTTATGTCCTTCAGGAAGTCTGCAACCCAGTCGCATATTTGTCTAGATATGCCGTAACCGCGAAGTTTCCTAAGTAACCTAGTGTGAGGCACAGTGTCAAAAGCTTTTATAAAGTCTAATAGAACCAAATCAACCTGGGATTTCTCATCTATAATTCGGCACAAGTCGTGAATTAGAAGTGCAAGTTGTGTTTCGCAGCATCGGCCTTTTCTGAATCCATGTTGATTTGGATTTAAAAGCTCACCTTCATCCAAGAACCGCATGACATTTGAATAGATGATATGTTCTAAAATCCTGCAAAATATTGAAGTTAACGAGATCGGCCTATAATTCTGAGGATCATTAACATTCCCATTTTTAAACACTGGAGTTATGATAGCGGTCTTCCATTCGGCTGGTATTTTCCCTTGATCCAGAGAGACGGTATACAATTTCATCAAATACGGTGCAATTTCCTTTGCGTATCTTGAGTAGAATCGTGTAGGAATACCGTCTGGTCTGGGAGCCTTATTGGTTTTTACATTCATAAGCAGTTTAGTTATTCCCTCGACATCAAGAGCGAGATCATTCATAATTTTGTCGGTACGATTATTAAATATCGGTATCTCCTCTGAGTTTTCTATCGTGAAAGCCTTTTTAAATATATCATTCAAAATTTCTGCTTTCTCTACGCTTGTTTCTGATAATTCACCATTTTCTTTAATCAGCGACGGCATAACCTTACGAGAGCCTCTTATTACTTTGATATACGACCAGAACTTTTTTGGATTAGTAATGAGATCTTCGGATAAATTCCTAGCTTGGAATTCTTTAAACGCATCGCGCATTGCCTTACGCACTTCCGCACGCAACTGGACTAATTTAGCACGATTAGATGAGTCCCCCGATTTTTTCACCGCGGCATGTAAACGCCTTTGTCTCCTGAGCAAACGTTTCACTTCCCTATTGAACCAAGGGAAGTTATTACTGACCTTAATACACTTCTTAGGAACAAACTGGTTTAAACCGGTCCATATTAGTTCTTTTAAATTAAACCAAAGTTCCTCAACATTTGTATTAGCATGTACGTTTCAAAATTCTTCACTAAGTGATCAACCATACCCGCATCGTTTGCCTTATTGAAGCAAAACACGAGTTTCTCTTTGTTATGCTTCAGACTCAGACTAGAGTTTAACATTACCACAACCGCCTTGTGATCACTTATACCGTCTTCTATACAAACTTTATCTACAATATCAGGATTGCTAATTAGAAAAAGATCCAGAATGGACGAGGAATCTTTGTCGCACCGTGTTGGCTCTTCGACCATCTGTTCAAGAGATCTTTCTGCAAATGATTCTAGGAACGTTTCGGTTATTAACCTATCTCTTCCACCCAACCTGAACGTGTATGTGTCCCACCTAACCGACGGTAGGTTAAAGTCACCACCCACAATCAATATATGTCCTTGAAATTTTTTGTAAATGTTATTAAGCGACTCTCTGAAGTATTCCGCGTTAGGCAAATCAGAATCCGGAGGTCGATAAAATGACCCGAGTATGAACTTCAAATTTTTGCCAATTTTTACCTTGACCCATATTAACTCGCAAAAATTTTCCGTTTCAGTTACGACAGAGCAATTAACGGTTTTACTTACGGCCACGAACACACCCCCGCCCATTGAGACAGTTCTGTCCTTCCGAAAAACATTGAAATGAGGGCCAAATACTTCGCTAGATTCAACTTCAGGCGTCAACCATCTGTCGGTTCCTAGTATTATATCGACATCATTAGTCGCAACTGAGGCGTGAAAATCCACTACTTTCCCTCTAATACTCCGACAATTTAGTACCATTATCCTTAGCTGCTTCGTACTGTTATTTGTGTCTAAAATATCATTTTTCATACTCGCACTCTGACGGTAAACGGGTGAAGTAATTGGAGCTGTAATATTAAAATTATTCGCACCATCACTACCGGGACCAGCTTCTATGTTATCAGCACATCCTCTTGGGTGAAATGAAGGATCCTCGGGCCTCACGCTGTTCCTAAAAAATAATTCATATCAAGGCGGTTCCAAATTTTAGCAGCCACCTTGGACGCCATTCTAGGTGTGTAGTGGATGCCCGACCTGTCAAATGCGTCCCAGCTGGCAGCTATCATCGGACGAAGGTCGACGAAGCCCCAGTTGTTTTTGCGACACAGCTCCTGCAAATTACTATTTAAATTAAAGATCTTCCACCACACAGCCTCCCCACAATCGACACGCGGCACCACACTGCAAATTGAGAACTGTAATGAAACTGAATTTTCCCGGGCGGCTTCATACGCCTTTCGGCCCAACTTGTCCATGGATTTAACTATATCTGGAACAGAAACACGACACGAGTCATTAGTGCCGACGTGCGCAGCTACTCTTAACTGACGGCAGTCATGTGGCGGGTTGGGATGTGACCACATCTTTCCTCCTGCCATATGTCTCGCCTCCCACATGACTAAGCCTAAAGTCGAAATATTGTGCAATTCGTTCGTTTTTGTGTTTTTACATGTCCCGCCCTCCTACCTTCATCTGTGGTAAGTGACGGGTAACTGTTTATTTTCCCTATCCTATCTTATTTTCAGTGCCTCACGGCAGTTTCTTTGTTTCCTTTATCCAATTGTTGTATATATATATATATATATATATATATATATATATATATATATATATATATATAGTTCTGTTACATTAATGTGACCACCTCTGAAAAATCAGAATAACCACCTTTGGCAGAGCGGACCACTGCGAGGCATGCAGGAAGAGTGTCAGTTACGTTTCTGAAGGTGTTCACTGGGATATTGAGCCATGCTGACTCCAGTGCCGTGGTCAGCTGTGCTAGATTACGCGGTTGACGATCCATGGCGCGAACAACCCGATCGAGGTGGTCCCACAGATTCTTGATTGGGTTTAAATCTGGTGAGTTTGCTGGCCAGGGGAGTAAGGTAAACTCACCCTGGTGCTCTTCGAACCACACACATACACTGCGAGCTATATGACACCTCGCATTTTCCTGCTGGAAGATGCCATCATTCTGAGGAAAAATTATTTGCATGTAGGGGTGGACGTGGTCCGCAAGGACAGATATGTACTTGTGCTGATCCATTGTACCTTCCACAATGATGAGTTCACCCAGTGAATGCCAGGAAAACATTCCCCAAACCATAATGCTCCCTCCTCCACCCTGGATCCTTCTGGCAGTTGTTGCAGGGTGTTTGCTTTCAGACATTTCATGCTGTATGTGTCATCGTCCATCTGTCCGATGGAGCATAAAACGTGATTCATCGGAAAAAGTCACCTGTCGCCACTCTGTGGACTTCCAGTTGTGGTACTGGCGTGCAAATTCCATCCTGCGTCACCGATGAATAGCGATCAGCATAGGTGCATTAACCAGGCGTCTGCTGCAGAGGCCCATGCGCAGCAACGTTCGCTGAACTGTTGTTGAGGATACACTCTTGGTAGCCCCTTGGTAGCCCCTTGGTTCATCTGGGCAGTCAGTTGCTCAACAGTTGCACATCTATTTACCCAAACGCATCTCCGTAGCCCTCGTTCGCCTCTGTCATCTATAGACCGTGGTGCACCACATGTTCCACGCCGCTGAATTTGAATAGTGCCATTTTGCCATGCACAGTATACTTTCACCACGGCGGCATGTAATCAGTTCACAAAATTAGCCGTTTCCAAAATGCTTCCACCCTTGGCCCGAATGCCAATAATCATGCCCTCTTGGACGTCGGATAAATCGCTACGTTTCTGCATTATGCCAACGATTGAAAGGCTTTCTGATGCCGTAGGACATCCTTTATATACACTCCACTGTAATGTGCTGCCACCTGCCTTCTGTAATTTTTTATTTCACGTTCAAGTCGATAGTAGATGGTGGTCACATTAATGTGACTGGACTGTGTATATGGAAGTTATAACATAACTGTTGAAACCATTTAGGAATAAGTTTAATCCATAGATCAAGTACAGAAAAGCGTTTCTACCAGCTATTCCCAGCAGTAAAATACCTTTATCTGATTTTAAGGCTGCCTCTGTAAAAGATAGAAATTTCAGTTAGAGTAGTTTTCCAAGTATAAAAGTTTTAGCAGCATTCATTCTCAGTTCAAATACTCATGATTGAGATCATTTTAAGGTGTTGTCATATTCAGAAAAATTTAGTTTGAAAGATATTTTGGTTTTTCGTGTTATGAAACCATGTGGTCGGGAGAAATCAAACCTAAAATTTAAAATAACAAGTTAATTCAAAAAGCCATATTAGACCTGTTACCACCAATCGTAGTCAGCATCCTCTAGTTTTTTTGAGCATGAAATTAATTAAAGGAAGCATAAGTAGGATTTTTAATTAAAAGAAAAAAATCAAAATTTAAAATAAAGAAGACAGAGGCAGGAAATTAGTTTCAGAAGATATAAAATCAAGAGGGTTAGAATTGTATATTGCTTTCAGTAGAAAGTTTAAGACTTTGACAACATAAATTAGATTTTCGAAGTATATTTAAGTGATTATTGAAAAACGCATTAGGAGTGATGAAGTGAGAGAATTTGTGTTTAATTCAATAGAAACCTCCTTGAGGACTGAGCTAAGTTAAAATATGTAGGATAAGCTACCCAAAGAGACATGTGTTAATTACAATTCAAAATACTAAGCACTTATTTAGATATTAATTTTTAAATTTTTAAGTTGACGTCACATGGTCAAATGATTTGATAAAAGGAGCTCAGCCATGTTACTTTGGGACAGTCTTTTCAAGCATTTCTCTCAAGGCTGGTCTGCACATGGTTTCTTCATGGTCACTGCTAATAGTACGCTCTAGTATGCCAAAGTAGTGCATTCATCCTAGCAAGGGCCTATGGTGGGGGTTTGTCTTCTCTCTTGTGTGTTGATTTGTAATCTTCAATTTTAATTGTTAGTCTGTTTGCCTTATCTAAGAATTTTGAATCCTGGTACTGAACGTTTGTTAAAAGAACTTTTCTGAAGGTTATAATTTTCCACTGAACTCTAAATTGTGTATAATGCACTTTATTTACTAATACCTTTCATGTTTGAGGTACATTTCAGTCGTGTGGCGACTTCTGGAATAAGTATAATAGGTTCTAGAGGCACCGGTAATTGTAAATGTTCAGACAGTGTGTTAATAGCTTCATGCAAGTTTAACAAAAGGATAGATAAAATACACCCAACACTCACCAAAGCTGAGGGATGGAGCTCAGTCACTTGTTTCTTTTATTTGACAAGGGGTTAACCCTGAAATATTGCGTTTTCTGTGGTTGTGTATTATTTCGTGATTTTGCTGCCCTCCTCCCTTCAGCTTTCAACTATTCTTTTCCATATAAATATTGCCTTGCAGTAGTTCTTTCGTTCCAGTGTTGCATATATATATAATTTTCTGCATGAGCTTTATAAATGACCAGTTCTCAGTATTTGCCAGAATGTAGATAATGAACCTGATAACAGACAGATGGCACAGACACAAAATGTGAGGAATCGGAACACTGTCAATGAATGCTGAGGGGATTTTGAGAGAATTAAATATGTCTGACTGAGAACAAGAATGTCGCCAAAGTGGAGATCTTAATCTTTAAAATGGTATTTACTTTATTGATTTTGGTTAGGAATACAGGGAGATAAATGGTGATGGTTTTAGAAATATTGACATTTTTGCCCTTTAAGGGTCGAATTTGGAAAAATTGATTTCTTTAAACATGTTACCAAAGCGGATACCTTAATCTGTAAAATGATACCTCATTTATCAATTTTGGTTAGGTATGAAGGGAGATAATGGCTTGTGATAGAAACACCGTATTGAAATCATACATGATTATATGGTTGATGCAAATTTAATCCCCAGAAATATATATATATATATATATTTATTTATTTATTTGTGTTGGCATTAGGCTTTCATTTGAAAGCATTTTATAGGCCTTAAGTTGGAACTGCTGGAGTTTATTGCTTAGGGAATACTAATTCTCTGTGGAAGTATCAATACAGAATAGAATCTTATTGTAAAATTACAGTATTTAATGTATTAATGGTTTTAACTTGTGAGGGTGAGTCAAATGAAAAAAATAAGTACAAAGTTTTATTACTTAAAACTTAATTTTTCCAATGCTCAATGCAAGCCCTCCATGTATGAAATCCTATACAAAAAAATAAATAAATCTTTTGGTAGTCCATGCAACCACTCTTTCTTTATCAGAACAGAATATCTACTTTCATTGTTTCTCTGAGTGGTCCAGACATATAGAAATCACTATAGGCAAGATCTGTTGAGTATAATGGATGAGGCAGTTGCTCAAAATGTAGGCCCGTGATTGTAATAACTATTATATACGAACTAACTTGCATTCTTATGTTGCATAAGAAATGTGTAGGCATTAATCCAAGTCACCATGTTTGATTGCAGTTTGATTATTTTTTTTACCAAAACGAGTTCTGCATAACTTTCCTGTCTGATTTGTTTGATTTGATACTCTTTGGATTTTGTAGATGAGGATTTTTTTTTTTTTTTTTAAAGCTCTCTTCATTTCTGGTTGACAAAAGTGAACCCGTTTTATCCTCAGTAAAGATTCTTGCCAGAAAATCATTACCTTCTTGTTCTGATCCTCATACAGGTTCTCCATAATTTTATACAAATGTTTCTCTTAATTCAAAAATGGGTTTTGTGAGTGAGTGGTTATGCTCTGGCCTCTAAATTGAGGGGGTGCAGGTCAAATCCCTGTCCAGCCATCCAGATTTGTGTTTTCTGTGGTTCCTCAAAATCAGTCCAAGTGAATGCCAGGAGGTTTCTTCAAAAATCCCTGGCTGAATTCCTTTGCTGCATTGGTCCCAGTCCTTTCCTGCCTCTAATGATCTCACAAGCCAAAAAAAGAAAAAATATCTAGTCTGCTAATGTGACACTCATATTGCAAATGTGTTATGGTATCATTCAGTGTCACCTGGCTTTTTTCAATCTCTATCATCATTGCTGCAATCTTACCTGGAGTCACAGCTTGATACCCTCAGGCTAGTACCTTCCATTCATAAACTTGTTGCTGTGAAGAATGTGCTTCACCACACTTCTTTGATAAATTTAAACAAGTTTTGTTCCTTTACTACACAAATACTTAACAATGGAATTCTATCAGTCTCTGGTGCAAGTGTTGCATGGGGCAGGTATATTTACGAAGCGTATTTTTTAACTAAGTACAATTTTTTCACACCATGGCTGCAGCGCTATGGTCGGCCTTCCGCGCATGAGCACTGGGTACCTCCATCTCTTGCCTACGCCATTAGTCTAATTCTTCCTTGTTTACATTGTTCACTGAGTGTTTAACATGCCTCCGATAATCGTGAGTCCCGCCGACTGTGAAGTATGGGCTGTTATAAGATTTCTTTGTGCTAAAGGCCTAAAACCGATCGATATTCATCATGAGATTTGTGCAGTTTACAGACAAAACATTATGAGTGATGGAATGGTGAGAAACTGGGTGAGAGCATTTATAGATGGCCACACAAATGTGCATGATGAACAACGAAGTGGGCGTCCTTCGGTCGTTAATGAAAGCTTGGTGCAGAAAGTGGACACTTTACGATTTCCTCCTTGTGTGATGACTTTCCTAATGTTTCTTGTAGTGTTTTGTGACCGAGCACTTGAATTACTAAAAATTTTGCTCACGTTGGGTACCGAATAAGTTAACGGATGTGCACAAAACCAAACGTTTAAGCAGTGAATTGACTTTCCTTGAGCGGTACCACAACGATGATGATGATTTCTTAAGCCAAATTGTTACGGGCGATGAGACATGGGTGGCCTACGTCACACCTGAATCAAAGCAACAGTCCATGGAATGGCGGCATTCAGATTCACCCAAAAAAGTGAAGTTCAAGCAAACGATTTCTGCCCGAAAAATCATGTGCACAGTTTTTTGGAACAGAAAAGGAGTATTGCTTGTGGAATTTCTGCCTCATAATGAGACAATCAATGCAGCAGCTTATTGTGAGACATTGAACAATCTGCGCCGTTCAATCCAGAACAAAAGACGTGGCAAGTTGAGCAAGGGCATCGTTTTGCTGCATGACAATGCCCTTTCACATGTGGCTAATCACACCAAAGATCTCATCACATTTTTGCGATGGGAAACTCTCGATCATCCTCCGTACAGCCCTGATCTGGCACCCACTGACTACCATCTGTTCCTACACTTGAAGAAACACCTGGGTGGCCAGCGTCTTGAAGACGATAACGAAGTCAAACAGTTGTGATGCAGTGGTTAACAAGTCAGGCGGCAGACTTCTATGAGGAGGGTTTTCAAAAACTGGTACTACGTTATGACAAGTGACTCAATATTGAAGGGAATTATGTAGAAAAGTAGAGTAAGGTACAGGCTTTCATGTAAAAATAAAATTATTGATATATATTTGCACGTCTTTTTTTTTTTTAATTTAAAAATGGTACTTACTTAAAAACATGCCTCGTATACTGAAATTGTGATGGCGCTGATGTGTTTACACAATGGTGCCTTGTTATGGTTCATTCTGTGTTTGAGTGGTTTTTTATTATTATTATTATTATTTATTTTATTTTATTCTTCTTCTTCTTCTTCTTCTTCTTCTAGGTCTTTCACCAACTATCTGGATAATGGCATAAAATTTTAATTTTGTATTATTTTTTTAAAGGTTTCATTTTACCTTGCTCCTGTAATTGCTTTTTTTTCATCAGCCTCCCAACTGATTTGATGCAATCTTCCATCTCTTCCTATCTCTGCCTACCTCTTCATCTGAACTTACCAATTACAATCCACATCCTCTTACATCTGCTTCATTCTAATCTCTGTCTTCTTCTAAATTTCTTACCTTCATCTGTTCCCTCCACTAACAAATTAACCAACCCTACATTTCTCTGAATATGACCCAACATCCTGTCCTCTTCTGTTGAACTTTCCCACAAACTTCTTTCCTCGTCCATCAATTTCAAAACACGTTCATTTTATAATTTCTGTTCACTTTATTCTCAGCATTCTTCCATTACACAATCCGTGCTTCGATCTTCTTCCTTTCTGGTATTCCTGAAGTCCATTATAAGATTGTTCGTGGTTTAATTAATACGATAATTATGTAGTCCACAATGTATTTCAGTATAGACTTGTTTTTATTCTCAAAGAAACTCGACGTGAACGATAGTGTTTACATGCATAGATACAATCCAGAGATTGCATACAACACTTCTTCCACAGACAATACTACTAACACAGTCCTTGGCCGACGTAAATGGAGTCTGTATAAACTTTGCCGAAAAATTAACTCACTCCTCTGTCTTGGATGATCGCTTTATGTAAACTCTATCAAAATTTCTAGAACACTTCAAAAGCTTCCGCCAGATAATTTTCGAACATTAACAATACGGTACTTAAACAATTGAAACATATTAAAAATAATCAGAATTAATACATAATCATGTAACATCATTACAAAATGGTCAGAAATGGAAATTAAAGATACTTAAATATAAAATTATTCACAGAAATAATTTTAAACTGTTGCAAATTGTCCTTTAAACATTGTAACTTGCATTCATACTTGGAATTATGAACATTTAAGCAAGTCTCTTCCACAATTCGCTTCTTAAACATATTAAATGGCCTTTAAATAATTTATTTTCATAAAACAGTCTATATACATTGATATACAGTTAATTGTGAAACAAACGTACAGGATCATATTCAACCAAACTCTAGCTTACTAAAATTGCTTCATAAAATACAATTCCATTTAATGTTTGGTTTGAGGGCTGTTACACTATGCTTTCCAACCATAAAGTCTTGTGTTTTACACATAGAGGGTTAAAAAGTTCTTTCTGAATCCTAGATAAATATTTAAAACTAAAAGATTTCTCTTTCATGATGGTTCTTTTTTCTAGTGCTTTTCTGCTTTTAATATCATTCCTGCTTTGACCATAATTTATAATTTTACTTCATAAGTAGCAGAATTCACTTAATTCTCCTGTCGAATCCGATCCTATGTTTACATTAATCTATTATTGATATCATTTGCTTTGGTTTATATTTAGACCAAAATCTGCCTTCAGTATTTTGTTCAAGCCATTCAGTAACTTCTTGATAAAACTGTTCTACTAATAGGACTATGTTATCAGCAAATCATAGCATACTGATTTTATTTATTTTTCTCCTTGAACACTTATGCCACGTTCAAATCCATTTCACTTCCTGTATTGCTTCTTCTACATACAAGGGATAATCTACAACCTTGCCTCACATCCTTTTCAACTGATACTTATCTCTCATGCTTCTCTACTTTTGTTATTGCAACTTAATTCTTACATAGTTTATGAACTATTCTTCTAATTCGGATATTTTAGACCTGATTTCTTTAAAATTTTGAACATCTTGTCCCATCTAACATCTTGTCCCACCTAACATTATCAAATTCTTTTTCTAAATCAACAAAGGCTAAAAAAGTATCTTTGTTTTTCTTGATCCGCACTTCATGTATTAATCTGAAAGCCAGAATTGCTTCTCTGATTCTGCGTTTTTTCCTAAACTTAAACTGATCTTCAGCTACTATCCCTTCTACTACCCTTTCCATTCTTCTGTATATTATTCTGGTCAGTAATTTTAAAGCCTGTGATGTTAGACTTACAGTGCAATAATTCTCCCATTTGTCAGCTTGAGCTTTCTTCAGAAGTGTGAACATTGTACTTTTAGTAAAATCATTGGGAATCTCTCCTGTTTAAAAACTTTTTAATATCAGTTTGAATAATCTGGATTCCTTCTTCTCCTAGGTATTTCAGAAGGTCTGCATTAATCTCATCAGTTCTAACTGCCTTATTTGATTTGATATCATTCAAGGCTCTGTCAAATTCTGTCCTCAAAACAGGATCATCAAAGTCATCATCGTCACCTTTTCCAGTACGCTGTTGTTCTAATCATGCCCCTCACACAGTTTATATATTCCTTCCATCAGTTAGCTCTATCTTTTGACCTTAAAAGAGGTTTCCAATCAGCAGCTTTAAATGATATACATATTTTCTTCATTTTTTTCCAAAATAGTTTGATCTTCCTATATGCCATACCTGCTCCACCAATGACCATTGCCTTTTCTTCTACTTCACTCTTTTTTCTTTTCTTTTTTTTCTTTTTTTTTTTGCCTTTCCTGTTTGAATTCTAAATTGTCTGTATTGCCCTCTTCCTGCTTCATCCTGATCCTTTTTATACCTTCTACGTTGATCTCTCCAAAATTTCTTATGTGATCCAAGGTTTTCAAGTAGCTTGTTCCCTAAACCCTAATTTTTCTTTATCAGCTTTTATTATTTCTATCTTCAATGAATTTCAATTGTCTTTGGTTCAACTTCTTTCACAATTCCTGGAACCACGTCTACCATCTCTGCAAATTTTTGTCTCATATTATATTGTTCCAGTCTGTTCTATCTCGATTTGTTCCTTATTTTCTTGAATTTCAGCCTTCATAACTATCAGATTATGGTCAGAATCTTCAGGATATGCTTTACAGTCTAGAACTTGATTCCTGAATCTCTGTTTGACAACAATATAATCTAGCTGATATATACCTGTATCCCCTGAACATTTCCAAGTGTATATCCTTTGTGCATGATTCTTAAATAAAGTGTTCATCACTACAAGCTTACGTTTTTCAGAAAATTCTAACAACCCGCTTCCACACTCATTTCTTTCCCCTAGACCAAAACATCCTACACATTTCTGAAACTTGTATTGGGAAAAAAAAACATTTCAGCTTTGCTGTGTTTTATGGAAGTACGTGGGAAGGATTCTGCTGCTAAATTATGAGAGGCACACTAATTACACTACATCGACCGTGGATAACACAGAGGAAAACTTGAGACAACAGAAATCTGAAGAAACTAAATGAAATTATTTTATTAATTGTATTAATAGAAATAGTTTACAGAAGTTATAGGTTTGTTTGAGTTTAACTAGTGGCTGGTCCAGAGCACATTACATTACTGTTAGAGCTAAATAGAAAGAAAATGAAGTTATTGATCTATAAACATAGAAGTTAGGCTACACAAATACAAAGACTGTTAGAGGCTTTATGGTCTGTCGTCAGGTACACAGGAAGATATTGTCGAAATGGCAGTCATTTCTCATGCATTGATTGCTATGTGTTTTTTTTGTTATTTTAAAATGTTGGTTTTAAAAATAAATGTTGTCTATTTTTAAGAAATAAGGGCAACTTACTTTATGATCTGCCCTCGGACTATTTTGAATAATAATAATAAAATGTGTTCATCATCATCAACTTAAAAATCAAGCATTTATGTTTCATTTAATTTCAGCTTCTCCTTTGCCATCTCCAATGCGTTCTCCTGCTCGAGGATCTGTACCTAAAGGACCTTGTTGCACTGCTTTGTATGATTTTGAGCCTGAAAACCCAGGAGAACTTGGTTTTAAGGTAAATTATAGTTATATATTTTTCTTTGAAGTATTGACTCCAGGAATGTGACGATTACTATCCCCAATAAATTATTTTATTTGACTTATGTTTGAACTAGTATGTGAAGGACTGCTTTAGCAAAAATTGTAACATTTTCGTTTTGTTATGGGGGTTTCTACATTGAAGTTGGTGGTAGAACTAGTCATTTTGTCAGAGACATTTATAGTTCTGAGGAAAAACAGATTTTATAAATATCACCATTAATGAGTTATACTGTAATCACATATACTTGAATTTGCATACGAAACATATGCCGATGCTACTTGTCAAAGTAATGGCTAAACACTCTTAAATACTGTTTGAAGTATTACCTTGATTGCCTTTAGAAAAATTTATGGTTAAGGGACTGCCAAGTCCAAGTTACTGATACTGATATTGTAAAGTATTGTTAGTCTTTCAATAATAATAATAATAATGATGGATGTGGGGGCGGAGAGTGACCATCATTTTCCTTTTGTACATTTCTTTTGACATAGAAAAGGACCATAATTGAAAGAAAAAAAAACATCAGGTACTTTGGAAAAAATAAAGATTTATGTATTAAATGCTTATGGGAACTATTTAATTATTTATATCGGTAACAATGAAAGGAAAGAAATGCCGCAAGGCAATATTTATACGGAAAGACAGGTGAAATACACCCAGCACTCACCAAAGTTAAGTTGAACGGAAGAGGGCAGCAGCAACACAAACAAGATTTTCCTACAAATGTTTCTTTCAATTCAAAACTGGGTTTTGTGAGTGAGCACTCAAAGGTAACAGCTATGGGTCTAATATGATAATAAAGGCAATGACAACTAAGCAGAAGATAACCTGTGAAGACCAGAAACAAAAAGCCGTACTGCCATATGTGAAAGGTGTCTCCGAAAAAATTGGAAGAATTTTAATGAAATCTAATGTTCTACCCGTATTTAGAAGTGGAAACAAAGTGAAAGAAAAACTGTGAACGGTCAAAGAGCGAAGGTCTCCTTTACAAAGCAGTGGAATTTATGAAGTACCCTGTAATTTATAATATAATATAATATATAGGCGAAACCGAACAAGCCGTAGCCGTGAAGATACGTGAACATATGAGTCACACCTGTGTGAAGTATCCCACGAAATCAGCTATTGCTGAACACCAGAGGAAGAAGAACATGAAATATGTGGGAACATAAAGAGTGCTAGCTAAAACTGAAGGTTTTCTCCAAAGAAAAGTAAGGGAGGCTATTGAAATATTCAAACAGCCTAACAACCTCAACAAGGATGGTGGTTATGGTGTTAGCCAGGCTTGGAAATGTGTTTTAGATAAATAATTAACTCTGGACTCACAGATATTAAATTGTAAAAAGAATATCACTGGATAATCGATATTGTTAAACAATCGACAGTACAAATTCGTAAACAACCAGCAACGCCAGTCTCCAGCAGATCACAATCTATAGCAGATTCGGCAGACGGCCCCTGATGAAGACCTAAGCTCTGGTCGAAACGTCGGGAAGAAGAAGCAGGAGTGTTTCGACGCAGCATTAATCCCGTAAGCAAATTATATTATATTAAAATGACGGCTGCGAAAATAACAAAATCATTTATAATCTAATAATTTTTCTCTTAATTCAAACATTATTTAAAGGTAATGAATTTATAGTAATTAATTGCAGTAATTATTTATCTTACCATCTGGACTACTGTAAAGCAGTTTGCCTATTATAGTGGAAGTAACTATGAATTTTTTTTCCCAAGATGACTTAATTATTACCTATGACTGTACTACTGTAGGCTTTGTTACTAATAGCCAAAACAGGAAAACATATTTAAGACTGTTGTAAAATGTGTTAGTGCCATGATATCCAAGAAGTAATGAAATTTCAAAACCATTGTGGCTGCATGGCGGTATGTGGTTACTAAATACAGATCCATTTTATCCGTCTTTTCTAGTCAATATGGTATCTCATTTCCTTATATCTTATTTCAAACTAGCAAGCTTTTTGGTTGCTTCATTTTTATAAAATGCCATTCACATCCTTTGTCTAAACTAAATTGAATTTTTTATGAACATTAATTTAAAAATTTAGGTGTTGAATTTGCTAAGGTAGATGCTATTGTTCTGCAGATTACTATTAAAGTGGTATAACTTCAGTTGTTACACATATTAATGACATTAAAATTATTACATCATCGATTCTAGAGTTACTGCTTGGCTTTTCATTTTTAATATTAATTTTTTTTCAGGAGGGAGATACCATAACACTAACCAACAAGATTGATGAGAACTGGTATGAAGGATCCCTGAATGGCCGATCTGGATTCTTCCCAGTGTCTTACGTGCAAGTGGTTGTCCCTCTCCCGTGATTTGCCCTCTTACAGTTATTTCTGTCTTGCAGCTGTTACTACCTTCCTCATATATTCACCTGTATGTTGTTTCCATCCAAATACTTAATAGATGTATAGATAAAGAAAAATATTCATTCCTTGTTTTTGGGTGGTACTGCATGCTGATCCCAAGAAAGGGGGGAAAAACATTTGGAGATAATTGTTACAAAATAACTAAGATATTCAAAACATTGGAAGTAAATAAATAATGTAAGCTACTGTAATTAAATGAAACAAAGTAATTAAACATTCCCTGTTGCAGTTGTCTGTTGATGTTTTGTTAATTACAAAATTGTTCCAATTGCTTGTGGTGGCTGCACCTACAATAAGTAATTTAGTTGATTGGTAGGTGGAGTCCGGCCATTAACAGAGCTAATATCCATTATTGGTTCCGTCAGTTTGATTAAGAGTTTGTTGATTCATGACTACATGCAAACAGTGCAGGGACAATAATTATTGGTGAAGATACTAACTTAGGTTATTTATATTTGCCAAATAATAAAAAGTGTAAGAAAATACTGTTGCTTCATCGCATAGAGGATGAGTAAGAAATTTAGTTTAGTCTGAAACTGAACCAATATTTCCATAAATTCTTGTATCTAATATTGCTACATGACTCAAAACTGGACTGTAGAAATTGTACGATTGTTTCACATACCAGAAAGATTTTGTTTGTAACACAGCATACAAAGTCAAATACATTGGGAAAAGTGCTTAAATTATAGTTCAGTTATATATAAAGGTGCAGTCCTTATAGCTGTGGAAACAAAACTGGCCTTTAAATGTTTTCACTTTCATTATCTTTTATTGTGTGATCTGAAAGACCGTTTTGTGACTTTGATAAGAGCTGGAAGTACTTTTGCTTCTCAGTTGAAAATTCTCTGATATTTTACAAGGTAATTTTGAAATGTTTGTCATGTTAACACTAAACTACTTTATTTCTGAACAGTTTTTACATTTTTTTTTTAACTGAATAGTTGTAATCAGACTTAAAGGTATTAATTCGTTAATGAAACAACTATTACTCCAAATGTGTGTTGTGTGTCTTTAAAAGGTTAGAAGAAACACTTGATACTTTCCTTTTACTGGAGGTAAATTTAAAACGACATTTGATCAATTATGATAGATATTTATCAGCTTTGTAGAATGATTTTACAGTTATATTTTAAATTAGAATATGTAGTCATATTGTAGTATGTAAATAGTGTAAAACTCATCATTAAGCAATTTTCTCTTTTAGATGTTACGAGTATTTACTAAGTTCCAGACGGTAAACGATTTTAATCACATTTATCAGTTTTTAAAAATACTCTCAAACATTTTGATGGAGGAAGTGGTCAATAAAGTAGTCATTCTTGATATATCACCCTGTTTGATGCTTAAACTGTTATAGGTTACTTCGTAATGAATATTACTGTTTTTACCCTTAACTCATATTTTAGCTGTCCCAATTTAAAAATATGTTACTAAAAAATCAAGTTTCTTTAAGCGATTACTTTAAACAGGGACATCATTTCTTTTGAAAACTAAATTCTGTTTCCCTTTGTTAATTTACCAAAGCCTTGAAGCAGGTGAAAAATAAAATGGTAATAATAACAGATAGATATTGGAGTTTTTAACATTATTGTTGTTTCTTGAGTATAAAAATTGCTGATTAAACAAATATGAAGAAGTAGAGGACAATGAGGATATTCATGAGTAATATGATAGTGTTCTGAATCCCACCAGTGATTCAGTAAATAAAGTGTAAAGGAATATGTATTGGGAGGAAGATCATTTTACTTAATCCACCAACAGTGCTCATTTCAGTTTCTCTAGTCATTTGGCTAAGACATAAACATGAAATTTAAATGTAATAGGCTAGATTATTTTTTTATATTATTAAATATTTGTTATGTTAAGATTTGAGCAATATATTTCCTATCACCTTAACTGTTATCTTTCATACTGTTTTTTACTCAATGTGAGACATACTTTCATTGAAAAGAAAACTCTTCTATTTTTGAGAATTCTGGAACCTATTTTTGACTGATTGTTAATAGATATCTGACTTATGTAATGTTAAAGATGAATTCGCATATATTCAATTGGAATGAAAAGATTCCAGCACAAGTTGTCAAATAAAATCATCTATTGCACCCTGTTTAAATGAATAAAGTGTCTTTATTGCTAAACATTTATAACTGATTAAAAAAGTTTTTATTTAATATATACTAGTCATTAAAAGCAGCTGGTAATGCCATAATGCTTCAGATTGTAATTATTTGCTTCATATATAAGATAATTGTGCCATATTTTATGCTAAATTTAAACTTAGGGTTGGTAACAGAAACATTTTAGTAAAGCTTGATGTTAAATTTAATCAGAATTTAGTTAGTAAGTTTGCGAATGCAACTTATATTGAACATAATTATTAGTTTTTTCTGTATACTGTTCAGAAATTAAGTAAGATAATGTGTAATGAGTTAATATTTTATTAAAATGTTTGCTAAACACATACCAAGAAAATACTTAATTTCTTCATGTTGATTGGGTATAGTTGCTCAATGGGCACATTACAACTACTGTTTATACCCATTAAGCTGCCAGGAATAAGATTATTTATCTTGTAACCTCCAGTACTTCTCTGTTTGGATGTAAATGATGCATACTGCTTCAGTTAAGCACATTTAAAAAAAAAAAATATATCCTTCAAAAATCTTCAAACTATTATGAAGGAAATGTGAGGTAACTATTAATAATGAAAAATAATAATAATAATATCACCAAATATTCTTTCTCTGTACAAACATTAAAATTTTTCTTTATTTCAGTTTATGGTGTCACAATTTAATATTGCTTTATGATTAAAAATGGCTGTGGATTAGTTAAATCTTCTTATTTATTTTATTTTTAACTTATTTGTTCATTGTATCTGATGAAAATTTTACCAACATATTTGCTATTTATGTTGATTATTACTGTTGGAAATTGATAATGTTGCAAAAAAAGAACCAATGCTGGAAATTATCACTATCCATAGGATGGTAGGATGAACAGTTGAAGAAATATGATATGCAATAGGTGTGAGCTGAAGGGCAGCTAATTGTTTTGTACAAGGAAGTATAGGTAAAGTAAGCCCATTACTCGCCACAGAAAAAGGGAGGAGGGCCATGACAAACACAATGACACTAACACACTTTACAATATTTTGGTATAAACATTAATCGTAAATAGAGGAAGATATATATCAAGGGGATTAGATGTGTACGCACAGAGCACACAAGTGAGATTCATGTTGCAAATCTCAGTGGTTCCCTAGTAATATTTCTTCATTTAATCATGATTAAGCTTTATAATGATATATTGTGAGGTGTTTTCGTATTCTTTGTGGCCCTCCTTCCTTCACCTGTTGTGATTGACAAGTTTACTTTCTGTACCCACCAGTTTTATTGCTTAATAATATTTTCATTATCATCATCATCTAGTTGATTTAAATAAATTGATATAATCCAGATCACATGTATATTTCGATGCTATATTTGCTTCCTACCTACTTCTTAATAAAACAATAACAGCTCTTATGTGTTCTTCATGTTGTTCTATTGATAAAGTGGTAATGAAAACATTGTTTTGCACATTTATGCCTTTATCTGTGATAAGCACAACTACTCTGAAATCTCCTAAGAAGAATCTGATTTCCTATCAATCCCAAATCGAGTTTGAACAGCTATTATTTTTTTAAAATACCTTGAAATCTTCCATTATGTTCAGCTATTTGTATCTTCAACTGTCGAATAACCTATAGGAGGTTCAGTTACAAATTTTAACTGTTTTATGTGCCGCAATGTTGAGTTATTTGACTTCTTTGATTAGTTTACATGTCATACGTTTTGAGGATGCTTTTAGAAAATAGTTCTGATGTAAATTTGTAATCATTTATTTCAATGAGGTCCATGCAGTTGTATTTTTTGAAGGTAGTTTGTTATTTTTCTTATTAATGTCCTGTGTTAATATAGTTTCCATCTTAACACTTTATCTCATTTAAGTTCTATAGCATCATTTCATCCTACATTGATCAGTTATTTAGTGATTAAAGATAATATTCAATATTATTTTGTAATTTTAGTTACTATATCACCTGACATGAAGAAATGTAATATTTTCTAACAACTAATTTAATATTTAAAACCCAAGACTAAAGACATATTTGACTATAAATTTTTAGTCTGTGGTATGGAATATCAGGATTTGCATGTGAAATGGCAAAAGCCACTTTTTTTTTGCGTTTCTGAGAGGGGACTGCCCTTGTTTTCTAGACCACCGTGTTTCGACAATATCGAGGAGATCAGACAATATATTTTAGAAAAAAAACCAGTTCTTGATATTGTGGGATGTCATTATTTTTCACAAACAAATATATAATGTAATATTTTTATCAGTGTTGTTCATGTAGTGCTTGAGCATGTGTTCTCTAGTAGTGTTAGTATACTCGATGGAAATATTAGCTTGATAGGTGTGATACTGCACAGCAAGATAGAAAATGTGAAAGAGTATTTGCCTTCATAATTACGCATAAGAAAGGCACTTGTGTGCTAATAAAGTGTCAGTAAGTATAGCAAGCTATGAAATAAGCAGGTCATTTAAAGAGAATAAGCACAAAATTAAATCTGTATACAGAAGAGTAATATGTACTGAAAGCTTTATTTTATCTATTTTGTCTTTAAGGAATTAAGACATAAGACTACAGTAAACCCTTGAAAGTAGTAATTAAATTAATAATTTATTCAAAGAAATTAACTTTTTTTGTTGAAATGTTGGCCTATGTTGTTGCTGCAGTAAAAGAGAAAAAGTAGTTATCCTGAACATCCTTATGCATCTACATTTTGTGGCATTTTGTGAATCATCCTGAGATCATATATCTAGTTTTTTTTAAAACAATTACTGGCAAACTGTTGCATTAATTATGATTGTAGTTAAAATTCTATTCTTTTGAAAAGCCATTTTTTTCTGATGATGGTTTCATAAACTTTGATGAAAACTAAAAATATATAATATTTACATGTTTGAGTGTGTGTGTGTTACATAAAAACTCGTACTAGTCTTAGTGTCTTAGAAAATTCTCTTGTTCATGAACTATCTGGATGTTAATATTGTCTCATCTATATTATGTGCCGGCTCTCTGATCACACAAAACTACATAAGCAATAAGTGTTCTTGAAGTATAAGGTTAAAAACTTTACTGTACATTTCCACATTATTCTCACTGCTTGTTTGTATTTATGACTGTCTTATTGATACAAAATAAGTAGATCAAATAAATGTGTGTCTGTTTCTTAATACTTTGTACTGACATTTTAATTCAGCGTGATATTTGATCTAATTATTTTGCAGTTGGATAAAATAAGATGTGTGATAATAATATAGCAGTATTTTATTGAAACTTGTGTGTGATATAAACTGACAGAAGTATTCCTCTCCATCCCATGATGAAATATAGGGTGCAAAATTTTTTCTGCTTCTAATGTCGGTGCAGTAATAAATGCCTATTTATGTTTAAAAAAAAAAAAAAAATCATTTGTGGAATTGTTTTAAGATATTAAACTGACAACCTTAGTAATAAATTTTGTACTATTCTAACTTGCCTATTTAACTGCCAATAAGCAAGTACAAGCATTCTTCATGAAATCCTATTGTACAATGCGGGAATTCAATTTGAAGCACCAGTATTGGTAATTTTTTTCCCTCCTCACCCCCAACCATCCCCTTAGAGAAATTTTAGTGTCATTTATAAGGTCTGAAATAAAAATTGGTCAGTTTGATAGTTTTTTGTTTTATGCAAAGATTATATCCTTGGATTTCAGTAATTCCATTAGACTGAAATTTTTTGTGATGTATACCAGTACAGTTTTGATATTTTAGTTTATGTATGCAGTAATATTAGTGAAAATTATTACTAGCTCAAATATTCCAGTTTATAACAACATAATTTTGATGATGTACAGTAATTTTAAACATTAGTTAAATTTCAGGAATGATACAAAAGTGCTGGTAATTAAATTGGTGTATCCACTGAATTATCAATGATTAAACTTATGGATATAAATACACTGTTTGTGAGATGTGTGTATGTATTTAATTTAAGCATCTCACATCATACTCTTGTAATGCACTGAGTTCCTGCAAAATGTGCAACGAATACTGGTACTTGATGCAATGTATGTCATGTTTTTACTGTTTTGCTCCCACTGTGTATTTTAAGTTAAGATATTCTTTATATTTCTGTTGCTTTCAGTTTGTTTTGATGTGATATTGTCAGTAGTTTTATTGATTAGCAGTGCCATTCCAAGTGTAAATGTAAATTGCCAACACATTTATGTTGGCCGAACAAATGTAAGTATATTGATTATACCTGAAGTGAGAATGTTACAAAACGTTGATAAAAATAGAGGATACAAAATATCATCCCTATTAAAATTTTGTTTCTAAGATGTAAAAGTTATCTTGAAAGTCCTATTACCAGATTCTTCATACTGTTAAAGAAGAGATATATAGGTGTGAAACTGAAAGATATGTAAAGCAAATATAAAATTTCAAAGAAGAATCAGCTTATATTTTTATCTTGAAACCCCCTCCTTGAAAATAAATTGAATCTTCAGGAAGAAAGCTTAAGAAACAACAAGAAAACATATTTTGGGCACTGCATGTGGGACCAGTATTGGATGTGTGCCTGAGGTAAACCACTCTGACTGCATTTACCACAGGTGTATATACCAACCTAGTGCAGTGTATCAATTCATATTTGCATCAATAAAGGCAGAAAATGTGTGAAGTTTTTTTTGCAGCATAAGCACTGCTTCATGGGAAGTTCTGACTATGAACAGTCTAAGGCAATCAGTTTTCAACCAAACTAATGGCTAAACAAGGTGTGGCACATGCCACCAAACATACCAGCAAAATCGGTAACGCTTGTTTCACATTTCATGTAATCGTTCCTACTAGGATTAGTTCCTGTGAATAGACAGTGGAACCAGTTTACTAAAACATACTGGTTATTAGGACTTGCTTGGCTTCAAACTGAGATAATGCCTCACTCTTATCTTCCCCTCAGCCCCTGTACCATCCTACTTTCTCTACTGATTTATTTTCCTCTTCTCCTGCAGGAACCATCACTTACTAAAGTAAAGATTTGCATTTTAGTTTTTTATTTTAATACATGGAAATTTTTTCATTGCATTTGTTTTGTCTCTCTTATTCATTTGTTCTTTACTGTACCTCCTTTGTTTCTGACAGGCGGTTGCCCTGATTTGAACTTCTCCTACTAGCCTTCCTGTCTTTCACACTATTAACTGCTATTCATCTTGTAAGTCTTTGTGTCCTTTATAATTGGGTGATTTTAAATAAATTACTAATCAGTTATTAAGTTCTGTAAGATGACTTATAGTTAATTAATTTACTGATTAATATAGTTCGTTAATGCCGCAGTTATCAGATGATGAAACCAAGCCAGTTCTAAGGCACAGATGGGAGAATAATTAATAAAAAGTCATTACATTCATTAATAAATAATCCTGCCCATGACAAGTTTATTGATAAGCACATTAACACTCACGAACCGGTTTGGCCTCCAACAAATTTCAAGATAAAGGCTAATCGAAACTTCGTTATCCGAAAGATTACAGAATTCCTAAGGAAAATTAGCATTTGTATCTGCTTTCAACTAAGTTATCTACCATCACAATCTAATGTTCACAGTTGGTCTTTACTTTTTACGCTGACTGATCCTCTCGACCACATCAAGTTTTTCTTAAACAAAGTCCACACACAAAAATTACATTGCACGGTAGCTGTATTGGCCAATGCTTTCGATAAGTGAGCTGCGCTCTGCGAGCCGTGCTCGGCAACAATCAAGATACGACTCCTGCGGCGACCAGCTACAGACTGACTCAAAAACAATGTTTTTTTGTTTGTTTTTTTTTGTAACAGTTTAACGTCCCTTTTTAACAATGTGGTCTTTAGAGACGGGAAAGGATGGGGGCAAGGAATGGGAAGGAATTCGGCCATGGCCTTTTGAAGGAAGCATCCCGGCATTTGCCTGGAGTGATTTGGGGAAACCATGGAAAACCCAAATCTGGATGCCCGGACGGGGATTCGAACCGCCGTCCTCCCGAATGCGAGGCCAGAACGCTATCCGTTACACCACCACGCTCGGTAACAATGTGTTGATCCACTTCTCAGGCACTACTTCGCATTCGGCGGAAGGTGACTGTGATGTTAGAATCTTCTACCAAGTGAACTGCTGAAGAAGTTTTTAACTAAAAAAAAATCAATATTGTTGTGTGTTTCTATATCATTTGTCATCATTTGAAAGATATCATTTCTTATTTGTATATATTTCTACTATTACTTACAAAAATTGTGATTGGTCTAATACCTAGGTGGCAAATTTACTTATACTAAAGTAAATTTTTATTTTGTTTAACTGTCATCAAAGGAGGTACTGAACAAAATGCCTAGAACATTTTCCAGTCCCCGACTTCTTTAAATAAAACTAATTTTTTTCCACACTGTCACATAACTTCACTTATGTCGGTATACTTTCAAAAACAGTTTAAAGGGTCCTTAACACACTTAAAACTAACAGCAGATCATTTTGGAAGCATTTTCCAGTAGTTTGAGAGTCAGAAAACATGTTAGTAAGGAGAGTTTGATCTATTTTATAAGTTTTCTTAAGTACTGTAACAAAAGTTAAAATTTTTTAGAAGCCGTTTGGCCACATTCATTTTCAGAGGTATAAAACGAGATGACAATTCAAATTAGATCTAACACTTGAATTTTAGAAAATTATATTAAGGAGATATCGTGAAACCAGTCATCTTGCAAGCTTATGGAATATATTACACAATAAACTTTTTTCACCTAATTTTCAAGGTACAGCTAAGATTCAGAGCTCAAAATGTTTGGCATAAAATAATACACAACATATGAAAAGATAAGAGTCAATAACTAACAGGAAAGTATATTTTTTAGACAAAATAAGAGATTTCGCCGACTTTGAAATTAAACATTTCTGCATACATACGGGTCTGAGGGCATAGACATGACATTTAGATTAAAGAGAAGCTTTCACCGAACACCTGGAGTGATTTTCGTAAAGATTCCGACAATATAGAAGCCATAAAGGGGAAATTAAGGTTTAAACGTAATTGCTGCTACAAAGCATCATTTTAGAAACAAAGGATTAGCATTAAGGGAAATAGATAATGAGGAAATAATATTACCATCAGATAGAGAATCAAATTTAGCAAAGTTTGAAATATATTACAGATCGGTAGCACTCATACATTTGGAGATAATCGAGTATCAACATCGAAGTTTTTAGCTGACTTTGCGCTTATAGTTAAAGTCAATTTTCACTATCAAATACATTTGGTATCTGGACCAGTTATATGTCAAAAGTTGTGAAATTTTTTGATAACAATCATTTACAGACTGAAGAATCGTAGGAATGACAGATTAAATCCTTTACAATTTTATCTCGAAATCCACAAATCTTAAGAGAAAAACTCTCATAACTAAAATGGACATTTAAAATATGCTTCACAACATATCGAAATTTCAGAATGATCGGAATAAAAATAAGTTTTTCCTTCGTCAAATCAAGTATATGCTGAGTCGGCTGGCCGAATATGAATATAAGGAGGTACCGCTATCCTAGACGAGCAACAGTAATTTGGCAGAAACTGAACCAAGACGACAGTGTGTTGGTCGGTCGCTACAGTGGTGCAGGCTCAATCTTCTTTCGAGATGAAATTTTAAGTTTCATCTAGGGGTTAGGAGGAAATTGCTTACCATGAGAGGATGGATTAACCTGTAATCATTTATTTCTGATAGAAGTCTGATGCTTTTCTATTAGGCCTACTCTGGTACCGAGTTTATGTAAGAACTTTTGAAAATATATAATTTGGAATTAATCAGGAAGTCTGAAGTTGTATTTTGAGAACATACGTTTATCTCTTGGGGTATCCTTTTTTTATTTTACAGGGAATTGGCGACCACAGGCAAAGAACAACTAGGTACCAGGACACAATGATAGTTAAGACAGCTGCTGTAAGCTACAACCCCAAACAAGCAGATGTTTTACAACACCTTCAAGCCTGGTGCTAATTCATGGCCATGGTCCTCTCTTCTGAATATTGCTCCTCATTATTTGTCCAGTATTCATCCAGAAGAATGTACTTTATATGGAAAACACTTTCTTCTCCTTGCCTCCTTTCTTCTAATAGATATTAAATTATCTCCTTTATTGCATCTCTTACTGATTGTGTTTTGTCATAATTTACAAGGATAAATCTGTCTGTCGTGCATTAACACTAAAAGCAACTTTATTGTTTTACACCCATATTATGGATCCCGATTAAACCATTGTATTTTAGATCCTTTTCTTCTCTGGTATTTCTCACCCTCTCTCTGTACTACATTACCAATATCCTATTGAGCTTATTATTAAGTGATACGCCTGGATATTTATTTTTTATACTTCTGCTATATAATCGTTCAAAACTTTTATCTAATATGCTGACACTTTTTGACACAAATCTTCATTCTATACTCACCTACCCAGCTCTACCCTGTAGAGAGGTGTGCACATGCCGAAGTTTGTTACATGACTTATGTAACAAACTTTGGCGTGTGCACACCTCCCGAACCACGACTCATTCTCTTTAACATGGTTAAGACTGAAATATTGTGTATATTTGTGTGCTCATGATATATGTTCTTCTCCTGTCGCTGTCTTCAACTTTGGTGAGTGATGAGTCATTTCACCTTTCCTTGTAATTTATTTTTACTTTGTGAAGAGTTTCCACAAAAAATTATGCCATATGTCATCACTGAATGGAAATATGAGGAGTTCACCTGTTTCGTTAATTCTAGAGCTGCAGTTTGAGAAAGTGTTCGTATGGCAAAGGTGGCACAATTTAACTGCTTCAGTAGTGAAGTGATATGTTCGTGCCAACACTACTTCCACATAGGAAGAAATAGCCTAATGTTCTCCTTAAGTAACCAACACTACCAAATAAGGAGATTGATTGTTAAAGTTCACTGTTAGTTTAATAAAATCACTGTTTAAATTTTGCAGAATCCACCACCAGAATTTAATGGTGCGAGTTTGACCTTGCAATTTCTTCGTACTCTGCCAATTACAGATTCTGACTACATACTTCTTGCCACTCTAAAATCCACTACACAATAGTCAACAAAAAATCAGATAAATTTGTAATTTCTTCAATATTGTCCAAACCAGGTATATGACCCACAGAAATGTAGCAAAAAGTCTGCTCTACACGTTCCAAATACTTAAAATTATTTTAAACACTTTTAGACTAAATTTTTTCCAAACCAAAATCAAAGTAATATATACTGGCTACCGTAACTTGCTGTGGAGGCAAAATGGAGGTTTGTTAAAGGCTTTCAAGTTACACATGTTGTGAATTACTTTCTTGAAAACTAATTTAATAGTATTACAAATTACACAAGCGATGCAAGAAAATTCCTTTAATATGCTGAGTTAAATAATCCCTTATCTAATGTTTACCCATTTAATAATTTATACAAAAATCTTTCTTAAGGAGCTTCGCTATTTAACAGGAGTTGCAGGATGTGCAAAGAAGAGCAGCTAGACTTGCTTGTGGAAATTATTGTAGGAGCCAGTCAGTAACTGGTATGATAAGGGAGCAGGATTTGGAGTCATTGGAGGTAAGGAGGAGTGTGAAGAGACTGCTGGGAATATAGAGGGTGTATGTTGGAGAGATATTAGTCAAGGAATAGTGCAGGGAGGGGGGAAAGATGACCATGACCACAAGGTGGCATTCAATTTTATTTTTTTGGTAAGGTTGTCGGGGATTGGGAAAAATTATCAAGTGAAGTAATGAATAATTTACCAAAAAGGCGCAAAGAATTTAAAATTAAAATTTGTAAATTGGAAAAGTAAATGGGGGAGGAATTTAACACCCCAATTATAAGAGAAAATTTTTAAAAAATAAGGGTTAATTAGATTACTAGTAAATTTCCATCAGAGCATTAGTTGCATCACAATTAAAGTTAATAGTAATAATAACCATGCAATATGTATGATGGTTTTCCTACTCGGAGTTTGTGCATTTTCTACTGATATTTTTCCACTCTCTTGAATCTTCATATAAAACTTGCAATTTTACTAAATAACCAAATAAATATGAAAAACCTTTAAATATACTAGAAATCCTAAAACTGATCCAAAATAACTCGAAAATATCTCAAACTTAGTGATTTTAACTATGCAATCCAAATTTGTATTTTCCGCAAATAAAGGCTTATATCCATAAATTTGTCTCGACATTAACCCCCTCCCCCTCATTTTTCTCTCCTCCTGTTAGCTTGGACTTGATAGTTAAATGAATTTAGTGGAGAAAAGCAAGAGTAAATTCCCATAAAATGAACAAGAGACAGTCAGATACAATATTCAGACCACACTCATCACATTCACAATAAGCATGTAAAATATCAAATTTCACTTAATACAAATCGGAATCATCCCTAACTGAAGGCTTGGTGCTGTGGGTACAAATTCAAAAAAAAAAAAAAAAAAAAAATTACAATCTGTCATGATCCTTCTACACACACTACCAAGTACAAAAATAATATAAAACAAACTACCCATGAAAATTTAACTTTGAAAATGTTCAATACGTTCAAAAGAAATTCTTTTTTTTTTATTTTATTTTTTTATATAGGCAAGTAACTGGTTGGAAAAATGGCAACATAGGCGTAGGGTAGGATATTTACGTGAATCTCAGAGAACTACACGCAATACAACTTGATGAAACAGACAAGGGATGCCAGATTGAAACTGCAGCACTGGATCTCTATAAGGAATTTTACAGAATGAGCCTTGAAATGATGGTAGAACCATTGGGTTGGTTTAAAGGTGACTTCCTGGGTAGGTAAAAGTACTCGTATAAAGCAAAAAGTTCAGGCAGGAAGTGTTATATCAAGTAAGATAAAAGTGTAAATAAGAGTGCCACAGGTTAGTGTCTTAGGTGCATTGCTGTTCATTGCTTTAATTAATGGTTGTGTTGGTGGTATTTAGATTGCTTGTAGATGACATAATATATGATAGGATTAAAATGGGAGAAAATAGTGAACAGCTGCACAGGGATCTTGACAGGATGGGTTGGTCAACATGGAATGAAGATGAATGCCAAGAACATTCAGCTTATTAGTAACACAGGCAAATATATATATATAATAATAGGATGGGGAAGGAATTGCTTGTTGAAAAAATTTAATTAAATGTAGTGGGATAACGTATGATGATATGCTCAATTGGGCAGATGGTAGTGGAGAAAATAATGAGGGAACTGGACTATAAAACTTTAGTCAGACCATTACTTGAGTATGGTGCTGAATGGGACCCAGATTAAGGGTATCAAGCACAAGAGTTGGAGCCATTCAAAGGAGGACAGCTAGATTTGTTTTTGAAATTACTTCAGAACACAATCAGTAACTGATAAAGGATCTGTATTGGGAGTTATTGGAAGATGGGGCTGAATACATGTATTGTGTATGCTGATATATTGCTAGAAGAATTAGGAATAACATGTGGAAGGGAGAGAGGTGAATAACCACAAGCCGGCACCTGACTTGAGATGTAAGGAAGTGGGGAAATTTTTTTTTTTCTAGCTGAGGAAATCAGGGACTGGAATAAATTTTACCTAGGGAAACACTGTATAATTTATCTGAAACACTGAATGAATATAAATTAAAATTTTGGAAGGCTGATTTAAAATCTGAGAAATTTTAAAATGGGAAACAGATATGTAGGGAAATTGCCACTGGGCATACGTTCCATAGCAATTTAATTTTTGGCTAAATGGGAGAAGTGAGTGAGTGAGTTAATAGGTAACTGTTGCAATTGCATGAAAAATATAAATGTTTTTAAGCAAACCAGCTCAGTGGAACTCCAATTATCCAAACTCCGACTATCCGAATCACTTTTTTAAGATGTGCGTGGAACAAATTGAAAGGCATACCAACCGAAAAAGAAAAGTAAAAGGAGAAAATGGAAAAAGAAGCTCAAGAAAAGTAAAGGAAGAGAAAGGAGGAGATGGGGATGTCGTGTCACTTGAGGAATTCAGAAATATTCTTTTGAAAATTCCTGAATGTTCAGAAGTTAGTGCTGAAGATATAAGAGAATCTGTGGTGTGTGATTCGTCAGACCCCGGGTATGAAATTCTAAATCAGAGGTGGCCAACCCAAATGATCTTACAGGCTACTTTGGAAATGCATCATAACTCCGTGGGCCACATATAAAATCATATATCCCCATATTAGATTTAGACCCACTGCAGACATTTTTTTGGAGTGAAAAATTGAAATATAATGAGTTATTACCATTGTTTTTCCTATTAATCTTATATTTAAATATATATGATATAAAAACAATGATGTTCATAATTTTTACAGATAACTTTTGAATATATGGATGCTCAAATAATGTATATTGGTTTTCACTTCTTTGGCCATTATAAAATAAATATATTTTATAAAAATGTGATGAGTCTCGCGGGCCGGAAAAATGTTCAAGGGCCACCCGCATTCTAAATGATGATGAACTTATTGAAAGAGTGAGAGAAGAGACCACATGCAACTTCTCACTGCAAGCGGATGTGTGACTTGGCTGCCCGAAAACGGATGAATACAGTCGAACAGCTTACTTTGACGGAGATGTTCAACAAGCAATGACTTTAATTCACAGTACAGTACATACATACTATACTAATGTACAGCACTTATAAGGACGCTTAACATGTAAAAGTTTTCCCTTTTCATTTAATTAAATAAAAGTTCTTTTTCTTAAAAAAAAACCTAGTTTTTTTCCCCATTTTCAACATACATATAGTAATTAATTAAAATATACTTTATTTAGAAAAAATCCAATAATCTGAATTTTTGATTATCCGAAAGCGGTCCAGTCCCAATTGAGTCAGATAATTGGAGTTCTACTGTATTAATATAACAATATTTAATTAAATTGTGATGGAGCGCACGCCCCGGTGGCAATATGCCTACACACCCATCTTCTCACTTTCCTGCACCCACCTACAGTTGCCCTCTGCACATTTTAGACTTATATTCTTTCAATATTTTTGGTAAATTAATAATCATTTCTCTTGGTAACTTATTCCAATCCCTGACACCCTTACCCAACAAAGAGAATCTTCCTAGAACCTTGTGCCTGAAATCGAGTGCCAGTTGGTTGTCATGGTCATCTTTTCCCTTCCATGCATTACTATTAATTCTTACACCAATATCTTTCCATTCCTCATCACCAATATACGACTTGTACACTCCCATGACCCTCTTCACCCTCCTCCTGTCTTTCAATGAATCCCATTCCAATTCTTTTATCATATCTGTTACTGATTGCATTCTGCAGTAATTTCCAGAAACAAATCTAGAAGCCCTTTTTTGCACCCTCTTCAACTCCTGTATTTGATGCGCAAAATGCGGGTCCCATATTACACTACCATATTCAAGCAATGGTCTGGCCAAAGTTATGTAAAACAATGCCTTTACTTCTCTCGTACATCCCCTCATCACTCCCTCCAACAAGTGCAGAATTTTGAAACCTTTTTCTACTACCTAACCGATGTGTCCTGCCCAGTTAAGCTTGTTATCAAATTGTATTGCCAAGATATTTACATTTCAAGTCTTCAACAAGCAATTCTTTCCCCACCTTATGATCATAATCAACCTTTAGTTTTTTATCTGTGTATCTAATAAGCTGACTCTTCTTTGCATTTATCTTCATCCCATGTTTACCAACTCAACTAGATATCCTGTCCAGATCACCCTGCAGTAGTTTACCATCATCTACCATTTTGATCCTTTTATGTAGCATTATATCATCTGCAAACAATCTAAATTCTGATAGTAAACAATCAAAACAATTATTCATTAGAATAATTAATAACAATGGTTCCAATACGCTACCCTGTGGCACTCCCATTTTTACTTCCACTTCTTTTGATACTGGATTTCCTACACTGTTTTCTACCTTTCATAAATTCTTCTACCCAGCAAATCACTTTCTCATCCACTCCAATAGTTTTTACCTTATTTACTACCTTTTTATGACTCATTCTGTCAAAAGCCTTTGAAAGATCCAGTGCTACACTATCAATTTGGCCTCCCTTGTCCATTTCACCTGAAATATCTTGCATGTATCCCACCAACTGAGATTCACATGAATATCCTTGTCTAAAGCCATGATGCCTACTTGAAAACCACTTACACTCCTTACATATATTTCTGATGTGGTTGCATATCAATCTCATATTAAGGAATCACAAGATGAAAAGATGTGAAAATACCTTGTCAAGTGTAATGATAGTTTTACTATTATTTAAAATAAGTTACAGTAAATCTGGGTTTTCAGTGTCTTCGTAGTTATTCTGAGGTAGTTAACAGTATTACAGGCATTTTATTAGATTCAAATCATAGGCACAGACTTGACATTTTCCTTTAATTTTTAAAATTATTTTTAGGATTGTTTAAGTTAACATGTTAATAATTTTTAAATAGTTATTGCTCTTGTTAAGAATTCAGGGCTGTTAGTGTACATGTGGAAAATTGAATGTATTAGATAGTCAAAGAATTTAAGAAAAAATTAATAAGAAAAATACCATTCCACACTGGCAGATCTACAAATTTACTGAGCAAGTGCATAAACTTAAGATTGCCACCCATTAAAAAAGAATTTGCCACCCGGGACAGGATAGAACTATTCTTTGATTTTGCCACCTCATGAATGTTTCCGCTCAGTCAAAAAAGTCAACACCACACAAAATTGCCTTTTATTGCCACTTCAAACATGATTTTGCCACCCCCTTGAAGTTGTCGCCTGGGACAAACACAATGGTTTAAACCTTTCCCCCTCCCCTTCCCAGATCTGACACTTCCACTCCATTGCAATCAATTCAAATTAATTAGTTCTTCTTTTTTAAATAATCTAAATGAGGGACTGATTTAATATATGCCCTGAGGGAATTTTTTGTGATCTTGCAAAAGCTTTCGACTACATTAACCGTGAATTAATATTGAGAAATGGAACACTATGATACATATGGAACCACTGGTAAATAATTTAAATGAACATAGGAAGTGGAATGAAAAAGTCTCCCTTTTTTATTCAATGGTATACATTTTTTTTTTTACTTATGGCTTTATGCCTCATCGAGGCCATTAGAGGCAAAATGGGATTGGCAACAAGGAACGGGAAGGAATTCAACCCTGGTCTTTTGAAGGAAACATCCCAGCATTCACCTGGAGTGATTTGGGGAAACCATGGAAAACCCAAATCTGGATGCCTGGATGGGGATTAGAACCAGCGTCCTCCCGAATGCGAGGCCAGAACCATTCACCACCATGTTTAGTTCAATGCTATACAATAGGATCAAAACAGATGAAGACTATGAACAGCTGCAGGGTGACCTGGATAAAATTTTAAATGGGTTGGTCAGCATGGAATGAAGATAAATGCCAAGAAGAGTCAGCTTATTAGGAACAAGATAAAATACTTAAGGTTAATTATGATTATAGGGTGGGGTCAGAATAGCTTGTTGAAATCTTGAAGTGTAAATATCTTGGCATAACGTTTGATAACAATCTCAACTGGGCAGAGCATATTGGAAAGATGGTAGGAAAAGGTTACAGAATCTTTCACTTACTCGAGAAGGTGATGAGAGGACGTACCAGAGAAGTTAGGGAATCGGGTTACAAAACTTTGGTCAGACCTTTGGTTAAATATGGTGATGTAGTTTGGGACCCACATTTTGGCTATCAAATACAGGAGTTGGAATGTATTGAAAGAAGAGCAGTTAGATTTGTTTGTGAAAATTATCACAGCACCCAGGCAGTAACTGATATGATAAGGGAGCTGGATTGGGCATCACTGGAGGAAAGGAGGAGGGTAAAGAGAATGCTGGGAATACATAGGGAGCATATTGGTGGTGGGGCTTGGAGGGATATTCGTCAAAGAATTAAAAGTAATGCATGGAAGGGGAAAGGCAACCATGACCACAAGCTGGCACTCGATTTCATGCATAAGGGAGTGCGAAAATTTTCTTTCGTTTGTAAGGGTGTAAGGGATTGGAAGAAATTACCAAGTGAAGTGGTAAATAATTTACCAAAAATGCTTAGAGAATTTAAAATTAGAATTTGTAAATCAAAAAAATGGGGGAGGAATTTTACACTCCAATTATATAAGAAATTTTTTTAAAAAAAGATGAAAAGGGGTAATTAGGTGACTGGGGGAATTGCCACTGAAGTGATGACTCCATCACAACTAAAAATTAATAATAATTATAAACTAAAGTTTCATCAGACTGGGAGAAAATAAAACATACAACATGTTGTTCTGTATGTCTCTGACCTGGACCCTTTCTGTTATCTGATATTGGATGACACTAACCTGGCTGGTTTTTATATATATGTATGGAACACTATTCAAGAATTTTATGCTGAAGTACTCAGTGTTGTAGCAACCTGATTTCAGGCAGACACACTGAAATTAAATTGTGATCAAATGCATTAAATTTGGATTAAAACAAAAATATGTGCAGTATGATTTACAAATAAATTTAAAAAATATCAAAATATTGGATACAAATAATATAAAATTCAATGGCATTCAGATATAGGTGATACTCTACTTGCAAGAACATATCACATTACTACTGAAGAAGTTAAGCAGTGACACTTTTACAATAAGAACACATTCTTCAAAAGCAGTTCTTTTTATTCAGTCATGTCATTTGGCATTTTTGGAGGAAACTCTTCACAAAGTAAAAAAAAGTTTAAATAGAACAGAAAAGAGCTAGTAGGATGCTGTGCATGGTACCACAAAGAACTGCTTGCAGACCATGGGCACCGGCAGGATTACTTTAAGGGGGGTGCATCTGTTTTTTTTTTAATATACATTATTACAACACTTATTACTTACTAGCTAAGGATACTGAATTTTTTGACGAGGTGTTGAAGAAATTTGTACAACAACCTAGGCGTCTTAAGTTATTATTCAAACAGTGAATTTAATAATAAAATTTTTGTTTCTTAATCTTTTTCTGTGTATTTTCTTTCATAGCAGGGAGGTGCAAGTGCACCCCCTTGAACCCCCCTCCCAGCACCCATGTTGCAGACAACTCTTTTAAAAAGCTCAATACTCTTAAATTGACTTCTCAGTGTAAACAGAATACTGAAAGATCTAGACAAGGCTTGCCAAGAGTTTGGAATGAAAATCAATGCAGCAAAAACTAAGAGTATGGTGATTGGAAGAGGAAGGAAAATAATAAGTATTAAGTTAGGAAGAGCTGATATCAGGCAAGTAAGATCATTCAAATGATCACCGAAGATTTGAGGTGCCATCAAGTGATAAAATCTCGCATTGCCGTAGCAAAGGAAGCATTTAATAGGAAAAGGAGGACACTAACTGGAAAAATAGACAAAACATTTAGGAAAAGACTCAGTAAATGTTTTGTATGGAGTGTGACTCTTTATGGGTCAGAGACATGGACACTGAGACGAGAGGATGTAAAGCGGTTAGAAGCATTTGAGATGTGGATGTGGAGGAGGATGGAGAAGATAAGCTGGGTGGATAAAATAAGTAATTGAAGTGCTGGACAGGGTCAATGAACGCAGAAAAATTCTCCAAGTAATAAAAGAGAGAAAGAAAACCTGGATCAGACACTTGTTGAGAGGGGAGTGCCTGATAAAAGGTGCCTTGGAAGGTTTAGTCTGTGGGAGGAGAAGAAGAGGAAGAAGGAGGTACAAAATTATAGACAACATTAAGGAAGACGGCAACTACATGGTCCTTAAGAGAAAGGCAGAAGATAGAAGAGCATGGAGAACAGCTAAGTGAAAACCTGCCCGAGGGCAGAAAACTGATGATGATGATGATGAGTGTAATTATATACCCCCCCAAAAAAAAACAGTTTTAATAAAAATTGGGCCAAGTATCATGGTTGTTTTGAGACAAAACGTTACGAAATCTTGTTCTGAGTCAAGCCCACAGTCTACAGTGCACATTCACTTCACATTCTGAAACAGAATTATTTCTCTGAGTAATGTGGATCATTGAAATAAATATATATATTTTTTATCTGTTAACTTAGCCATTATGCATATCACATTTTTACTAAAATTCAAGGCAAAATATATATGATTTATTGTAAGGTTTCAGTAATCATATTAAGGAAGAAGGAAATGGCTTTTAGGCAATATAAATAACAAAGGATAGGGAAAATGACTCATCACTCACCAAAGTTGAAGGCTGCAACAAGTGAAACACATATAGACAAACAAAAACAAATACAATATTTTGATATTACTCTTTATTCATGTCTTAGGAACTGAGTTATATTACTCAGGAAGTGAGCACACACTGAAGTTTGCCACATGACTCATCATGCGATGGTCGCAGTATGACAACAGGCTTCATTCTGTTGATAGATGTGATTTGGCTGGTGGACATGACGGGTATCACAATAGGCTGCAGCACCTGGTCCACACAGCGGTGGGCTGTCATTGTGCATTTAGCAACAACCAACTCAGTACTGCTGTCAAAGCTGATTGCTGCCAAACTATGACACCAGTGACTGGATCTGTGTGACATTCTGAAATCAACGAAGGGTAAGCCATTTCTCCATTATAGGTTGTCGATTATCACTTTGCAACAGACAGATTCGAGACTCGTCTTTAAACGTAAATGTACACCATTCACGTGTCAATTTGCATTTTGCATTACACCAGGTTAGACGATGATGGCATTGAAATCAAGTTAATGCAACACATTGCATAGGGGTCAGAGAGTGTAACCAAGCTTCACGCAATTGGTTTACAATTGTCCAGAGGTGACTCTCTGTAACCACTGCTTGGATCTGGCCTGCAGCCACCTGTCTGCCAGAAGCATCCACCCACACAATTTGGCAGTATTCACTTACTGTTGTACATCAGTAAGGACCTGTGCCATCTCTGGGAGTATTAGAGCTTTCTTTCATCCACTATGTAACAAGTCTGTATACTGACATTGCACTATGGCCAGTCCTTTGGAAAATTTCATGATATGATGCACCCATACCAAACATGCCAGTTCTCCAACCTCTCTCACAGTTTGACATTTAGGTGTAGAGGGTCATCACTTTTTGCCTTGACATACTTGGTCAACAATAACTTGTAGACAAAAAGTGTCATATTACACCACGCTATTCACTTTTTTTCTGTCATCAGTCTTTCGATTGGTTTGATGCAATCCTCCATCCCTTCCTATCTTGTGCTAACTTCTTCATCTCTACATATCCCTTACAACACACGTCCTCAATTACCTGCTTCATATATTCTAATCTCTGTCTTCCACTACAGTTCTTACCTTCAACTGTTCCCTCCACTAACAAATTAACCAATCCAGCATGTCTCAAAATATGACCTACCAGCCTGTCTCTTCTTTCTGTAAGCTTCTTCCACAAACTTCTTTCCTCACCCATAATTTCCAAAACTTGTTCATTTTGTACTTTGTCTGTCCATTTAATTCTCAGCATTCTTCTATAGCACCACATTTCAAATGCTTCAATTTTCTTTCTTTCCGGTATTCCCAAAGTCCAAGACGATATGTACAGGTGTTGAGATGTTTAAGAAGTTACTGGACAAGGGATGTGCAGGACTCAAGTGCTGTACTCCACCCACAGAATTTTAAAAAGTTCTTTCTAATTCCTAGATTAATATTTGAAACTAAAAGATTTCTCTTTTTCATGAAGGCTCTTTTTGTTAGTGCTATTCTGATTTTAACATCACTCTTGCTTTGGCCATCACTTGTAATTTTGCTTCCCAAGTAGCAGATTTCACTTACTTCTACTATTGCATCCGATCCTATTTTTATATTTAATCTTCTGTGATTGGTATCATTTCTGCTACATTTCATCACTTTTGTCTTGCTTTGATTTATATTCAATCCAAAATCATCCTTCAGTATTTTGTTTATAATACCCACTAACTACACAATATCCTCAGCTCATTCTGATAACAAGACAATGTCATCAGCAAATCATAGCATCCTGATTTTTTATCCCTGAACGCTTATGCCACATAAAAAAAAGTTCTTTTATTTTCTTCATTGCTTCTTCTACATACAAGTTGAATGTTAATGGGGATAGACTACAACCTTGTCTCACACCCTTTTTAACTGATGCACGTCTCTCATGGTTCTCTACTTCTATTATAACTACTCTATTTTTGTATAGTTTATAAAGTGTTCTTCTATCTCGATATTTTAGACCTGATTTGTTTAAAATTTTGAACATCTTGTCCCACCTAACATTATCAGAAGCTTTTTCTGAATCAACAAACACCAAAAAAGGATATCTTTTTTTTTCTTGATCTGCCCTTCAAGTATTAATCTTATAGCCAGAATTGCTTCCCTCGTACCACGATTTTTACTAAACCCAAACTGATCTTCACCTACTATCTCTCCTAATACCCTTTCCATTCTTCTGTATATTATTCTGGTCAGTAATTTTGAAGCATGTGATGTTAGACTATTAGTGCAATAATTCTCACATTTTTCAGCTTGTACTTTCTTCAGGAGTGTGAAGATAATATTTTTATTAAAATCCGTTGGAATTTCTCCTGTTTCATAACTTTTTGATATCAGCTTGAATAATCTTTCGATTCCTTCTTCTCCTAGGGATTTAAGAAGTTCTGCAGGGATCTCATCAATTCCAACTGCCTTATTTGCTTTCAAGTCATTCGGAGCTCTATTAAATTCTGTCCTCAAAACAGAATCTCCTAAATCATCAATGTCGAAATCGCTTTCCTTTTTCATTACGCTATTTTTCAAGTCATCCCCGTCATAAAGTTTTTCAATGTATTCCTTCCATTGGTTAGCTCTATCGTTTGAGGTTAAAAGAGGTTTCCCATCAGCAGCTTTAATGTTTACACCTCTTTTTTTTTCATTTTTCCAAAATTCTGTTTAATCTTCCTGTATGCAACATCTACTTTACCTATGATCAATTCCTTTTTTACTTCTTCACACTTTTCTTATAGCCATTTTTCTTTTGCTTTTTTGCATTTCCTGTTTATTTGATTTCTAAATTGCCTGTATTGCTCTCTTCCTACTTCATCCTGAGCATTTTCATGCCTTCTCTTCTGACCTGTCAGTTTTAAAATTTCTTCTGTGATCCCAGGTTTTCGGGCAGCTTGTTCCCTAAAGCCTAATGTTTCTTTACCAGCTTTCATTATTTCGGTCTTTAATGCATTCCATTGGTCCTCAGTAGAGCTACTTTGCGAATTACTTCTTAGACCTAAGTCTACAATTTCTGCAAATTTTTCTCTCGTGCTAGATTGTTTCAGTTTATTCACTTCCAGTCTGTTCTGCTTACTTTCCTTCCTTATTCGCTTGAATTTCAGCCTGCACTTCATTACTATCAAATTATGGTCAGTGTCTATGTCTGCTCCTGGGTACACTTTACAGTCTAGAACTTGATTCCTGAATCTCTGTTTGACCATGATATAATCTAGCTGATATCTGCGCGTATCCCCAGGACGTTTCCATGTGTATATCCTTCTTGCATGGTTCTTAACAGTGTGTTTGCCACAACTAGCTTATATCTTTCACAAAATTCTAACAACCTGCTTCCTCGCTCATTTCTTTCTCCTAGACCAAAAGATCCTACAGTATTCCCCTCTTTTCCTTCTCTTACTATTGCATTCCAGTCACCCATGATTATTAGATTTTCCTCCCCCTTCACATATTGGATTAGTTCTTCAATTTAGGCGTATATTTTCTGTATTTGTTCATCATCCTCCTGTGACGTTGGCATATACATTTGTACTAATGTGGTTGGGGCGGGCCTAGTTTATAACTTCATCAAAATAATCCTGCCACTAAGCTGTTCATAATAACTCACACTTTTCCCTACTCTCTTATTCATTCATTACAGTGACTCCATTGACAGCTTGTGTGCTAATCATCCTGTGTTCCCCAGACTAGAAATCTTGTATATCCTTCCATTTAATCTCACTAATCCCAACAACATCTAACTTAAGTCGTTCCATTTCCCTTTTTAAGTTTTCTAACCTACCTGCCCTATTCAGACTTCTAACATTCCACACTCCGACTCGTAGAATGTTTCTATCCATTCTGATGACTCCTTCCAGGGGCGTAGCTACTATGGGGCTAGGCGGTGCAGTGCACCGGGGCCCCTACGCTCTGGGGGCCCCCAAGCATACCTCTGGGGGCCCAAAGCGCACCTCTGGGGGGCCCCAAGAGCGCAGTTCAGAGGCCAATGAGCCTTCATGGCAAACTGGCGACCTTTTTTTTATATAGCTCTACAGTCGTCTAAGGGGGCCGCAGAGACACAGGGAGCCCCTCACTAAGGGCCCTCTCACTGTTCAGGGGGCCCCAACCACTGTTCAGGGGGCCCCAACCACTGCTCAGGGGGCCCCTAAGCAAAACTCAAGGGCCCCATCCTCAACTCATGGGGCCCTTACCAGCAACACCAATCGAAATAAAAAGGTCGCCCATATGGCCTGAGGCCCATAATTTTTTGCACCGGGGCCCTTGTTGACCTAGCTACGCCACTGACTCCTTCCTGAGTATTCTCACCCGGAGATCCGATTGGGGGATTATTTCACCACCAGAATACTATACCCAGTAGGAAGCCATCATGATAAATATGATTCGAGAGATTTACATGTCCTTGGGATACCCTTTGGGTCTTTAATGCAGTGGTTTCGCATTGCATTCTGCATCCCCGTGCCGTTGATAATTTTTTATTCATCCGCCTTTAGGAGCCGTTTCCAACCCCAAGGGCTAGAGGGTTCCCGGGACCACTCCCCACTCTTCCGCCCTCATTTCGGATGCCGTTTGGTAAGCGGCGGGTGACTGCTTATACCGGGAATCTTTCAGTCGCCAGAGCCTCGTCCGTGCAAACAGGGTGCATCACGTGAAGGAGAGGTTGACATTTGGTTGCAAAAGGCTAATATAGTCTCTCCCAAACCTACTTATATGCAAGAAACCATAGCAATTTTTCATAATAAATAACCCCGTAATTCTCATACTATTAAATCTAAAACTTTTAATTTTAATCATTTAGTACTCTTCGTATCGCAATACTTGGGGCCAAATTTCATCTATTTATCACAACTCTCTCTGGGTGTGGGATTTTAGTTTCTGCCAGTGTACCAGGAATGGCTCCTGCTTCCCCCAAACAGCGTTCGGGCTTGCCCCTAATTTTTATTCTATGTCGGAACATGAGTCTCATAGAACCATTTATCTTAATTTCACACCTTAAAATTCTTTCGTGGACAAACTACCGCGAAGTTTGTTCATTGCTCCTGGAACATCTTGGCACACATTCGTAAGGGAGCGTCCATAAACTACGTGTCTTGGTGTAAAAAAGGGGGGGAAGGGATGGGTTGGCTGAAAAACTAGGCTGGAGTTCGTGGAAAAGAGGGGGGGGGGGATTTCGAGCCAGTTAACGTAGATTTTCATTAATATTATTTGTTACAGTTAAAATGAGGTACAGAACACACAACAGCATGTGAATATTTATTTCCGTCATTTAATTATCTCCGCATGTAACTTACGATAGTCTGACTAGAGAAAGCAGTACAAAATGTCTTCTGGAATCATTCGGGCAAAAAAGCTACATGCTAGACGGGGGGTGAGGGGGAGGGGGGAGGAGTGTTTAGAGGCAAAAGCCAGGTCGAGCTACATGGGGCGGGAAAGGGGGGGGGGGGTTTCACAGGAGGCTACGTAGTTTATAGACGCTCTCTAATTGTTTTAAAACATTACATTTTCATAGCTACCGGTATTACAAACGATGAAAGTCTAAGTTTCCCACCAAATTAGAATGGCACTGGTAAGGCAGTTGTAAGCTTCCTAGACAGCCATCGAAGATCTATGTTATTATTAATATTGCCACACTAATCGGTGAGGACAGCGTGTTTTTGGATGACTTAGGTCCACTTTGTCATCACTTAACACGTGTGAGCCGTCAGCTTAGACAAATTTTGGTTAATATGGCTAATTATGAAACCACAAAAAAATTGGAAGTTTTGTTACGATGTCGCAAATGAAAATGTACTGTTCTGAGCAAATACCAATGAATTTAATAATCTCAGTTGAGGCCGCCCTACACGTAACGTCTTGACGGACATTTAACTTGATCAGGTGAAATGTATCAAACAAAACATTGTGTGTAGACAGAAAAACGGACGTTTTACCTGAACTGAATGAAGACGGACGACTTCTAGAAAACGGATCGGCGGGAGCATTGTTTTACGTCTTGACTGACGTTTTCTTTTCATTCTTTAACCATCTCTGCTTCTGCGGAACTAAAATAACTATTATTTTGTTTTTCTTTTCGAAAACTTTGTACGCGGTGGACTTTTCGAATTACGACAGTAGTCACATAATTTTTTTTGTCGAATTCATTGAACTGTAACCTGGTTATCCTTGTACACTACGGGAAGTCGAAGGTCTATAGTGACCGAGACAAGAAATTTAAGTATTTGCTTTGGCTGATAAATGTAAGCAAGTGTATCTTGGAGTTAGAAAGGAAACTGATTAGAAAAATATAATCAATTATTTTTCGTTTAGTGTTTGTAGGACTGCAGTACTTGATATAAGTTGTTAATCGCTGCAAATTAACGAAACTGTAGGCCTACATAGAAATGTACAAATAAAAATAAATTAGATTTATTTAATAGTTAGATAGCAGTAGTGCTAAATATAAACGAATTAATAATTATTGTATTCAAAATTATTTTATTTTATCAAATTATCCTCAAAGAGTTACTTCGTCGTCCTGCCAATGTCCTGATCCTTAGCTATTAAAGAACATTTCTAATGTATCCCTTACACTTTTCGCGTCTTCTAAAAACAGTAGCTGAATGTTGTGTATATTTTCTGATTTCAACATTTCGAATATCTTGCAAGTTTCTGGCATAAGGCGGCTAAGAGATTGTTGCGACATTCCAGTTGTGAACTCTATAGATATTCGCAGCTTCTACTTGTTACTAGAAATCTTAGCACAGCAGTCAGTCACTCATGGCGTAAGATTCTCCTTTTCACAGCAGTGTCTTGGATTATTAATGATAGCAACTTCAAATAAAGGGATGTAACCATTCGTAAATAATTACGCCAATTTTCAGGTTCATGTCGTAATTCCCGAAATTCAGATGAAAAAACCTTTTCCTCTTTAGCAACCATCTTCTAGACAATTTTTCCTTCTTATCTCATCAGACATAGTGAAATAACCACTAAAAGTAATGCTTTATCCGCACTTTTAATAAAACTGAGCCATAGACGGAAGTTAAAAACGTAAGAGTGAGGACGAGTTTCTGGCCGTTTTTCTCTGACGTCTTGCCTGATCAAGTAAAACGTGTCAAGAAGTTACGTGTAGACCGCCCTTTACTTCATTCACTTATTTACACTCATTTAACAACCAGCCAAACTTGTTAACACATCGTATAAACCATTACAGTGAAGCACAAACTCACGTCACTCGACATTATCTATGCGATGCAACAACCCCATAAGGGAGGGGTGAGAAATAGAGTTGAGAATTACAGGCCAATCAGTTTGACATCAGTGGTAGGTAAATTAATGGAAAGATTGATATGCAACCACATCAGAAATATATGTGAGGAACATAATTGGTTTTCAAGCAGACAACATGGTTTCAGGCAAGGATATTCATGCGAATCTCAGTTGGTGGGATATATGCAAGATATTTCAGATGAAATGGACAAGGGAGGCCAAATTGATAGTGTAGCACTAGATCTGTCTAAGTCGTTTGACAGAGTAAGCCATAAAATGGTAGTAAATAAGGTAAAAACCATTGGAGTGGATAAGAAAGTCATTTGCTGGGTAGAAGAATTTTTAAAAGGTAGAAAACAGAATGTTAGGGAAGGAAATGTAGTATCAAAAGAAATGGAAGTAAAAATGGGTGTGCCACAGGGTAGCGTATTGGGACCATTGCTATTCATTATTCTAATGAATAATTGTGTTGATTGTTTACTATCTGAAATTAGATTGTTTGCAGATGACATAATGCTGTATAAAAGAATCAAAACGATAGAGGATTGTAAACAGTTGCAGGGTGATCTGGACAGGATATCTAATTGGGTTGGTAAACATGGAATGAAGATAAATGCAAAGAAGAGTCAGCTTATTAGATATACAAATAAAAAACAAAAGGTTAATTATGAATATAAGGTGGGGAAAGAATTGCTTGCTGAAGACTTGAAATGCAAATATCTTGGAATTACTTTTGATAACAAACTTAACTGGGCAGGACACATAGGACAGGTGGTAGGAAAAGGTTTCAAAGTTCTGCACTTGTTGGAGAGAGTGATGAGGGGATGTACGAGAGAAGTCAAGGAATTGGGTTACAAAACTTTGGTCAGACCATTGCTCGAATATGGTAGTGTAGTATGGGACCCTCATTTTACGTATCAAATACAGGAGTTGGAGAGGGTGTAAAGAAGGGCTGCTAGATTTGTTTCTGGAAATTATCGCAGAATGCAATCAGTGACGGATATGATAAAGGAGCTGGAATGGGATTCATTGCAAGACAGGAGGAGGATGAGGAGGGTCATGGGAGTGTACAGGGCATATACTGGTGATGAGGCATGGAAAGATATTGCAATAGGTATGAAAAGTAGTGCATGGAAGGGAAAAGATGACCATGACCACAAGCTGGCACTCGATTTCAGGCACAAGGGTGTGGGAAGATTCTCTTTTTTAGGTAAGGGTGTCAGGGATTGAAATGAGTTACCAAGAGAATTGATGAATAATTTACCGAAAACTTTGAAGGAATTTACCGAAAACTTTGAAGGAATTTAAAGATAAAATTTGTAGAGGGCAAATGTAGGTGGGTGCAGGATAGGGGGAAGATGGGTGTGTAGGGAAATTGCCACCGGAGCCTGTGCTCCATTGCAATTAAATTAAATTAAATATTAAATTAACCCCCTCGGCCAGCGAATGCTTAATAATGCCCAGCTGTTGCAGGCCAAAGATACTACAATACAAAATTCTTAAACACTCTAATCTAAAACTCCCCGATCACAATACAAACTACTAATCTGTGGAAACTCAGAAATTGTATACAACAGGTTATAGACATTTATATAAATATTTAAGATACCTATAATTAATAAAAGTAAAATAATTGTAATAATATTAATACCGAAAAATGATAGGAGGGGTTGTGATGATGTTACAAAAGGTGCTAAAATTTACGAATTAACACTACCTTCTGTCACCCTACATTTAGTGTAGGACTATCGATAGCGAAAGTAATAACCACTTAATATCCGTAAATGTCTCATGCTAGAGTTAAACATTTCGTTTCTAGTCGGACTCTTCAGTTAATTGCGAGAACGTGCAGTTCATTATGGGTAGATGCTGTTCCAGCGGGTCCCTAAGCCTGCACAATCCCCGTGATCGAAATCAGCTGTGGTTAGCCAATTCTCGGGAACCGGCATTGTACCCATCCCACCTCTCCCCTCTTCTCCCTCGCTCCCTCTTTCCACTATTTTCCGGTTAGTGGACCGCTTCTCTGCAGTCCCCGCCAATCCCTAGCGGGAGCCTTCGCTCTCTCATTTCGACTAACCCCCGCCCCCCCTACCCTCTTCGCCCAAAATCACCGCTGCGCATCGCCACAACGCGACAGCTACCGGCCCAGTTAATTCCCCCACGTTATTTAGCAAAACCGTAATTAAAATCCTCGAATCAATTAGTACTATATTTAGGCTTGAAATTTGTTCATTTTAACGACATTTCAGGGTAGTGAGGGGCGGATTTGTGGCGTCGCGAGGACTGGTTGACACCTGCGTTTGAAACGAATAGGCCCGCGCGTTGAAAAGAGTGTGTAGTATGCAGTATGGACTGCTGTCATCTAAGGAGCGATAAAATTTTCAATTGGCGTGTAAATGCCCAAGAATCTCGAAAACTTATTTGAACAGGTTGACTTAACAACAGTAAATACGCCTAGGGAATTAAATTATTGATAACTACCAATATGATTATCTATTGTAATTTTTTCGAAAAAATGAAGTTGGTCAACTGACATCCTCTGTCTGAATTGAAGTGGAATGGTTCTAGTGATACTTTAGATGTTGAAAATTTTGTCTGTCGCGAAATCGTTTATATTTCCTCTAAAGTTAAATACTAGACTTAATTTCTGAACTGTACCAATGATTAGTTATGTTCACAAATGTGAAATGATGAAGACTTATTTGTTTAAAACGGTTTCATTGGGCGTAGAACGTTACATTAAATATTCGAAGACAAGTTGACCAAGGCAAACAAAGTGATAAACAAAACTAAGTGCCTGCCATGTCTGCTTGAGCGCAACTGGGCGAATTAATTATCTCTTAAGTAATTGCCTCCCCCCTGAATAATCTCCTATTATGAAATTACATTTATAACAATATAAATGTTCTTAATTTAACTCATGTGGTAATGACTTCTCGTAAAATTTAAACATTTTGAGCACATATTAAACAATTTCTAATAATTTTTATGGAGCCAAAATACAGTAGCTACTAATGGCGTACGACGAAATAATTTCTTAACTGCGTATAAACACGTATAAATTCAATATTGAAAGCAATTAATAATTACTGCGAACTTACACACTTTACATAATATTCAGAGCATATTCTGGCATTTTAGCAAAGTAATCATCCACAAATTTCATAAATTAAATCATTGTATTTAAATAAGGTCATAGGTCTTAGTTGCGTAACAACATGTTTGGGATTCCATCTATCATTGTCACGAAGAAAGGCCGAATTTGATTTGTAGATGATTTTCCAAATTCATCCCAGGAGAATGGTGGCCTGATTATACATTTCACCCGAAGATGTAACTTCCTTACATAGAATCAGATGGAACTACGCACTATTTGTTAAAATATTTACCATAATTTAAATATCGTTTTAATAAATTATCCCCAAAACCTGTTAACAGCTGGTGGGTCAGACGATCTTTTCCCACTGAACTGAAGTAAATGTTGAATCCTTCCTCTGAACTAAGAAATCTTGTTCGGTCTAGCATCACTTTGTTCACACACCTTGAATTTCTGAGGCAGAAAATCGGAAAGAAAGCAAGCCGACATTCCACTAGACAGAAGAATTTCGCCGTAATGTATTGACCGAAGGACCTGTACATTTCTTACTTTCAAAATATTTTATAATCTGTTCGACAGACTTTGCAGTTGATGTACACACGAGTATTGGGCTCGAAAACCGAACTGAAATGAGAGTACTGCAGCGACTTCTCTTGATTATTTTCTCGAGCAATTAGGAGCCAGTTGTCATTAGGTTTATCGGTCGGTAGCCTTAGGACAAGTGTTTTAGTTTGTTTGGTTTGTGGATGACAATAATAACAGCATGTTTCCACATTGAGGGAAAATAACCAAGTTTGAACAGTGGATTAAAGATTGTGGCTAGAAAATACAGAGAAGATTTCTCTAAATCATATTCTAGACGTTATCAATCCTTAGTGATCTCTTGGTCGGAAAACGTTTTGCTAGTGACAATAGCTTATGTGCTGACGTATGGCTAATAGGTTGTTGATTATTGGGAATATTTTGCTCAAGCTTGGCGACTACAAGATCGTCATCAGGCTTTGCTTTTAAGTTCGACTGAAAAGTTTTCACTAGATTATAATCCACAATGTTACTCTTTTCACTGTGCGCAACGTATATAACGTTGTCTCGTTTCAACGACGCCATAGGAGAATACTCTTGCATAACATGTTTGGTTGCATGTCTAAGATTTACATCACAGGGATGTAAATTCCATTAATGCTACTGGTAACGTGAGTAAGTAAGTAACTAAGACGCCTTCATCTTAAATCTTATGAACTGTTTGGCTATCATGGACTCTGACGTATGTACAGAGCAGGGTTGTTACGGATGCAAAAATTTAGCCATCCGCGGATGCGGATTATTAGAAGTTCACATCCGCGGATGCGGATTCGATGCGGATTTTAAAAGGATGATTATTTAAATTTTAAGTGCATAAATAACTTAAAATCAATTTAATTTTAACTTTTTATTTATTTAATCATATTTTTAGAACAAAATTACACAAATTTTTAGTTTTACTTATGACACAACAGAATTTTAAGCTTCGAGTTTCATAATAAAAAATCTTTGTTTAATAATTAAACTTAAAAATTGGTGAATTATATTTAATAAATAGCAATATTGCAGCCTTCTCAGCTTCCAACCTGTTTCTTAGTGGATTATATATTAACCCAGCTCCACTAAATAGTTGTTCGCTGGGAACACTGGCTGGTGGAGGTGATAAATATCTGGATGCTGATTTGGAGGGAATTTTAAATTCACAACGGTTAACTTTCCACCAATTAAGTGGATTTTCATCTAAATCCAGTCTTTTTTTGTTACGATAAATAACTAATTCTTTGCGGAGAAGAGCATCGGGGCTAATGTTTTCCGGTTCTCCTTCGCCTTCATCTTCGCTCGATGAATCTAACATCATGGCTAGATCTTTTTACCCATACTGGACGTTCCTGGTTCAGGATCGAGAGAATCTCCCATTCTCATTCTTTTTGGTTTTTCCGCCGGCGACATAGGAGAAGCAGTGACGACATGGTCATTTACCATCTTTATTATTTCATCTTTTATTTTTTCTTCGGTGACTGGTTTGAAAAATTTATGCTTATAGCGAGGATCTAAATATGTGGAAATTGCGTAGGCCTATACGTTGTTATCTTCGAAAAAAGAAATTTCGCTGAAAATTGTGATTTCAGATTAGAGACTGCCAACCGAATAGCATCACTTTCTCGTGGTTTTGTTAAATAGTCGTCAAGTTTTTTCAAAAGCATTTGTATGATAGGAATCATAGATGATATGAGTGCCTGAGAACTGCTCATTTCACGAATGGCTTCTTCAAACGGTTTCAATACTTCAAGACAGCATTCTATTATTTTACACTCTTCAGGCACAATTGATTCAATGTTATTGTCATTGGCATAAAGACTTAATGCATCTTTTATAGCCAAAAAACGCTCAAACAGGTAGAACGTGCTATTCCAGCGCGTCACACAATCCTCGAATACTTTAAGATGCGGTTGATTAAGTCTGTCCTGAATTTATTCAAGTTGCTTTTGAGCAATGGTTGAATGGTTAAAATGAGTTTCTGACATTTTTGTTTGACGTCTTCTATGCTTTCCTGCGATCGTAAACCATGCCGAATAACAATTTGCAACTTATGAACGGTACAATCTAAATCATTTAGCAATGCTAATTGCATTCCTGTTTTCATGTTAGAGCCTTCATCTCGTAACATGCAATGCACTTTTTCATTTGAAATATTCCATTCAGCAAGCATTGTGTTAAATTTATCTGCAATGATATCACCAGTATGACGGTCATCAAAAGTCTCGCATTTTAACACAATTGACGATCGTTCAAAGTTTTCTAATACTCCGTGGCAAGTTAAGCTAAGCAAAGAAATACCGGAGCTGGGGTCTGTCCAAATATCAGTAGTGAACGACATGTAATCATATTCTTCAATTAGTTCTTTAACTTTTCCAGCAAGTTTTATATATAGCTCATTGCACACGAAATCAGTAAAAAAAAAAATTCTTCCTCTAAAATTATATTTCGGTGCTAACTCTTGTATGAGACGACGAAATCCAAGTCCCTCCACAAAAGTGAAAGGTAAATTTTGAAGCGCTATCATTTCGCCAGTGAGTTTGTCAATCTTTTTTGAATTAGGATTGTTAGTATCCCACTTCTTTTCTTTTTGTAGTACTTCCTCTAACGAAAGCTGTTTCGTGGCTTGTTGCAACGGAGTCACAATTGTACCTGTAAAAAAATACAACATAATATACACAAACCATCTACTAAATAAAAAAATAAGTGTACTTATCAAAATTCGATGTAAAAAAAACTAAAAGTAAATAATACGCATTATAACTGAAATTTTTAAAAATAAAAAGAGGCCAATGTGGTGTGCGCTTTCAAATAATTAAGTGTTAAAAGGGCTATAATTTGCTAACAATAAAGTTAGAATTGAATCAAGACTTAAGCATTTAATTTTAAACATAATTTGGAACTAACTTTGGATTCTTGTTAGTGCTAAAAAGCTTGAAAATAATACCATTTTTTATTTTAAATTTAATAAAGAAAGTAACATAAAATTATGTGACCAATAACAACAATATATTTTAGTCACACTACAATATAATAAAGTGAGGAAGGTTTATAGATATTGGCCCTTTTAGCACCAAGTATAATGATCATGAATTGAAATGAAAACAGTAAATTATTAATGAAATTAAACAATTTATCTAACCGTAACTAAGTTTGTAAAACATGATTGTAAATCCGATATTCCGATGTTTTCGATACCTACCTGCTTCATCATTTTTTTTCTTAAATTCCTTTTCTTTATTCGCACTTTGGAATAATCAAAACTCCTCCGGGTGTATTGATTTCAGGTGATTTTTCAAAGAAGTAGTAGAGCGTCCCTTCCGTGAGTAACTTTTATTACATATCTTACACTCCGACTTCTCCGGATCATTTTTGTCTATTGTAAAATAAGTCCAGATACTGCTTTTTATTGGTGGCGACATTTCACTTAATATTTATATCAAAATATTCATTAAACACGCAGAAAACTATGAAGTACACAGTAAACACTCAGTGTAACCATAGTTTATTGACAATGAGAAAAAACACAAACCGAGCGGGGCGGTGTAACGGTTAGCGTTATCGCCTCGCATTCGGGAGGACGGCGGTTCGAATCCCCGTCCGGGCATCCAGATTTGGGTTTTCCATGGTTTCCCCAAATCACTCCAGGCAAATGCCGGGATGCTTCCTTCAAAAGGCCATGGCCGAATTCCTTCCCATTCCTTGCCCCCATCCTTGCCCCCCATCCTTTCCCGTCTCTAAAGACCGCGATGTTAAAAAGAGACGTAAAGCAGTTACAAAAAAAAAAAAAAAAAAAAAAAAAAAAAAAAAAAAAAAAAAAAAACCCCTGTAGGATCTTGTTACCAATGTGCGCCTTCCTATCCGTCAGTTACCGAATGAAGTTAGCAATTACCAAAACAAACGCTAAGCACGTGCCACTCTGGCTCCGCCCACTTTCTTTACATGTAGTTAATTGTTGGTGTGAATATGCATCCGTAAAAACTGCGCATTGATTGATGCGGATGTGAATGCAGATGCAGATGTCTGAATTAATGCGAATATTCCGCATTTGTGTATGCGGATGCGTATATTCGTAACACCCCTAGTACAGAGGATTGAGGGGGAAAAAAATCGTTAAATATCTATCGCACATTGAGGCGTATGGATTGCAGTTGCCTTTAACAGGTCAAATACAGCGATTTTAGTTAAAAATCAGCCACTCGGTTCTGGAGGGAGGGGGGGCGGGGGAAGGGGGAGAGGGTGCCAGCTTGTGGTCATAGTCATCTTTTCCCTTCCATGCATTATTTTTAATTCTTACACCAATGTCTTTCCATGCTTCATCACCAATATACGACTTGTACACTCCCATGACCCTCTTCACCCTCCTCCTGTCTTCCAATGAATCCCATTCCAGCTATTTTATCATATCTGTTACTGATTGCATTCTGCGGTAATTTCCAGAAACAAATCTAGCAGCCTTTTTTTGCACCCTCTCCAACTCCTGTATTTGATACGCAAAATGTGGGTCCCATACTACACTACCATATTCAAGTAATGGTCTGACCGAAGTTTTGTAAACCAATTCCTTTTCTTCTCATTACTATTTCCAAGAAGTGCAGAATTTAGAAACCTTTATCTATTACCTGACCAATGTGTCCTGCCCAGTTAAGCTTGTTATTAAATGTAATGCCAAGATATTTACATTTCAAGTCTTAAACAAGCAATTCTTTCCCCACCTTATGATCATAATCAACCTTTAGTTTTTTATTTGTGTATCTAATAAGCTGACTCTTCTTTGCATTTATCTTCGTCCCATTTTTACAAACCGAATTGGATATCCTGTCTAGATCACCCTGCAGCTATTTACAGTCCTCTGCCGTTTCGATCATTTTAAATAGCATTATATCATCCGCAAACAATCTGATTTCTGATAGTAAACAATCTACACAATTATTCATTAGAATAATGAATAACAATGATCCCAATACCCTACCCTGTGGCTCTCCCATGTTTACTTCAATTCCTTTTGATGCTGCATTTCCTACCCTAACTTTCAGTTTTCTACCTTTCAAAAATTCTTCTACCTCATTCACTCCAATAGTTTTTACCTTATTTATTATCTATCCCACCACACTACTGACTGAAAAACCCTTCTGTACAAGATATCAAATTACATACATTAGCACATTATTATATATACATATCGAATAATGTAATATGATTGGTGGGGTACGATACTGTCACAAAATATGTGGTTGAATATAACTGAGGAATCGCTTGTAGTGGTATAATACAGCCACAGTAATTTATTAAAGATTTCGCAATGCAGAAATAAATGTTTTGCTAAGATACGAAGGGAAAGTCACGGACGGCTGCTAGGAGTTAGCGTCAGGGGGGAAGTGTGTGAGATGCTATTAGTCTCCGTCCGCCATTATTCCAGATGCTCTTAAAGCTAGCACCGAGAAAGTGGAGGCGTTATTATGAATGAAAGCGAGGTATACAGCGGGGATCGGTGTTAATGCTAGGAGGTCAACTGTTGGAAACAACATGACATGCTAATAACGAATTCGCATGAAGTTATAGACACAAAGTTTGACGGGTCAAGAAAATTCTGTGGTGACAAGTAAAGCCCGGAACTAATCCACGGTACGTGTCCAAAACAAAATTTGGTGGATTAAGTTTTTCACATCAATGACGGTATGACGCAACTTCGGTGAGAGAAGAAGATGAGCTACTTTCTACGAGCGAGCCCAATGGACGGGGAAAGTTTCAGTCAATACGGAGTGTGAAACAATAAATTAGTGAAAGGATGGATTATTTAGCCAATAAAAGATTTGCTGTCAATTAAGTATACTCTTGTATTTCATGTTCTGCCAATCGTCTCATGGGCTGTAGGGGACGTGACGCCTTGTTCGCGGGAGAAGACGAGGTTGGCACAACGAGACTGCGGAGGACGATCTCTTGGACTGCGTCTTTGGTTCCGCAATGCTGCGGACGTCTGTTACCAGCTGGGGGACAATTATTCGCAACCAATAGTGATAATTTTAACCCTAATTTCAGTGAGCTCGCTCATGGTAGTAAAGTATTTTTGATTTCTTGCGCGAAAACAGTGGTTAAGTGACTGATGAGTGAGACCACTGGCGATTCTTGCTGAGTACGTTACACTCGTACGGCCAAGCGGAAAAGTAACCAAACATAAAACATCAGATACACTAAATCCATCTTTTATTTAAAATGGCCACGTAACGACTGTGGCTAAGAGATTCGCAAGATAAGAGTTCGTGGTATACCGGTCAATGAGTTTTGTTGGATCTGTTCAGTTGGTGGCCGTTCAGCTTCGCCAATGTGCATCATAACTGGCACGCTTCTGCTTATACCTATCCAGTGGCTGCCAGTGCTCAGCAACATCCCACCACATCGGAAGGCAAAAGGTCCTAACCAACCAAACTATGGTCGAGAATTCTGAACAAACTTGTTCTCCCATCCGTGTAGATATTAGGGAATAAAAAACACGGCTGAAGTCACGTCGCCCTGCCTGGAAGACTCTGCAAGTCTAACATCTAACTCCTTCAGCTCTACCGATAGCTGGACTATCAACAACACAGCGTATAGTGCAAATTAGCAATACCTGCTCAAAACCACCAGGATTCAACTGTCAATTTTCTGTAAATTAAATCGTATTAGATATGGTCCGGAAAAAATTGCTTCAACTCTCTATACCTGGAGCTGGGTAGATTCTCCGTACTGCATCTGCTATAAGGTTTCACAAACTGTGTAGCACATTGTGGAGGGTTGTCCACAGCGTACCTTTCCTGGAAGTCTGGAAAATGTCCGGAGGCGATGGTCTGGTTGGAACTCCTAGATGTCATGTTACAGTGGTTATGGCTGGCTATCCTAACGTAGTGGCCTCATCACCTGATAGCTGTGGGCCTTGTCAGTTCGAATATATATTAAAAGAAAGTTAATCCATAATTAATATATATATATTAGTTTTATAAATGTTATGTAGCATCAAACGCTAAATAAATAAATTAAATGGAACTGTTGAATTTAAATTGTTGCAATGCCTATCTATAATATGTTTCACAAAAATTTGGTAAATATTTGTACTACTGGCCAAAACGCTAATTCATTAATGTAATTGTAACCTTCTAGTTTGAATTTACCAGATAATTTTTATTATAACTTCTATTTCCTTTAATTATTTAATAAATTTTACTTCTGTGTGTGGTTGTTATTTAATTTAATACTTTTTTATTGATGGAAAGTAATTTATAAAAAATAGTTAGCTCAACTTTGATGTCTATTAAGTTGCCCCTAGCAGCACACTCACGCAATATAGTGATCTCGTCAGTCTGAACCAATAAAATCAAATTGTTTAAGAATATGATACATTTCTTGATACATTATGAAAAATTACGATTATGGAAAAATTATATTCCATTCAATTTTTTTTGTTTTGTTTTGTTTGATATTGACTCCTGTAAAGATACGAAACTGTGAAGCCTTCCTCTCGATTAAAAAAAAAAGTTTGATTTTTATATTGTATTTTATACTACTGTACTTCTACATTAATGTTCAAAATTTACACATATGCTGACTCTATGTTGCATATATCAGCCTACAAGTATCATAATTCACAAATTTTCTAAACTTTTTGTAAAATTTACACTTTTTTCATTGATTTGAACTTTTTTTTATTAGCCTTTATGATCATTTGTGTGAAGATTGACCAAGTTAATTTTTTTTCACTCACGCTACTGAACTTATTTTTGCACTTTACAGATTTGAACTGGCTAACGCTATTAACAATACACATTTGCGTTTTATTAGGTTATTAGTGCCGAGGCTGAAGTCAGTTTATTATAACAACGACATAATGAAATCTATTTACATGAAAGATAATCTGTGGACAAACATATTTTAATTGAAAACTAATACTTTAATGATTTGCTATCTGTGGCTTATGTGACCATGGTTTATTTAAATTCGAAGACTTTTAACTAATTTCACAATTCTATTCGGTATTTCAACAAAGCAGTTAGTGAAATATAAAGTTAATTGGAGGCGGTGTTACCAAATTTATAGAGTGGGCGCGAAACGTGGTGGTGGGGGTAGGAATTGTCAGAGAACGTCACCATTGTGTTTTCAATTACAAACTCTGGCGGGTTTGAAAACAAGAGACGAACGAGCTGCGGCTGGCGGGAAATAGCCTCTGGTAAGCCCTGCATTGTCGCTGGTTGAGGACGCCCGTTGCTTCTTTGTTGGATCACCGCCGGATAGTGCGCGAAAAGTTAATGGCACTCACTTTGCCTGTAGCTGGGTTCAGGCCCCGATTGCAATTTGTGTTCTGTTCCGCTGCTTGCGTGTGTAGTTCTCTGAGCCGTATTTTCTGTCCTGTCTACACTGACTTCAAGCCGACTTAATTCCACACTAGGTTACACCCAAACGAATGTTCGATTCTGAAACACCGTTAGACAGCTTTCGGAAGTATTTGTTGTTGATAATGTTGGGTCTTGGTAGACGAACGAGATTGGTTTGAAAATCTTTCTCGAGTGTCCATAGATGATAGATAATGTTATCGGGAACATCAAACACGAAATTTCAGGAAAGCTTTGGGATCAATAATTAAATCTCTACAAACAAATATCATTTCTTCTTAAGTTCTGAATATTTATTACTACAACATAAAAAAAATTACAGAATAATGTTTGGTAGTGATAGAGAAATTCTCTAACGGTCCTCGTAAGTTTGGACTTAATCAGAGATTGTTTAATGAATGCTCTTAGTTTTTAACATTAACAACTTAGAAATACTGGTAGCTTCCTTATTTTTCGAAGCAGTGAAACAAAGTAGATTTTTAAGTGTGTGGTGAGACATTATTAAGCCAGGTATAGAAAGAGTGATAACAGTAATTGGGAGAAGTAAATGAAAATTATTTATAAAACTGAAGTCACCACGAAGCATTGTTGTGCGCAGAGGCGCCCGGGATAAAAAGGTAATTGTTGAGTCAGTCTGTAGTAGGGCTGTTGATATTTTAAAAAAATATCGGATTTTCGATATATCGATATTTTAAAAAATATTTATATCGGATTCGATATATCGAAGAAAAAGTATCGATATATCGACCCTAATATATAAAAACAATGCTACAAAAACAAATCATTTTAAAAAAGGGCGAAGTCTTGTAGCTATTTAATGATGAAGAGTTGTGAGATATTTTTCTGAATCAAGTTTTGATTTTCTGAAAAAAAATAGTTTTTCATGACGTTACGGATAAATCTTTTTTTTTTTTTTTTTTTTTTTTTAAATTGTGATTTAGCCATTATACTACTACTTTACTAAAAGGAAAGGCAGAATGTTTATGATTTACTCGAAGACTTGTCAATCCAGAAAGAGCATCGAGGGAAATCTTGGCTTTTGTGAGTTTAAAAGCTCAATAATGCAACATTGTACAGGCATTTATTTAGGTTGATGTTCTATTATCAGAGTTTGCATAATGACCAAGTCACTTTTTTTACAAGTATTGTTTTATGTGGAATTTAATTTCTTTTTGTAGGTTGATAGCTTATTCTGAGTCTTCTTACTTTTTTGGACCAAGTGTTTGCACCTTAGCAAAGATTGTGTATCCGAATTTATCAATATTCCTGCTTACATCCAATTTTCATGTCAAAATACTTCCTCGACAACGCATGCTCATGTAAAATAACTGGCTCGAGTCCGATTCGTTCTGTGCGAGCTTCGCCGTGTCTGCATTGTTACCATCGGTGTAGGACTACCAATAACTTCCAAATTAAATGTAGTAACAAAGTAAAATTAATTTTGTTTTTTATGATCCTGATTTTTGTGCAAAACTGAAATTTAAGGCATATAGCCTCATCAAGAAGAAAGCAATTAACCTACAAATTTTCTCTAAGACGTTTCAGCTTTTAGATTGGCATTGAAAAAACACAGGAACTTTTCTTATACTATGGGGATGAAACCAAGTATGTGTACCAAATTACCATTTTCTAGGACAACTGGATGTTGCATAGAATTATGATGAGAGAATGTCATAGTTATTTAAAAGAGTTTTAGATCCAAAAAAAATTCCAAACTAAGGTGGTGAATGAAGTAAAATTTTGCACTAAAACTCATGTCAGAAACTTCATTGGACATACTTTTCAAAAGCATGAACACATGTTATTCCCGTTGTTTCTTCTACTATGAATGGAGAACTCCCTACATTAATTGAAAATTTCCCCTTCTTTGATATTGCTTCGCAAATGGGTAACGCTTTACCATAATACAATTTTTTAAAGCTGAGATTCTAGGTGGAATGCAGGATTTAGGGCGAGGGGTGGGGGCAAACCAGGGTACTTGCTCTGGGCGATAAAATCGTGTCCAACAATGCGTTTGGCAAAGAGTTAAAGTGGCGACATCAATGCGTTTGGCCAACAATCAAGGAGGCGATTCTCGGGGTCTGGCTGGCAACAATGTTTGAAGAGGCTGCAATCTCAGTTTTTCCCCGGCTTGGAAAAATCCTAGAGCCGCTACTGTCAAGGCAGTTCCCTTGGCGTTAACAAATTGTTTTTTAAAGGCACCAATCTATAATAATAAGTTTTTAGCATAGCGCTTTGTAAAGGCAATCCAAAAGTGGTAGATTCTTTTTTTCAATTTCTTATCTTAATAAATTCGTAAGTGATATAACAAAACTGGCTGTGACATAATTTTGGAGCTCAATTCTTCTGTTGGTATGGAACAAGAAGCGTATCCAATTCGCGCGAAATATTTAACTGTGGAGTGCCAGATACAGGCTTATAATTTCCGGGACATTTCTGGGTCTAAAAAGTATTTTAGCGGTATGTTTAAAGAGTGAACAAAAATGCAAATTAATAAAAAATTCTATTTTAGGTAAATATGCTATCTAACGTATATATAGCACCTCTTTTAACTTTATTAATTAAACTATGGTAGAGAGTCAACATCAGGTATTATGAATCAAAATGAAAAATACTTAACTTAAAACAAAAATTTAGGAATTTTTTACTTTGGTACAAAATCAACATCGGGTATTATCAATCAAAATCTCAAAAATATTAAACCAAAACTGAACACTTCTATAAGGCTCATTAATTAAAATTAGGCAGAAAATCAACATCAGGTTTTATCAACAAATAAAAAAAAATTAGCATCTATCTTTTGCTAAATCAAAATCAACATCAATCAAAATAGATCTTAATCATCTACTTTTAAAATATTTATTACTAGATTTTGCCATTTTCAAAAATATTTCTCGGTCACTGCTTTGCAAAACATAAAATTTCTCAGCAAGAGTCTTCAAAATTGATTGAGTTTGCAGTTCAGCCTTGATCGAATCCATGAACGTTCTGTTTCGCTCTTATTTCATAAATTATTCAACGGGGTAAAACTTGTCTCGTAAAAGTCATTGCTTGTTGGAATCGAAAAAAAACTATTTTTTTTTTTAAATATTCAAAATGATTAAAAACGCTTGTTCTAAAGAAATTGGCCCAGATTTTATCGTTTGGAAAGTCTTTTGGAAGGACCTGAAAAACACGTTTCAGACATGTGAACTTTGTATAAAGGGAGTTAATGTTAACTGCATCTAGAATTTTCAAAGTCCCAGAAAATTCAAAGAGTATTTTCCTGTCAGTTTCAATTCCTCTGATTTAAGGGACATTCCATCCTCCTTCCGCAAGCATGGAATACTTGGATTTGGCCTCATGACCACCGTGGTGAACTGAGTTTGAGAAAAAAAACTAGTATACGGAAATTCCGGGACAGTAACGCATAATTCTTGAACACGAGATCAGACACAAAATTCCAGGACATTCCCGGATTTTCCGGCTATCTGGCAACCCTACCCATACCTGGTACATTACGATTAGTTTCTTAATGCTAATACTTTTGCATTGATTGAAGACAAATTTTAAAAAACTTTTCAAAATGTCCAGACAAGAATTCTAATGAATATTGAATGAGTTATTTTACCTTCGTTTTTTACTTCTCCACAGGCCCGCCGCTAGCTGTTTGAGCGCCCGCGTGCAATAGCGATTATGCCGCCCCCTGTCCAATTACAGCCAGTGGTGGATCTAGGAAATTTCCGAAACGGATCAAAAAACTGTGAGATTGCCGCCCCCATTGTTGCCATCCCCAGTGTCGCCGCCGAACGCCCGAAGCATCTGTTGAGCTAAAAAAAAAAGGTCGCCCGCTACATAATATGCTGCCTTGCACGCCCGCTTACGGCGGCCCTGCTTCTCCATGTGCTCGTATCGTTCATTGTTTCTTAAAATTCTATCTATGAAAATGTATTGCATGTGCAACACAGGTAATCGTTTTCCCTCCAATAATAACTTGGAATATTCTACGAGGAAAACGGAAAATAACCACTTATTTTTTAAAAATATCGGACTCCGATATCCAGATTTCAATATCGATATATCGATATATCGTCCTAAAAAATATCACTCATAAATATCGATATTTTTTTAAAAAAATATCGATATATCGATATTTTATCAACAGTCCTAGTCTGTAGCTGGCCGCCGTAGGAGTTGGGTTAAGGTTACAGCGCGCCCGGTATAATTGTATATTGGATCTAAAAGTTATAAATTGTTGTCCGCTAATCACGTTAGGGAAGTGCTTCGTGACGAACGAATAGCTAGTATTAGTGAGAAGTGGTGACACTGTGTAGACACGATAGACAGAAGCGTGGTCAGAACTTGTAATCAGAGGAAATGAAGTGTTGTTTAGCCTTATCCACGGTCAAGATATAATTTGCGGTGGTGGTTGGGATAGACGTATGTGCTTGGTAAATAAATCAGATGTGAACTTAAAAGCGACCTGTGATTTAACTTAGTAGAAACGTCGAACCTGCAAGCCTAAACAATCAAGCACATTACTCACCATACCTATTATCGCAAGCCTGTGTGCGAGCTATCGGTTATCGCTCGCCGCCAGCCCGTGGGCAGCTTCAAAATCGTTGTAAGTGCAACGGAATTGTGCCGAGAACGAGAGCCAATTGATTCCTGCGAGGGGTTTTCATCCAACGCTCTCACTCTACGCATACGCATAACCTAATAGCTAATCATGTCGACGAGGCCGTTTAAAGTAAAAGTAGAAATCATCATTACTGAGTTTGGGCTGTCCGAGGAAATATCTAACGAATCAGAGGCGTATTGACTTCTTCCACAACACATTTTTCCGTTGCATATTTATAATTTATTACTTTCTATTAAAACAGTGACTTCAGATAGCTGCACAACTATGGAAACGAAAGACATCTTGACGTGAGAATGTTTCGACACAACACGGGATCGCTACGCTGGAAGGAGAACTCCCGTTCTTTTGAACACTGTATTTATTCTCGTTTGCTTGCTCCGCAGTCAGTTGAAAACCCACTCCTCACGTGCTCCGCAGGTAGTTAAAATGTTAGTTTTCACTCGTTATTTAACCGAATGGTCAGCTAGTCAACATTTGCTCTGCAACGTCCTGTGAAGTCACCTGATATCTGTTTCTGCGAGAAACTGGGCGAGGCACCACTTCGAACTCAGCAAAGGCAGTCTCTCTTTACCCCACAAGACTGAGATTCTGCTGAAATCACAGAAAACTATAGTCGAAATTCAGTGGACAGTAAATTTCAAAATCATTGCCATCTCTCCACAAGTTAATAGTACTTTAACGTCCTGAGATATTTCTCGTCCACAAGTGGCATTCGCCTGAATTACAAGTGCAACAATAATACAGATATATATATTTTGTTCGTATTTCTTGTTGTTTATTATGTTATCTAATGAAAAATCTAGGTTCGATAAATGTCAAGTGGTTCCTTCTGTTTTTGACATTTGGAATTTCCTCAAACCGGGAGACTTATGTAATATTTAATGTTATTTCTTCTTATCAACAGGGGCGTAGCTACTATGGGGCTAGGCGGTGCAGTGCACCGGGGCCCCTACGCTCAGGGGGCCCCCCAAGCATACCTCTGGAGGCCCCCAAGCGCAGTTCTGAGGCCCACGAGCCTTCGTGACAAACTGGCGACTTTTTTTTTAGCTCTACAGTCGTTTAAGGGGGCCCCTGAGACACCGGAAGCCCCTCACTAAGGGCCCTCTCACTGCTCAGGAGGGCCCCCAACCACTGTTCAGGGGGCCCCCAAGCACAACTCAAGGGCCCCATCCTCAGCTCTGGGGGCCCTTACCAGCAACACAAAGCAAAAAAAAAAAGGTCGCCCATCTGGCCTAAGGGCCCAAAATAAAGTTTTTTGCACCGGGGCCCTTGTTGACCTTGCTACGCCACTGCTTATCAAGTCAATCACTGGAAGAAATAGATTAAAATTCGACCTTCCTCTTATATATATACATCGGGTGTTTGAAAAATGACCGGTATATTTGAAAAATCAATAAAAACTAAACGGGCAGCGATAGAAACAGACCGTTTGTTGCAATATGCTTGGGACAACAGTAAATTTTCAGGCAGACAAACTTTCGATATTAGTTACAATTTTTAACAACAGATGGCGCTGCAGGCGATTTGAAAGATATAGAAGTAAACGCAGTCTGTGAGTTCGCCATTCTGTAAGTCGTCTTACTGCTGTAAGCGTGTGCTGTTCACAGATTGCAAGTTTGCTGTGAAAAAATGGTTTATTCCTTAGAACAAAGGATTTTATCGTACTTTAGATTTTTCCAGACTGCAGCGTCATCTGTTGTTGAAAATTGTAACTAATTTCGAAAGTTTGTCTGCCTGAAAATTTACTGTTGTTCCAAGCATATTGCAACAAACGGTGTATTTCTATCGCTGCCCGTTTAGTTTTTGTTGATTTTTCAAATATACCGGTCATTTTTGAAATATATATATATATATATATATATATATATATATAACGGAACTAATTAATTTATAAGACCAAAGTTATTGCAGCTGGTTACCTATTTTGGTCTGTAACTTCCAAACATCTTCTACCTGTATTTGGAGGAAAATGTCCTTGACGACTTTTTCGCCTCGTACACACATTGGAGAGATGAAGACCAACTTTTTATTATGATTATTATTATTCACGTCACTAAATTAAAGCCTTGCTGTGGTGATGTGTATTCCTCGGTGAATCCTCGATACATCCACCAATATTTGCAGCTCTGCCATCGACTTTTTCGACCGCGGTCTCCTCGACGCTCATTTGCATCTGTATCGCAGATGAGTTTTGGGCGGTAATTGGCCCTAGTTTACCACCCACAGACTCCCGAGCCACTAATAGTGTAAATCTGCCACCGGCTCGCTTCGTTACAACCGCCAAATTAATACCGGCACAAATCCCGCGCCGAATACGCCGCGCCCATTAAACGCGGGTAATATAAAACGTAACGGTTACGTACAACAATTTGCTTCGCGTTATTGCAAACTGGATTTAACGCATGCAAACAGCGGAGAGCTGCGCGGGGCCCGGTTAATGCTATTAGCGGAGCAGATAGAGGTCCGCTCCCCTCCCCCACTGCATTATTCATGCAAAGACAGCGGCCGCAAAACAATTACGCGAGACGATAACAGGCCCCGTGCAGCTATTCACGGTTACTAACACAACACGGAGCAGCTACGAAAACGGGTCCTCGGACTGTTATTTATGTCTTGGAGGTTTTATTTTCACTACCTGTTAACAGTAATAACTAATCAGACAAAAACAATTCTGGTAAAAATTAAATACCTTGAATGTCACAAAATCTCACAAAAAAGCCAAAATTTCCATCATACATTTCTCGGGTTTTACAAATCTTAGAATCAGTGGCGGCCGAAATGATTCGCTCAGTTAGTGACAACACTGATTTTTTTGACGGTTTACTGATCTTTGTTGTTGAGGTGAAAGATGCCAGGACGAACAGTTCAGTGTTGACTAAGACAATGTTGATAGTGTTGACAATGTTTGAATGTTTCATTACCAGCGTGTGCTGATTTTGAAATTGAAGGAATCAATGATAAATACTTTAAAATTGGCCAAAGGGCAAACAATGACTAATTAGCCAAAAACCGACGAGTTGACCTACAGACAGTGCTGGGTTACCCATAACCACAAATAGGCACTAGTTTAACAATAACGAGGTACTGACGATTAAGTTGATTCTGAGTGTTTGTTTTACCAGGCATTGCTAAACTAAGTACATTAATAACATGATCTTCCAATTTTTCGTGGGTCTTAGTTTTCTTGTGAGACGTACCAAATCAGTAACTACACCGCGTAACTAATTAAATTCACCCTTGAACAGAACACATGAAAGACATATTTTTTTTTTCATATTACAACCACACAACCAATTATAAATACACTTCACGGCTAATTTCCTCAGCCGATATAGTTTAGAGCTTTCTTGTAGGTGCGAAATGTTTAAATGTGGTGTAGGTCATTCTAAAATTTTCACATTAATATTTTCGGCGTAGGATAATAGTGCGATTGGTTTCTTTAATAACTCATTCATATGATTCATCCCACAACGACACCTTACGCATCTTCGATAATTAAAAGATATGACCAAGACTTAGCACACAAACTCCATACTGTGTGCTCTGCCACGATTTCCTGCATTCCAGCCTAAGGGCGAATACAAAATCGCAACTGCTGCTGCGCTCTACCGACGGTGTTACTAACCTTTTCGAGCCCCCGAGAAAGAACAAAAATTGTCACACCGAGCGTGGTGGGTGAACGGTTAACGTTCTGGCCTTACATTTGGGAGGACACGAGTTCGAATCCCCGTCCGGGCATCCAAATTCGGGCTTTCCGTGATTTCCCCAAATCACTCCAGGCGAATGCCGGGATGCTTCCTTCAAAAAGGCCATGGCCGAATTTCTTCCCGTTCCTTGTCCCCAGTCCTATCCCGCCTCTAATGACCTTAGCCGTAAAGCAATAAGTAAAAAAAAAAAGGTTGTCCGAAACTGCTATAGATTAAGTTAACCCCCACTCCTCCGAATTCCCATTACCTGTTAATGCGCATGCGCGATTTGAGCCATCTGGTATTTGTCACCACGATGGCGAGACAGTTGATTGATTTGGCCAGCAGATGGTGTTAAATATTTCCATAGGTCACAAGTAATCATATGTTAGAAAATGCTGCAGTTTTAAACACTTATTTCTCTTTCACTAAATTTATTTTATTTATTTATTTATTATTGAATAGTAGGCAGTGACATGTCACAGTGTCATTACGGCTAGAGCAGCCCCTGTTTAGAATAAATCTACAGTAATATCATAAATGTGAAAGTAACACAGTCTCTTCGTTTGTTACTTTTTCACGACTAAACGGGTAAGCCGATCTTGATGAAATTTGACGAGGAAAAGCCATGTATCATTAGAAAGGGCATAAGATACTTTCTCTGGATAAATTTCATATTTTGCCATGAAATTTTTGCAACTAATCAAACGGTGACAGACAGACGGATAAAGTAAGTATCTGTAATGTTATACCGGCCAATCAGGCGTTGTTACTCTGGCAGTCAGTTTGTGGGACCCCTTTTGCGTAACTTATAGCTTTCTAAATCCAATTCTAGCAATAAAATTCTAAGTCCACTAGTACGATGCCATGCTAGTCATATTTATTATGCCTTTCATTTCAATAAAACTTATGACATGAAAATCTGAGACATATAAAGTTAGTAGATTACAAAGTAATTTGCTTTCGGGGTATATGTATAAAGGATAGGTACATGGAAAGTTACGAGTTTCAGACTTTTCTTATAATCTGGGGATAAAACTTTATCTGTGTACCAAATTTCAGCATTATACGTCAATCGGAAGTATCATAGAGTTTTAATAATCATCAATCAATCAGTGAGTGAGAGAGTAGCGAAATCCGTGAAATTTTCATGTGAATAACATTGCAAACTGAGAACAGGAACGAAATAAAATTTATTGTGCTGTCGATATTTATAAGTAATATAAATTTTAGGAATGTAGCATCACCAAGTCCGAAAAAGTTGAGATACAAAAATATCCCAAGGCGCTTCAAGAGAAGGGTAGGCAGTGCCGCCATTGACTCGACTTAGCGGGTACACGGCAGACGTGTAAATTAATTTCAGTCGTTTTTAAAGTGAAACGTTGAGAACTAATTCCATTGCTTTCAGCCGATGTGTGACGCTATTAATTGTTTTTTTTTTTTTGTTTTTTTATTTTTTTTTTTTTTTTTTTTTTTTTTTGTTAATAACTAAGTATCGACGCGTGCAGACAAAAAAAAAGAAAAAAGGATGGCATTAGAATAGATAAATTATAATCACTTTGATCCGATATGAGTACAGTCTCAGAGATGTGGAAAAGTGTATACACACTTTAAACTATTGTTGTTTTCCCGCTCTACAAGGCTAGTGTTATATTTCTTCGCCAGGTGCCAGCATAATCGTCCCTCTATGTTATATTATCAGTTGGAATTTGTAATATCAACATGGGGGACGTACGTTTGAGTTTTGAAGAACGTAAGCAGGTTATTAAGTGGTACTGGAAGTTTGAGAATGTAAATGAAGTTCAAAGACAGTGGAGAAGGGAGTATGATACAGAACCACCTTCAAGATTAACAATTACACGCATACGAGACAAGTTCGAAGTTCATGGAACAGTGTGTGATGTGCATAAAGGTCATTCAGGTCGGCCTCGAACAGCTACAAGTGATGAGTCATCAATGGCAGTCTTGGAACTGTTTCAACGCTCTCCTAACAAATCTTCAAGGCAAGGGGCACGTGAAAGTGATGTAAGTGCTAGCAGCGTGCTACGCATTCTGAAGAGAGGCAAGTATCGTGTTTACATTCCAAGGCTGGTGCAACAGCTAAGTGACGACGATCCAGATAGAAGGTTGCAATTTTGTGAATGGATTCAGGAGATGGTGATACGTGAACCGGGATTTATGGGTAGCATCATTTGGTCGGATGAAGCCCAATTCAAACTTAATGGAACTGTCAATAGGCACAATTGTGTTTACTGGGGTGAAGAAAATCCTCACAATTGAAAAAGCTGTAAATTTGCCAGGTGTAAATGTGTGGTGCGGTTTGTCTTCAAGGGGACTCATTGGACCTTTTCGATTTGAAGGCACTGTAACTGGTATTAATTACCTAACAATGCTTGCTGATTCCATATTTCCTGCCATTCGTGCATTATACGGTAATGATGATTTTTATTTTCAACAAGATAGTGCTCCGCCGCACTATCACAGGGACGTACGAGCTTACCTGGATCAAAATTTGTCGGGCCGGTGGATAGGACGCAGGGGGCCAATCGAGTTTCCAGCACGCTCTCCAGACCTTACACCACTGGATTTCTTCTTGTGGGGCACAGTAAAAGATGAGGTGTACAAACGTAAACCACGTAACCTAGACATTCTTTGGAATGAGATTCAAGCAGTGTGTAGAGAAATCTCATTGGACGTTTTGATACGATGTACAGAATCTGTGGTGACTCGTACTCAGAATTGTATTGATGCTGCAGGTCACCAATTTGAACAGTATTAACATTTGTTGTTTATGTTTGATTTACATTGGACTTTTAGCTTTCTGTTTTCCTGAAATTTAACTTTGTAGAACGGTAAATAAATTTTCTATGGAAGTTCAAAGTGTGTATACATTTTTTTGAAGCACCCTGTATACAATAACCAACAAACCAATATTACCAATAACTGATAGCCGGTTAGTTACATGAAAATCCATTATTATAGTCAATTTCCACTGCAGTCTGCAAATACAAATTATCCCATGTTAGTTGTTATATAGATGAATGCAATATCCAGATACTGTGATTGTTATAAACGGTTTGAACACAAAAAAACCGTACACCATTTTAGTAATTGGGAACAACTTTGTCACTTTCCCCTTCCATACACCAAATACATAGTATTTTCTCAGTAATCTTTAGTTGCCAAATTCCAAGAAAAAATTCTTTTACAAAGTAAAATCAGTTCTGAAGCAAAAACTCTTTCAGTTTGTTTTTAAAGCTGTTAGGTTTTCGGAAATAACATTTTATTTCTTGTGGTAGGAAATTTAATAAAGAAACTCCAGCGAATGTTATCCCTTTCAATAAATTAACAATGACTTGTAATCTTTGTGAATCTTATATTTATTCCAAGTATTATAGTTATGTGTGTCAGCATTAAGATTGAAGTGTTCGGTATTTTCCACTACATACAAGTGTATTTGTTCGTACACCATGCATTCACTGTGTTCAGAGTTAACACCGGCGTACATCTTGTTTTTAGTCAACTTTGTTTTAATTTCTTGACTACTGAAATAAATACCTCAGTGTAGCATTGATTGTGATATTCAGTCGGTGACGGTTGTGTCAGTTGGTACAATGTAAGAGGATTTATGGATTAAAAGCTCAACTAACCAACTTTCACAGCCTGGTGGAAACAGCGAGCTGTCACCTGTGCTACGGAATGAAATACAATAAGAGCTAGGGATTAAAGCAAGACACGAGGCACCTATGTGTCAAAGAAGTTAAAACAACGAAAGCCATGGAAAACCCAAATCTGGATGGTCAGACGGGGATTCGAACACACGTCCTCCCGAATGCGAGACCAGAACATTACCTCTCACCCTCCACGCTCCATACGAGCCTTCAAGTCGCAGCAGCTATTGCAGGGCGGATGAGATATCAACGAAATTTGCCACCCCTCCCCCCCCCAGAATATCTTGTAATAGCTATGAGTTGCCTAACAGTGACCCTTTTTTGATTATAGTAGTAAGTATTTTAGTAGCCACAGTTCGTCGGATAAATAAAAATATGATTTTATATTACTTTTTAGTAAGAGCATCGTATTGGTGTTGCAGCTGATAGCCTTATTTTTTTTTTGACGAGGTGAGATGAATTCTCTCTTAGTTACGAAGACTGTCATATCAGAAGTTGTTGAACATTTATTAATAAAGGAAACCAAGAGAAATTACTTACACAAAGAACAACAAGAACAGATTATTAAAACACGAAATGGTAATTGATGCGTCCTAATATTAACATGCAAAAACCAAAATGTTAAATAAATTCACTTTAGACAATTTTACAAAATATTTTATTCCTGCTTTACAATAAAATATTTTACAGAAATTAAATGGTAATGTTCTGGCTGGGTATACCTTCCATACGTTCGTAAAATCGTCTGAGGTCCCAAACCATTCATACACAACTGATTATTTATTATTATTGAAATAATAAAATATTTTTTTTGGTGAGTTTCCTTGCCAACGTTGTTTCGAGGGAAACTGAAGAAACTGCAGAATATTTCAACTGTCACATAATTTAACTTTACCACGCCCATTCGTCATCCATTCTATGCGTCAAAGCTATTGTTATATTCGTTGCACCACTCTGCCGCAACGATCCTTACTGTTATATCAAATGTTATTACTTTTTAAAAGGAACTTGGCCACGGAGTTAATCGATTCAAATCACTATCTGCATGCAGATTCTCACCACCATCCAGCAGTAAAACTCGGAATTTTAAAAACTTTAATCGTACGTGCATCAGAAGTTAGTGACGAATCGAGCATATTTGGTGAAAGACGAATTTTTAAACAGATTTTTCTGGCCATCGGCTTCAGCCTTATCGTTATGAATATGGCCTCCATAGCACTCGAACCACAAGCTTTGCCTTGTGCCCCAGCACTGGCAGAAGAGACCAGCAGACTATAGACAGGCCAATGGCGGTGACGTATAAGATTGGCCGCCTTCTTAAAACAAAAATATCCGTTCGCTTTAGAAGACACCTAGGACGATTTCGGTTTATTTGCAAGGAAGAAAAACAAGAGGGAAAAATTACGAATACTGGATGTGTATATCAAATACCCTGTTTGTTTGACCAGGTATATAGGCTGTTGTACAACATTCAGCAGAAAGTGGTATTCATCGACACTAGGGTGCAGGCTCCCATTGAACGGGCAACGATGACGGCGCGAACTTTAGTGACGTCACTTCTAATCGGGCAGCGCTCCTCCAAGTATGGCGGCCTTTCTGTTAACTACTGCTCGCTTATGCACATGCATTATAGTAATTCTACAGGTAATCACAGGAACGGGATTGTGATGTATTCCATGCGACCAGTCGTCCGCCCGTTTACGTGGTTCTGTCGGACAAGATAGACGGAAACTTTTGAAATAAGAGACAGGATAGAGAGAAAAAAGTGTCAAGGTTTTACCCTCGGGAAGAAACCTCTGCGACAATTAAGGTGGTAAATGAGGGCGGCTGGCCAAGCTACTGCCAGTGCCGCGACAGATTCTATACTACGGTTGAGATGATGAGTGTGCGCTTCCGAAGTTATTTAATGGCGGCAGCAATCCTAGGCACGGTAGTCCTGTATTGAAAGCTCCATAAGGATGGCTGTAACGTTAGGAAACACGCAATCGTATCCTGTGTTGTCTACGCCAGAATTCGAGATAATTTCTTGTGAACGCTGTTGGATTAGAATAATAGACCCATTAAAAAAAAAAAAAAGAAGAAACCTGCAAGTGCGTGGAATCACCTTATCACTGGTTTTGCCTACACACAATTCGCTAATTGCTGCCATATGCCACTTAATAAGACTTCCGCTCATGAAAAATCACATCCTAGTAAGGTAAAATCTCTTTCTAGTAAGGTGTAAAACATATTATGATTTGCAGAAACATTATGGTGCGAAAGTATGATTACGAAATTATGAAGATTTTTCGGCTCTAATATGAGTTTCCAATTACAAGTAGTTTTTCATTCCAGGTAACCTACAAACAAGAGGATTCTTGTTTAGTTAATGTGCTTACGTAACTTTAACCTCAATATAAGCTCCTGAAATACAACACAACTATTTTCATTCTTAATGGAATGGTCTGATGGTAAGTCATTTAAGTATCAAAAAACAAATCGGAAGGCATACAATTAGAGAGTAGAAACATTAGTTAAGTAGATAATTAATCAAGAATAGGCACAGTGACTCATCCCAATGGGATCCAATTTCAGATGTTGAGCTTGGCGGAATACTGAAGTCACGAGGTAGAATCTAAGTCAAGGAGCTGCTATCGCCAAAGAATTAAAATTAAGGTCTCATAAGAAAGTCTACAACAATGAGATTTTATTGGTATATGATAATATGATTTCAGTATTGAATACAGGACAGTTCAAACCCTAGTACTGAGTTCAAAGAGTGAGAGAGAAGTCAAGTAAATAAATCAGATCGAGCAGCACCATCGCAATACTGAACCATGAAAACGATATTCTAGTTTTTGTAAACTACAATCACATTGACACCCAACGGATATTTAGCGATTCTCTATTTTAATCGTCTCAGGTCACTCGTGTTTCTTATTTGGTCAGGATTCTAGAGGACCGATTTCCTCTCTAGATTGCTTGAGAATAAAGATCAGGTACGTGCTCTCTGCAGCCATTAAACTTACTTTGTTGGATCTTTTCGAAGATGCAGACTAAGCCATTGTATCATAGGTAGGACGGCCAGTTCCTTTCCTCTGGGACCTACAGTTTAAAGTGGAATCAGAACTACGGAACGGTCTGGCATAGCTCTAATGATGATCTTAATTTTTGAAAGAAAGTACCACAACCACTGAGCTACCAGACGAGTCAACTGTAGCCATTAACTTAGCTTTAAAATGCATACATTTTTGAAGGCGGAATGTGGTTCCCGGATGTCTTTCGCGCTAGATAGCAAAGAATATGAAATGTGACATTACGAACGTCGGAGAGCATTGCAAAAGTATGAGTAATTTAATGCTCTATGGACTGAAAATGGAGATTTCGTCTCTCTTAGCATGGAACTGTGATAAAGCTGAGCAGTGGTGGTGTAGAGTTGTTTGACTACAGGTTAACTCGAGTAAGTTGACCGCGAGCACCTGCTGGGGCCCTCTGCCGTCTGTTTACCCCTCCGATCTTGTTGCAGGGGATTACTGGCTCGCCAATAGTGGCAGCTTATAGGGACGGCTCAGGCGTTCCACCCGCTGGCGCTCGACCGCTGTTTTTGAGCATGCGCAGTCATTATACGGACTGACTCATCTCGGCGCATTTACTGGTCCGGGGGCGGATTAGCGCCTTGCGGACTGCCGAGTCCGGATTGGCGGAATCCACGACGTTTAGTGGATTCTTAATACACTATTCGGTATCTTGGTCAATGAGCAATGAACATTGATGCTCGGATTTATCATGCGGAAGCTCCCAGAAAAGACTCTTCGGTTTTCCATGATTTTCAGGAAACATTAAACATTTTTGAGTGGGATATTTTGTAGAAAATGTAGCTGGGTTCAATTGATATTGATCATAATGTCTTATTATGATCTACGAAGCTCACTCTGGTATATTATGCCTCCTTCATCTTCCTTTCACAGCTCGATATACAATAAATTGTATTTTTTTTTTCAGACTTATTCCCCGAACACACCACTATCACCACCTTAACATCCGTACTGAATCTCTTGCAAAGTGATAAGGTAAAGATAAAGCCTATGGGATTCCTACAGCTTCTGCCGCTTCCCCCAGGATTCACGTAGAAAGTGCTCCACTTGTCATTTACAATATTTTCGACACTAGAAGGGATGTGAAGGGGTCAGTGCAACGCTCCTGGCAGTCTTTGGCTTTCAGCGGAGTTTCATTAGATAGCAGGCTGAGTGGGACTAGGAAACCGTACCGGAAATTCAGCTTCAAATAAAAATCTTCGGCTTCATTGAGGACCGGACCTCAATAGTCAAGGATCTGGTCAGACGTCCTACCTCCTCATCTCCCTGCTTAACCCATCATCTTTCCTTTCTGCCTGTACAGGCTGATCCTGAAAGGCCAAAAATGGTTTTTTTTTCAGGTCACTAATTTTTTCTCCCTGCTTCCTGGTCGTTTTTATCCTTCTACTTTGTTCATTTCTCCCATCTTCCTAATCTTTTTTTCCAATCTCCAAGATCGTTTTACCTATTTTCCTAATCGTTTTTTTTTTCAAATTCTAAAAATCTCCTAATCCTGAGACAACAGTGTGATGGAGGAATCTCATTAACTTTCACTTTTCCTTCTTCAGTACTTTCCCCCGTGTGAAAATACTATTGAAACTCGTTTTTATTTAGAGGACTGGGGTGTTAGTATCTAACTGTTTACTAGCTTTATAACTCCCTTGGTCTAGTACAAAAGAGTAAAATCAAAGACTAAACGCACAATATCTGCCGAATCACCCATAAATATAAATGCTAGTACTGAGTTGCTTTCAAGTTTAGTAAATAAAACCATTACACTCTTCTACAGACGACTAAGACCAAAGCTTAATAAAAACACCACATCAATCTGCTACAGATGATTGAGGCCAAGGTTTAGTTAATAATACCACAACATTCTGCTACGGAAGTTTAATACCAAAGCTTAATGAACAATTTAACTACTCTCTACTATGGACAATTAAGACCAAAGTGTAATAAACAATACTACTCTACTATCGACGATTAAGAAGAAAGTATAAGCACACACAATTACCGTAACCACACTAAACTTGTTGGTATAACGTTGTTAATATCATTCGTAAATCTATTCCCTAAGATTATTATTAGTTTTTCTTTGCAGTACTACCTGTTTTACAATGGCGAACCATGAACACCTCTGCATCGTAATTAAAACAAATTTATTTGACAACATTACAACACTTAATTTAAAACACATAAACCTCCATTGCCACAATGTTAAGGCTTTATTTAATAATAAATCCGTTGTTATTAGTATTTAATACGTCACCCGCGTTTCTTAGTGCCAAACAACACATTTTCGAAGTAATTAAACCCAATACATAGATTTACATCGACCTGAAATTGTCTGACGTTAAAAGAATGCACAATATTTGTTCACTGCTAGTTCTCTGATTTGTTACAAAGTTATACGAAAAAGGAACGTAAATATCATTTATCCTGTTAGAAATTATACTGCGATGCTTGTGATTAATATTTGTCACTGGAGAATTTAACGAACATCGAAGAGTGAAACCTCATGAACGATAAGCAATTTCATGAGAACAATAGGATATGCTAAATAGTTACGCTAACTTACAGATATTGCTTTTGTAAGATGGAAATTTCTAGACAAAGAATAAAAAGAAAAATGTCTTCTAGAATGATTTTAAGTTGAACAATAAATGAATACTGCTTATAAATGTCCACTGAGTCATACCAAAACACAAGTAAAAGTTTGATTTGCGTACGATCAGCATTATTAAATCGAGTTGTGTGCATCGCCCCTTCACACTGGGGTAGATGCTTGTTCCCCAGGCGATGCGTCCCGAATGGGGAATTAATCCGGTTCGAAACACTGGACACTGAAGATAAATTAATCCTCGCTGAAACAAAAGGAAGAAGGACAGAGTCATGTTTCTTAAGAGGGAATCGATTGATATAGTAGATATCCAGGCAGTGAAAATTTATATTCCACAGAGTATGGAATAACACTGATTTTAAAACAAATAGAAATTAATGTTCCACGATATTCCACGGAGGTAAGGGTTTAAGAGTGATAGAATATAGGACATAGCAATTTACGGTTGAAATTGTCTGCGGCTATATGCAGAAGATTCGGCTAAACCATTAATAATTTCTTTATACATCTCACGTAATTAATGGGACGCCCCATTAACGCGCAGAGCCACACTGACGGGTTTCAGTAATTTTAACTATTATCTTTTAATTTCTCCTTGACGCAATAAATGAAATAATAGAATGATTACGAAATACTAGCAAAAAGCGAAAAAAAAATTCAATAGTGTGAACACATTTACAGATAATTGAGCACGGGAGGAAAATTATAAATGTAGTCTGGAATGAAGGGTTACCTACATCATTTGTTCCCCGTTAGTGGTACGCGTACCCCCTGGGGTACGTGACGTTGCAGTAAAGGGTACGCGAGGTAATCTCTTGGCTAAAGTAACTGAAAAAAATACGTAAACATTACAATTGGCAAAATATATTTTAAGACAAACTGTGTGTGTATTATATTACTGTAATACCGTGGATGTGCTTAGGACTCGACTGGGATGAATGAATTTATTTATCGTTTCAGCTATAAGGGGTACAGGAGGTTGAGCTCTTTCTTAAAGTGGTACTCCGGAAAACTAATTGGGAAACACTGATCTAGAGATTAGAATTTTTGAGAAATACATGCGTGTTTGTTGCTGATAACTGCTTCGTGAATCTTACGCTGTGTCTAAATATTAGGTTACTTAATACGAGTTTCTAAGCTCACCGTTTCTTCAAATCTGCTTATCGAATTTTGGAAACGGTTCAACCGTTAATTTCCTCACTTTTCGTACAGTCTTGCCTTTCTTTTGATATCTCCATGCTATGACGATTCACGCCACAATGACCTTTCTTACCTGAAAGAGGTTTCTGAGTTTTAGTAAATAGTAATCATAAAAACACTGACAGGTAAACATTTTGTTTGTCCCACTATTCTCACGCACGCCGATGTTGGTAGCATGAAAAATGTTATAATTGATGAAACGATTTTAACAATGGAGAGACTAGCATTATAAACTTATAAACTAATTTAATTTAATTTAATTCAATTGCAACGGAGTACAGGCTCCGGTGGCAATTTCCCTACACACCCATCTTCCCCCCCCCCCCTCCTGCACCCACCTACATTTGCCCTCTACAAATTTTTTCTTTAAATTCTTTCAAAGTTTTCGGAAAATTATTCATAATTTCTCTTGGTAACTCATTCCAATCCCTGACACCCTTACCTAAAAAAGAGAATCTTCCCACACCCTTGTGCCTGAAATCGAGTGCCATCTTGTGGTCATGGTCATCTTTTCCCTTCCATGCACTACTTTTCATACCTATTGCAATATCTTTCCATGCCTCATCGCCAGTATATGCCCTGTACACTCCCATTACCCTCCTCATCCTCCTCCTGTCTTGCAATGAATCCCATTCCAGCTCCTTTATCATATCCGTCACTGATTGCATTCTGCGATAATTTCCAGAAACAAATCTAGCAGCCCTTTTTTGCACCCTCTCCAACTCCTGTATTTGATACGTAAAATGAGGGTCCCATACTACACTACCATATTCGGCAATGGTCTCACCAAAGTTTTGTAACCCAATTCCTTGACTTCTCTCGTACATCCCCTCATCACTCTCTCCAACAAGTGCAGAACTTTGAAACCTTTTCCTACCACCTGTCCAATGTGTCCTGCCCAGTTAAGCTTGTTATCAAAAGTAATGCCAAGATAGTTACATTTCAAGTCTTCAACAAGCAATTCTTTCCCCGCCTTATATTCATAATTAACCTTTTGTTTTTTATTTGTGTATCTAGTAAGTTGACTCTTCTTTACATTTATCTTCATTCCATGTTTACCAACCAAACTAGATATCCTGTCCAGATCACCCTGCAACTGTTTACAATCCTCTATTGCTTTGATTCTTTTATACAGCATTATGTCATCTGTAAACAATCTAATTTCAGATAGTAAACAATCAACACAATTATTCATTAGAATAATGAATAGAAATGGTCCAATACTTTTTACTTCCACTTCTTTTGATACTACATTTCCTACCCTAACTTTCTGTTTTCTACATTTTAAAAATTCTTCTACGGGAGTATCTTAAATGTAGATGTAGTATTATCAATAAGTCTTCTTTCTTTTTTGCCTCTCTATTTCTCGCCTTTTGACGTGTCTGCGAACCACTCCTTCACCGTTCACCTTTTTTTCCCTTCCTGTGACGGCTACATTGTCTCTTTTTTAAACTACTTTTATGTGCTTGTACTAATATTCCAATCTTTCTTTTACTAGTCTGATAGATTTAAAAAAAAATGCATTTTGGTTAGTCCTTATTCCGTATCCTTACCTTGAGTGTTTTTACTGTTATTGCTCTTAATATTTTCAGTTCACTCTTTTTTAATAGTTTTTGTTGTTATGTCAACACCGTCTTATTCTGGCTTTAGCTCCGTCTTACTGTAGTTTTTACAAATCCTAACTTTTACTTTCGATAGACATATTTTTACTGCATCAAATGAGATTTAATTACATAATTACGTAGTTTTTCTCGGCGTTGCAAATATAAATAATTTTCTCGGGTGACTAGCCGAGTTATTTGAATGTTATAGTTACACGATATTTCGGCGCACTGAATCATCGACGCCATCTTCTGGTGAAGATGGCGTCGATGATTCAGTGCGCCGAAATATCGTGTAACTATAACATTCAAATAACTCGGCTAGTCACCCGAGAAAATTATTTATATGAGATTTAATTAACTTATCTGATATTCTCAGTGCCTTCATTGTTTTAGTTTTTACTTGTTGTCATAAATTTTTGTTGTTAGTTATTTGGTTTGACAACTGTTCTATTATTTGTCAATTTACTTCCGATTTGAATCTTAGCGGTTCTTTTGATATGGTCATATATTTTGTCTCTTATGTGTTAAGGACCGTATTGCGTTTTATTGCTACTTCATTAAACCTATGTAGCAGTCTTCAGAGATTATTTTATCCTCTGCCATGAGGACTACGTTAATTTATTTGCTAGTCCTTTTTTTAAAAAAAATCAAACTTAATAAGAAAGTACTTAGCAAGTCTCCCTGTCTTACTCCTGGTGTTCTTCGTATTTCTTTACTTGAGTTGAGTGGTACAGTTAGTATTTAGATCTGTTTGAGGTTTTTGGGTGGTTTTCCGCAATGCTGAGACGGTCCCTAATCTCCGCCCCATAAACAAACCAAAATCCTCTTATCACACACGAGACATAGTTAGACGTTTCCCAGACAGATGGCAACCCAAACATTCCTCTAGTAGCGTGTAAATGCTCCGGATCTTACAAATCCGCTTCTGTCACGGCACATGTTCTCCCACTCTCACCGGACGCCTGTTCAAAGGTGCCGTGTGTCGTGATCCGCCTGGACCGATACGAAAAAAATTAAAAACGTAAAACCATAAATATTAAAACGATCAGAGTTGAATCATTACATAATCGTCATATTTTCAAGATATAACAACTTTTTTTGTTGACACGGAAGTTGGGAAGCGTGTGTGTTGTTTGTACAGCCATTTTTGTTTTCCTTCGCGTGTGAGACGAGGCGGCCGAATTCGTTGGCCGGATACTTAACAAAAGGAACACGGTCAAGCCAGGCTGTTAAGACTGTATCCAGGCGTGGGTGTGTATTGGTGGGGTACAGCAGTTTCTAGAGATGCGAAAGTGCAACGCTTTGACTTTAGAAGAAGTGAATGGAGCCACAGATTTATTAACATATGTGCAACACATGTGAATTAGCTTTTAAGGTGTATTTTTCGGTTTCCTTTTCTGCCAACGAATTGTGAGCTGGGATGGCTTCTGGAAGGCAGAGGTTGCGGGTACGACTCAGGATTGACGTAGGAGCGAGTCCATGTCCGTACAGCCTGCGCATTGAGCTGGCACGTCGAGAGGTGGGAGAGAGACTTGCCAACCGCGACATCCAGCGCAGTGTGTGTTCGATACGTGTTTGATGGTTAAGTCACCACCCTGTAGAGACTGAACGGTGAACAGAAGAAGCAGCAATGCTGAGTGACCACAACACCAGGGCAGATATCCGATAAAAACTCCTAACTCCATTGCTCTTCGGCTTTGATCGAACCTGAGACTCCCTGGCAGGGAGATCTGCATGCTTAAAGAATTTTCTCAGTGATCTGAGAAAACTGATCTTTGAAAAAGGTTCCTGAGATTGTGCCCTATGCGAGTATAAATCACATATATTATATAAAAAAATTTCACCCATAAATGTAATCGTTTAGTAAACAATGATTTCTTTAAGCTGTCTTTGTGTTTTTATAATAAATTGTGAAACAACTAACTTTGCTCATTATAAATGCAACTAGTCTCAAAGCGCGTAAAAAATGACTGGCTGAACTTAAAGTTCGCAATAGCTTAACTAAAAAGAATTATTATAAAATAAAGCTCAATGCAATTCCTCGTGTCTTGCGCTGTAGCAAAATATTTCAGTTGTCAACCCAACCACAAACTAAGCTAAAGTTGCCTCCAGAAAATAAACGCTTCAATCACACGCTACTTAATACAAGCAGGGAATCGCATGTTAGTGGCAATAGTGCATAGAGATATAAACATAATCCAAAATCATCACGGGTATTTATCTTTCTTTTATGTTATCCGTGATTCAAATGGATATTATAGCGTTTGAATGACCGACAGTTACATGTTGCTGAAATAAGGCGTCAGTAATATTGCTCAGTGAAAGCAAAGGAAATTAAAAATAAATCTTAAAAACTTACATTATGCCACGTAATATTAATTTTAATTGTAGTCTAGGCTGCACCGATTGCGATCATTGCGCAGCTACTTTAGTTCAAACGAAATAATATTTTGAATAACAGGACAGTCAGGAAAACAATTTAAATTATATATTTCAAAAATCTAAAATACTCATTCCCTCTGCTGTAACGTCAAATGTCAGTTGTAATTCTGACCCAGGTTAAATAACAATCTCATCAAAAGTGCCGCTAGCATTCCTAATCGAAAAATATTTTTTTTATCTTACTTATCTATGGGCAAAAATTTAATGAATACTGCTAAATATAGAAGGAATATTACATAAATATAAGCATCTAATAATTAATATGTCGATTTAAACGAAATACATACTTCACTTTCAGTGTTCTGACAACTAATTTTTTTGCTGATGTTGTACTAAATAGAAATAACGCTTCAATCCTCTATTATATTGTCTCTGGTTGTCATTGGCTGGGCAGCGGAGGCGGGAAGCGTGACTTCAGCGTGTAGACATCGGTACATAGTGACCAAGAATAGCGTTATATATATATATATAGATAACATCCCTTCATGATTATTAATTATAAAATCATAATTAATTTGTTTTCAAGTATAATAATTAACTTCTCCCAAAGCTTAAAGTTATTTATCGTTTTTATTTAACATTTTAATATGTTTGTTTATTTTTCGTTGCCATCCCAGTAAATGAAGCTGGTTGTGCAGAGCATTGGAACTGAAGGCCGACAAAATAAAAATTATAAATGAATGTAATTTTTCTCGGCGTTGTTTATTTATAAACGTTTCTCGGGAAACAAACCGAGTAATATTGTTATTAATGCACAATATTTCGGCGACTTTATACTCCGTCGCCATCTTCAGGTGCAGTTGCAAGTCTTAAAGTCTGCCTTGAAGTCAGTGCACAAGACTTGCAACTGCACCTGAAGATGGCGACGGAGTATAAATTCGCCGAAATATTGAGCATTAATAACAATATTACTCGGTTTGTTTCCCGAGAAACTTTTATAAAAAAAATAAAAATTGTCGTAGTCAGTTGCTTACGAAATGACAGGGCCGGCGCTAGGATTCACGGGCCACGAGTAAGCGTTCTTAGCAATGACGTAACCGGTTGGGACCCGTGGCAAATTCATCGGACGGGGCCCTCCCTCTTTTTGAATCACGGGGCCACTCCGGCCGATCATCGGTCCTCCTTACCCCCCTCAGCCGGCGGGCCAAGGATACATTTGACCTGTTTAGCTCCCCCCCCCCCCCTACCCCTGCGTTGGCCCTGCGAAGTGAGTGTGTATTTGGTTCGTATCTACATATAAAAACCACGTGGGCTCGTGGTCTGCTAGTTAGTGAAGCTTACGATGTGTATTGTGGCGTACGTTTGCTTGTTGGTGATTCAGAGGCCTGCGCACTGTTACGAAACAGAGTTTCCTTTGAGAGAGGGCTTGACAGGTGCGGAGAGCGTTAAGCGGCGATTATTTATGCGTGTGGCGGCGCGTGCCCGGTGCGTGGCACAGCTAATTGGGGCGGAACACGCGTCGCTACTTGTTGCGGCGAGTGGGGCAGGCACACACAGTACTGGTGGCAAAGTGTCGAACCCTCCCTCACACAAATAAATCATTATTCCAGACGTTGTCAGTACAGTCCAGCTCTTGGCACAAACTCTACCTTAGGTAGGCTGTTCGCTTTCTGATCTCTAGCGGTCACCTCTATTCTTCTTTTTAGGGTTCCACAATTAACTGGAAACTGAGTAGTATTGCTTGCGCTCAGGTATCTATTCTTGTGCATATCAAAGGGCTATAGCTCTTAAACGAAATCAATTGTAGACTTCAGATTTATTCACCCAAAATCGAATGTCGTATTTAAAATTTTCTAAAATTATTTTCTGTTAATTTTTGTTTATGAATAAAGGTGTAGAAAAAACAGTTGTTTTTCCTTAGCGTGTGGTTAATAGAAATTTACAGCTAGTTAAGTACAGGATTAAGAATTTTTTAATACGTTTTTCACTTGAAAATAAAGACTTTTGTGGATGTCAAACGTACAAATGGATTAATCGTAGGCCGTTTTTGTTACAGCGTCTTAAAACACTATTACCTTGGAATTTGAAACTTGTCTCCAATGTCGATAATGTCCTCTACTTAATTACGACAATTACTAAAAATACTTAGATCATTATCTCTAAGTTTTCAGTAAAACAAATTTAAGTTTTTATTTGGTTTTTACTTTGCCATATGCTAATATTACTATATCGAAAGTTGAATATTGTTATATGTACTGCAATCGACATAAATGACGCAAACGCGAGTATGTATGTAAATATTAACGTATTTTTATTACACGTATGATTTTTTATGGATAACTGTAATAGTAGTATTGTTTTTCGAGCATTCCTGGAAACAAGGAGTAAAACGGGAGGTATGAGATGTGATGATAAAGAGGTTATATGATAACAAAAAAGAAGGAACGGAATAAGAATGATGCGAGATATCCATTCTCAAAGGCGGCGGTTGAAGAATGTTAAATAAATGGTCTTTAAATTACGAGAAGTATAATTGTATTGAGGAATAAATTGAGTGTAATATAATTATATAAGAAGTTGTTGAATAAATGTGAAGTTTAATTAAGTGATACCGTTGACGAACAAATGGATGAATCTCTCCAAGGAGACGAGAAAAAGGAAAGATCGAGTACTTCCTTTCGCGTAAATGGAAATACTATTGGTGTAAAAAAAGACTGAAGAGCCTATGTCTGAAGTTGAATAACGAATAACAGCCGGTGCAGAATATTATCTGTGGTTAGAGGATATATAAAAACAAAAAGAGTTAATGTGAAGTAATTATAATGACGTGAAATTGTGAACAATCTTTTGAAAGTAAATGACTCAAACACTCAGTGAAACAGTAAGTAACAACTGCAATTATATCCCGACGATGTGTCGTGTTCTGGATGTGATCGCGGCTCTTGAATAGTTCCCAGAACACAAATTTAGTACCATGCAAAGTAGTAACCATTTAGATGCAACTGTTACGTCGATTTGTATCATGCGTTTCACAGAGACAAAAAACCATAAATAATGGGATTTTAATGCCAAATATGAGTCTTTTAGGTCACAAGTCGTGAAGGTGTTATCCTATCTGGCTGAAATATTGATCTTATGGGACCAATCTACTAGTTTTTTAGAATTTTTTATTGAGTTTGAAGGGACTTTACAGTATTAAAAACAAAGAAATATCAGGACAGTGACTATCTAACTACTAGTATGGGTCAAAGGTCATGAAGGCGTGATATGATCTGACTGGAATAAGAACTGTATCCTAAATGTCGTTCTGCAAAATCTGAAGTATTGACTTCGAAGGTAGTTAAAAGTATTAAACGTGGGCAGAGACGATATTCTTATTTTATAGATATTTTGAACGTTATAAATATTACCAACAACTTTGTGGCAATTAATAACACCCGATTAATATCCTCTTTAATAAGATGCGTGGAGCCTGGAGAGCTCATCTCGATACATCGGCCATCTTCGGTTAGTCTCGCTAATGTCCGAAGTGTTAGTTGCACAGCCTGCCACTACAGCGCTGCTTGTCTGATCAGCAAAATTCAAATGAATAACTGCATTGACTTTATTTACGTTTATACTGTAAAAAGGAAATGTAAATTTCAAATACATAATTGAATTTGGCTTTATTTGCACTTGCATTGTTTAGAGAAAGCGCTACTGCGTAGTCAGCTAAAGTTACTTGTTAATAATAAAAATAATCCACCAGTATTGGCTGCGCGCGTTGAGGCGCTATAACACTAGATCGAGCAGGTGCTACAAGACCAGGTTCGTCTCCTGACTGCTATGTTTAGGAGGGTTTCCGCTATCATCAAGGTGAATGCTTTGATGGTCCACAGTCCACTCCTCATAATTCAGCAGCTATTTTGAATCATATGTGCATGTAGTAAATTGGAATATGGGACCAGAATAGATTCTAGGTGTAGAGCTATTATGTAACCGGCCACTCTGGCCTCACATTCGCGAGGACGCCGGTTCGAATCCCCGTCCAGATTTGGGTTTTCCACGGTTTCCCCAAATCACTGCAGGCGAATGCCGGGATGCTTCCTTCAAAGGGCTCGTTCCTTGTCCCCAGTCCTTTCTCGCCTCTAATGACCTCGATGTCGACGAGGCGTAAAGCCATAAGTAAAAATAATTGTAACAGTATACAAATAAATTCGCTTTTATAAACTACACATTTCACAAACAAATATACGCATACCATAGAAAACAAAAGTTACACGAATGAAAGACAGGTGGTAATAAATTATTCTGAATCCAGTATAAGAAATTTGGCGTACATGAAGTCAAATTTAACAACCGTCACAACTGTAGTTTCTCGTCTTGAAGAAATCGGTCTAGAGCAGCACGAAAGTTTGGGGGTCGTTAAAAATTTAGATACCAAGACAGGTCAAGCAGGGGGCAGCGTTGCTAGTTCGCTAAAGAATAAACTAGATAAAGTGTTGAATCGAAATTCTGGATATTAAACTATTTGTATAATTAGCCACATTTTACGTGATGGTGAATCTATTTTGACTGAAGACGACACACAGCTACATTGCAGTGATTTAACTCTAAGTATTTTCCCGTGACATCTTGCGATGCAGAACGAACCTTCTAACAGTACAAGACAGTTTTAAGTGATTACTGGAGAAAATTCCTCTTCGAGAACTGGAAGATGCATGTTGTGATCTACTACAATGCTGCAATTAAACAAGAATAAACAATGGTACACATACTAATCCACAAAAAATTTATAATAAGTTTGAAGTTTTAACAGTTAAAATCTAATCTAGTAATCTATTATTTTACAGGAACATTAAAATGATTTTCGGAAAAAAATTGATTTCCCAATGAGAGCACGAAAGCAAATTATGCTGTCTACACGAAAGCTTAGCTACTCGTACTAGATAAAATGAATGATGAATAATTGAGCATGTTCTAATGTATAGTAAATTTGAATGTTTGGTCATATTTGGTCATATTTACCCATTTTAAAGTCATATTTGTATGCATGTTTCTTTATTGTTTCGGTCATAAAGATCCGAACGTTAGTAATAATTCAGTTCCCCTATGTGCTCCAAAAACTTATAACCCCTGGTGCTAAACAACGTCTTAATTAGAAGACATTATGAGAATCAAGGCTTTGCATGAACCGATAGGGTCCATTCTCACGTAATAATAAAAATATTGCAATGTTAAGGGTTGCAGACGCACAATTAAAATGATCGTAGTCAATCCTTACAAATGATGTGTCCGCCAAATATTATTACGCAATGAGATTTTTAGCTCGTCCTTCATTAATGGTGCAGAGGCGTTCCCAATCTTAGCAAGGTGTCTGTAATTTTAAGAGGGAAAAAATGTTTAAAACTCTCAAATCCGGGGCTTTAAAAACCCGTTAAGCTCCAATCGCAGCAGCTTCGCCCGTGGAGTAGCTATCAGCATCTCTGCCGCTTAACTGCGCTTAATTGATCGCGAGGCTCAGGAGGAATTACAGACAGGCAGGCCGGCCAAATTACCTCACCCAACTGCAGCGGGATAGCGCCGAGATGTGTTGTTCCAGTATCCCCTACAAACACGAAATTGCGTTAGGAAGGACATCACCGTCCCGCCATCCCGAATTCTGTTTTACATAGTTTCCCCAAATCATTCCAGGTGGGTGTCTGGATAGTTACCCTTCCAGTCCCTTGCCCTCCATCATCTCCGACTCTGATGACCCCAACGTCGACGAACCTTAAAGCCCGAAAAAAACCCACCTAAAATTCAATCTAACTACTACATAGTAATCTTCATTTCATCTCCTTAGACGTGGTGAAAAATAATCCTAGAGATTTCTGTAAGATATATTGTTACTCTTGTATTTACTTCATTTAAATGAAGGAATGTTGTGTTCACCTACAAACGTCTTCACCATCTTTCGCCAACAGTAGTGGTTGTCTGCCTTTGATGAATTTTACTCATCATTGGCATGGTCAGATTTGGAGCGGTGGTTTTACAGTCACATGACCTTGCAGACACTATTCATCTTGTATCAGCTGCCAGATCATACCACGAACTAACGGATAAAGTGGTTCCATCTGTCTGCGAAATGCGTAACTATGTTCTGTTTGTGACATGTGTAGCTTATGAGGCGGATATTGGGGACCATACTGACATTCGCTATGATGGGTGCACAAAACTATTTAAAAAATGCTTTTTGGACGGCCGGTATGTAAGGACCTGGCTCGTGCTTGACCCCGTTGTAGCTTCTAAATCAAGAACGCGTTGCCTCAGCGCACTGGGCCAACCTGGAGGGTATTATTGATACTACAGATTAAATCAGTCAGAGGTAATGGATCATGACGGAAAAAAATAAAAAATAAAAAATAAAATGCTAAAAAAACTGAAAAAGTTTACTTCATAAATTTCAAGGGTTTTTTTTTTTTTTTTTTTTTTTTTTTTTTTTTTTTTTAAAATAAAGAAGAAGAAATGTAATCAAGAATAACAAGAAGCTAATTAATTTCTACGCTGTATAGATAGCGCCACTCTACTAAAACATTAGTATTTCACATTAGATAGTAATTACTATTGGCACTGAATTTTCCGCTGCAAAAATTTATTTCTTCCTTAACCAACAATCACATTCAAAAATTACGCTTCACTACTTGCAAAATGCATATGAGGAAATATGCTTTCTAGTTTCCAGTTCCAATGTGAACAAATCTGCTCCGTTTTATCAAGATCAAACACAAACACACAAATGTTTCTAAATATTCGATAGATGATACATGTTATAAAATGTAGACAATGAGAGTAAACACCATCTTTTGTGACAGTATCAGGATGACCTTACTTTTGCTTTATTCCATGATTTTTTCCATTTCTTGGTTCGGACATTTGTCTTCTCACTTAGCCATGGTTATTCTTGTGTTGTGTCTACAACTCAATTTCTTCGTTATACCTCGGTTCTGACATTTACTTTCTCACTTAGGCATGGTTATTACAGAACGCTGCGAATTTTTAATTTAATTTAATTTAATTGCAATGGAGCACAGGCTCCGGTGGCAATTTCCCTATACACGCATCTTCCCCCTATCCTGCACCTACCTACATTTGCCTCTACAAATTTTATCTTTAAATTTTTTCAACGTTTTCGGTAATGTCAATGAGAGAAAGGAATTCATAGAAGCTTGTTATAAATATTAAAATAAACATGTCTGCATAATACAGTGTCTCTACTTTTGGAGACGATCGGAACAAAAATATGCTGTTGAACAGGAGAACGAGGAAGGCCTTCAAAAAGACTTAATTAGTTTATTTCCGACACAGGAAGCCTGCATCAAACGAATGAAAGAAACACAACAAATAATTCTTAAAAATCAGTTATTAAACACGGGGATCATTCTGCTCATTCTAGCGTCATGTTGCGGTTATAGCTAACAGCGTCGAGTGTCATACTGCATATCGCTTATTTTCTTCGACCACGTTTAATTTCCTTAGTCAACATTCTACCATACGTGCCTCCAATGCCATGAACATTAAGTTATGTTAACAATCCATGGAAAAAATAACATGCCTTCCTTGTCGTTTTTTTAAACTTATTTAATCTATTTTCATAGAAGGATAAAGAAGGAAGAGAACTTTTTTCAACTTATTTAATTTATTTTCATAGAAGAATAAAGAAGGCAGAATTTTTTTAGCTAAATATGTACAATTTAAAGATATATGTAGGTAATGTAATACAGCAGAAATTATAGCAATAAAAGCAGGCTAATAGCCAAAACATTGTTAGAATTAAATGAGTTCGCAACCTCTCCGCATTTGTTGCGAATAAGCATTTTTTTTCTTCTGTCTTTGTTACAGTCCTTCGTTATCTGATATACACTTTATAACTACCTGTATGGAGTTTTCGAATGAAGTTTGGAGGTCTTCCTCGATCTCTTTTACATTTCTTTAACAGAGATGGTGTATTGTAGCGACTTGTTTGTTCCAAAATAAGAGAAGAAGCGTTGGAGGAAATAAAGGTTTTTTTATTTACCTGGTATATTATAATAACAGTCAATAGCGAAGAAACGATGTTATAAAAATCAAATTAACTTCGCCAAATGAGCCTTCAAAATCAAAAATATTTTAGTATCACTCACCTAGAATTTTTTTCCTCGTGACTTTACGCCTCGTCTACATCATTAGAGGTGGGAAAATACCGATGATTAGGAACGGGAAGGAATTCGGCCATGGCCTTTATAAAGGAACCATCCTGGCATTCACCTGGAGTGATTTGGGGCAACCACGGAAAACCTAAATCTAGATCACCAGACGGGGATTCGAACCTGCGTCTTCCAGAATGCGATGCCAGACAGTTACCGCTCACCCACCACGCTCGGTGTTCTAGGGTTATACATGAACTAGCTGATACCCGCAACTTCGTAAAATTGGATATAGAAAGCTGTTAGTAACTTAAGATTTGTCCCAGACAACACTGAGTCGGCTTAATATGACAGCAAAGCCATCACTTTATCATTCTACCGGCAAATATGTCTCATGAAGAGAATCAATTTTCAACATATTTAAAAACAGAATAACGAAGGAAGGTGCGGGGATATAGGGGAGGGGAGAGGTTTGACAGAGGGCAGCTTTATTTTGGCTTGGTCATTTCTTAAGCATGAGCATCAGATTGTTAGGTTCTAATAACTTTAGCTACTCGTGCTCCGCTAAAGCTACACCGTAGGCCACGTGTACGCCCGCAAAGCATGTCAGAAAAGAAGACAAAATAAACTGATGCCAGAAACTTTTAGGTAGACACATAGTACAGTGCAGATAAAATCGACATCTCTACTATATAAGTTTTGTCTCTAAACGAAATTTACTATCAAATCATATACTAAAAGAATGCGCGAGAAGCACAGCTTGAGCAACCGACGTAATATCACAAACTAACACACGCATCCGTCTGTCTGTTACCGTTCGATAAGTTCACAAAACTTCGTAACTAAAATTGTTTTTCATACCGAAAAAATTGTCCTGTGTCCTTCCTACAAATGCAAAGTATTTCCTAGTCAGACTCCATCAATATCGGTATAGCTATTTTGTTGACAAAACGTAACAAAAAGACAGAGACGTACTTTCGCATTTATAATATTATTAGTGCAGATCACACACACAAACTGACTGCGGGAGAAACAACCGCTGAGAGATCAATATAGCGTAAAAGAGTGTAAATCTACAGCATTGTTAGAGCACGTACTATTTTCCAAGCATTAGACATCTAAATTTGAGATATCTACAGTTTAACATGAAATCCGGAAAACTGACCGGGCGTGGCTCATACGTTCAAAAACAATTCTTAAATTTTTTTGCCTTCATCGGGATTTGAACTTGAGACCACGTCCCAAACAGTAGTAAGCAAGTGCATTAACCACTGAGCTACCAGCCTGCTGACCGTTGACGTACTACAGAGTCTTACACATCCTAAGTGTCTGTCTATCCAAGTTTCGGTATTTTTTCAAAATTACATGACAATATGTACTATTTATACAGATAAAGTATCCTATGTCCATTCTAATACCAAATCGCATCTCCATTTCAAATTTTATCACGATTGGATTATCCGTTTAGCTCAAGAAACGTAACAAACAGACAGACAGAGAGAGTGAGTTAGAGTTACTTTCGCATTTATAATATTAGTATAGATTAATGGCGTATAGGTGATGTGAAGTTTGTGCTTATGGAATTGAAACTGCTGAAAAAAGATAATATAGAATGATGATGAAAACCAAATACCGACCACCAGGCTCGTGTTATTATTATACCCGCAAATCCAGACATCTTGCTGAAAGTGCCAAAAATATAGATGTTTTAAAGGAATTTAAAATAGTGTTGTAGTCTTCAGAACTTGAATTCGAAATATGCCAGATATTATCGTAATTGATGGTAAATAATATTTTGATTTTCCTTGTGTAGTCACGGGTTGAACCGGTTTGGCACTGCTGAGTTTATCCGTTGCCTACTTGTCGAGTGGCGCGCTTTTATCGCGCTATCTGGTCTCCGCTAAATTTAATCTCCGGCGATTTCGGGTGGCGTGAAGGGAGCTGTTAACGGCCGGGTCGCCATCTGCCGTCAGGGCACAAACAGCGGCAATCACAGTAATTGGCGACACGCGCTCGCAGCCCTGATTTATGGCACTCGCCCCCTTCCCGGCGGACGGTTTTAATGAAGTCGGCGGCACCGCGCAGTAAGCTGGCCAATTAATATCGCGACACGGGCCGCATAAACGACGACCGACAGAAAGAAGAGGCCCTAATAATTATTGTCGAGTAACTGTGGTCTCAGTACATCTGCCTGGGGTGACGGCGTCAAAGAGTTCATTACTAGCAGCGGATTAAACAGACATTCAGAGACGAAAAACTCTATCTGGTTAGACAAGCTTGTTTATCTGAGAGGGACCTCTCGTTGTATACGTCACCTGCACAATCAACGACTATAAACGTTTTAGTTTTACTACGTTGTATACTAGAATTTTTTTTGAGCTGGCTTTCCAGTATTGCATTACCGTTTCCTGGGATGACATTGATGTCAGATTGTGCGAAATAAGAGTGATAGAATTTTTCAGCGGCGGCCAAATTTATTGTCAAAGTGTGTACATTTCCATCCCTACCACGTCCCCAGTATGACCTACTCAGCTTATTATATATATATTCATTGAGGCCAACTAGGACCACTTTAAACCTTTGTGCATTTAGCAGCGAGTTTCTTCTTCTTTTGGGCACAGAACTCCTTTCTTCGTTTTGAATGTGCCTGTTTGCGCTCCTCTGTCCAGAGTGTACCACGTCTTTTGTTGGTGTGTTTGTCTCGGCTTGTACCATTATTTTCTTCCGAAAAAGATCTCTGTTAAAAACATCTTCTGGTTCTAGTCCCATCAAATGAAGGCCTTCTTTAATATTTACGAACCAGGGCATTACAGTTTTGGGTCTTGAATCAAATAAATTAAAGACTTTTGTTAGTCTGTTCTCCACCATCCGTTTTAGGTGGCCATAAAACCGTGCCTGTCTTTTGCGGATTGTTTCGGTGATTTTCTCTATTTCGCTGTAGACTTCTTTGTTGGATCTCTTTTAATGGATGCCATTCTTGAAATTGGAATCCAGAATTCCTCTAATAATCGTTCTCTCTTTATTCTCCAGTTCTCCCAAGAGTCCTTTATTGGCATTCAGGAACAAGGTTTCAGCTGCATACAAAACTACTGGTTTGAGAACTGTTTCATAATGACGTATCTTAGTATTTTGTGAAAGAAAATTTTTATTGTAGACCTCTCGCGAAGTTTGGTAGGCTATTTCTAGTTTGTCAATCCTTTCCCGAATAGTTTCTTTATGCAATCCGTTTTTCATGATGTTCTCACCAAGGTACTTAAATTTTTCCACTCGATTAATGTTTCCGTATTTGGTTTGAAGTTTTGGTGGAGTATCTTTCACGTTAGTCTCAAAAGATATCCGTTTACCGGTTTGAGCAATTTCCTTCAGCAAATCAATTTGGAACCTAGCAGTTTCTAAGTCATCTGATAGGATAGTAATCAGTGGCGCAGCTAGGTCAACAAGGGCCCCGGTGCAAAAAATTTATTTTGGGCCCTCAGGCCAGATGGGCAACCTTTTTTTTGCTTTGTGTTGCTGGTAGGGGTCCCCAGATCTGTTGATGGGGGCCCTTGAGTTGTGCTTAGGGGCCCCTGAGCAATGGTTGGGGGGCCCCACTCAGCAGTGAGGGCCCTTAGTGAGGGGCTTCCTGAGGCCCCGTTAAAAAAAAAAGGTCACCAGTTTGCCATCAAGGCTTGTGGGCCCTCTCAACCGCGCTTGGGGGCCCCCTGAGCGTAGGGGCCCCGGTGCACGGCACCGCCTAGCCCCATAGTAGCTACGCCCCTGATAGTGATGTCATCGGCAAAAGCTACAGTGTCTATTGTGATCCCTTTAGATTTAGTTCCTATTCTTGATGGGATGTAGTCAGTGTCTTTTAATTTCGCTCGCCAGGTCCGAATAATCTTTATGAGAACACAGTCAAAAAGTAGTGGAGACAGACCGTCACCTTGCCTGACTCCAGTTGTGACTTCAAAAGAATCTGACAGAGATCCTAAAAACTTAACTTTTGATTTTGTGTTTGTCATTGTGGCTCTAATTATAGCCAATAATTGTAGGTCAACTCCAAATTCATTAAGAATGTTCAATAGCACTTCCCGGTCTATTGAGTCGTATTACTATACAATTATATCATTTCTAACTTTCTTTTTTTTGTGACGAGCATTCTTTTTCCGTTCATACTTAACCAAAGCAAAAAATTAGGTATAATTTTAAATATTAAGTTCATCACTTTGGTAAAATCATTAATTAGGAAATAATTTTTCGTAATTTAACCCATAATTGGTGAAATTGTGAACAATCAAGGTCACGGGTATACGATAGTTCAGAATCTAGCTGCTAGTCTTCGCTGGCGTCGATAATGAGTGATCGCATTACCACTAGATAGCAGCACCACGCATCGAAATATTCGCGCGGGCGATGATCGCATTACTGTTAGGTATTTCATCTGATAAACAAACAATTGCTGCTACAAAATGAGATAGTTAGGAGTCAAGCTGCTAGGCATGGGCGCCGGCAGGATTACTTTAAGGGAGGTGCATCTGTTATTTTGTGTTTTTAATATGCGTCTTTTTAAAAAATACGTTATATATAACACTTATTACTTATTAACTAAGGATACTCAATTTATTGACAAGGTGTTGAACAAATTTGGACAACAACCTAGGCGCCTTAAGTTATTATTCAAACAGTGACTTTAATAATAAAATTTTTGTTTCTTAATCATTTTCTGTGTATTTTCTTTCATAGCAGGGGGGTGCACGTGCTGCTAGGATTCGCTGGAGTTGGTGTTGAGTGATTGTATTACCGCTGGAAAGCGACACGGTATATCACAGATATATGGATATACTGTGTATGTTTTATACAGTAAGGAGCTTTTCGTTTCTATTTGGGAAACATTTCATCGTTTCTAATTATTTCAATGTTTCAATCCTGCTCGCTTCAAATAAACACGAAATAATCAAAATCATAATGACCTTCTTTAAGGAGGGAAACATCCAAATATAAATCTTAGACAGTTAGAAATCCGACAGAAAACGACGGGAACAAAGTTAGTTCACTTACAAATGTACACCACCTGAACAGAGATATCCTCATACATATCAGCCAGACATAATACTAAAATTTGAGGCCATAATGAACGATCAGGGCACCAATGCCTTACATTGAGCAAATAAAATTAAGATACAGTGTCAAAAATCCCACAAATTGTAAAATAAACACTCTACGGTGTAGATAAGAGATATATGAAATTAACTAATTACATGTCGATACACCATAGTATAACACCAAGAATGTAAACTCATATATATAGAACTGTAAAGGAATTGAAATGTAACAGCTCAAAATGTAAACTGTTGCGCATAGAACTGTAAATGAATGTAAACTGTGTATATATAACTGTAAAGGAATTAAAATATAAATTGTTATAAAACGTAAAGAACTTTATGTATATAGAACTGTAAAGGAATTGTAATGTGAATTGTCATAAAATGTAAAGAACTTGGCTGTATGGCCAACAAGGCCGAAAACCATTTAAATAAATAAAAAAACTTCGGTATCTGTTTAAGTTGACAAATAAATAATTATTTCAAATGAGCCTGTTCTTCTTTCATGTTATTACAAACCACCAATCTCGCTATTCGTCGTATAGCATTCGCGAAGTTTTCTAGGGACCACTTATCATAAAATGATATGTCAAGATATTTACATATTGACAAGCTTCAATAAGCAACCATATAATCATACCATATTTGTATTTATGTAAGTTTATTTTCATTTAGTTTTGCCCGACTCAACTACGTTATCTGTGAATAATCCTCTTTAGCTGTGCACAATTCTTTCTCGTTTTAATCCGTTGATACAACGTTCTGTTAATTTCAACCAACCAACCTCTGAATACGAGAACCAGCAATGGAATCATTTATTAAAATAATGGACAGTAGTATACGACCCAGTAGCAGTCCCATTCACAATTTTAGCTTACACCGTCGCAGTTTAGTGATTGGAATGAAGCCCCATATTGTGCGCACAGAAAACGTACTGTCCCGATTATGTTCCTGGATTTCTGCCACACGTACTTGTGAAGTCTTTTTCAGAATCTCGGATATTCTGCAGTTTAAATGAATTTAGTTGTACACTAACTGGAATTCTGTAGAGATATTTAGAAAAGGGATGTTTTACTATTTTTGCTGATGAAATAAGAACCATTACATATTCACAATAACGAAAGGATACTTTCACAATAATGATTGCCTTTTAGGTCCATGGTGGTGTTATGGAAAAGAGATATTTTCTGCCTACATCAATTAATAATAGTTTAGCCGTTATTATGGGTCAACGGTTGCACGAGACATTATTTAGTTTTATTTTGGCACATTTCTCTTGTTAATTTCAAGTTCTTTTAACAAACTACAGATAAATCTTGCCATCTTTGCTTCGTACCATTTCAAGAATTCCTCCATCCATCAATGCGCATTCTGCTTTGCCCCATGGATCAACAGCGCTTGGGAAATGAACAGTAACGCTCTGGCCTCGCATTCCGGAGGACGCAAGTTCGAATCCCCGTCCGGCCACCCAAATATTATTTCCGTGGTTTCCAGAAATCATTCCAGGCGATTGTCGGGATGGTTCCTTCAAAAATCTATGGCAGAATTCCTTCCTGTCCCTTGCCCAAAGACCTTTCCCGCCTGAAATGACCTCTTTGTTGACGAGGCGTAAAGCCAGAAAAAATCTCATTCTATAGTACAATGTGCCAGAAACATTGGAGAGATCCATTACTTCCTTTGATCGTGTCGTCTCAATAAACAGTTGGTTTTGCCTGTAATATATTATTTCAATCTATCATTTACTATATAATTTCGTAAGCTCGCTCACTCACACACCTCAATAGCTATTGGCTGGAGACGGTGAAGTCACATGCCAGCCTTTGCTCTCATATTAACAGCGACTAGAGATATTATTGGAATACATTCATCAAGTTTGCTTTTCGTCGCATTCCATTCTTAAATAAGATTGTAGTTTAAAAAACTAAAATCACGCTTTCGTAGTAATGTGAACTAAAAGGTTAAAAATAATATTTATAAACATTTTGTTTAACAGTGATAGGACGTCCCACAATTCAGGATAAATTAATTTTTTTGAATAAGCTTAAAGTATAAAGTCACTGATTACAAAATTAACTTTAATGTAAAAAAGCATGGGGTGCTATTTCAGTTGTCTTATATTTTTTGTCGTTGGCTGTTTGTAAAGACAGAGTCATTGTCAAAAGTTATGTAGAGCGCACCCCACGCTTTTTTAACATTAAAGTTAATTTTGTAATCAGTGACTTTATACTTTAAGCTTATTCAAAAAAATTAATTTAACCTGAATTGTGGGACGTCCTATCACTGTTAAACAAAATGTTTATAAATATTATTTTTAACCTTTTAGTTCACATTACTACGAATGCGTGATTTTAGTTTTTTAAACTACAATTTTATTTTTAACTTTTTGTTCAGATAGTTTAAAAAGTGTGTTTCTTACTGTTGGCTTTTCTTCGCCAATCTCTCTTTTTCTTTGAGTTGTAGTTTCATTATTAATTATTATTCCCACGAGTAAAATACAATTAAATGGTAAACTCAACAAGAGATCCAATAGCATGGTAAACGAGGAAGGCTACTTTTCTATAATAGTACGAAGTAATATTTCGAATACTTACTATTCAACATCACGTTAAGCGACTTCAGACCTTTCTGGATAGGAGACAGCAGAAGACGATCGTCTACAGCAACCAAGGCTCGTAAATCACACCCGAGAAACTGGACAACGATGATGATGATGATGGCTATATTGGGTGGGAAATCTCCGAAGGGTGTGGCCGCCAAATGACGAAGATTTCTCGAATCGCACCTGTGCACTAATGTCGCGGCTGCATTTGCCTAACTCAGTAATCCCATCAAGTATAGGATACACTGACAACGTGGTGAGAGTGAAATTATTGAATTTTTATCGGTTCTTAATAAGTGTGCAAAATTTAAACGATTCGGACGTCAGGAAGCGGGTAAACACTGAAATGAAAGATTCCATTACATGGCAACCATTTTTCTATTGTTACCGTCAGAGTAACGAGAATAGCAGGACGTTGCTAAGAGACTACTGTATTGTCAACGGTTCTTAAAACGTGTGCAAAATTTTTATGTTTTTACTGTCAACGCAATCAGAATATCAAGACATAGCTATGAAATTATTGTATTGTATTCAGTTATCAATACATGAGCAAAATTTCAAACAACTCGGACATCTGGAATTGGGTTAAAATTATATTGCAAAATTCCACGACATTCAACCATTTTTCTGTTGTTACTGTCAAAGTAATGAGCATAGCAGGATATAGCTATGAAATTATGGTATTGTCACCGGTTCTTAATAGCTGTGTGCCAAATTTCAAACAGCTCGGACATCGGGAAGTGGGTCAAAATGGAGTTGTAAAATTCCGTTACATTCATACATACATACATACATACATACAAGTCAAGCTAATATAAAGCGTGTAAAAAGGAAAAACTTTGCGGCTGAAAAAGCGTGGAACCACTTTTCAGTTAACATGTCGTTATTCAAGCAACATGAAAAACTTAAATTACTCATTGTCTATGCTGTAATATCAATGCCAATTGTCATTCCGGCCTAGGTTAAATTTCAGTTTAGTTAAAACAAAAACGGTCACGGGCTTACACCAGTGATTGAATAAAAGGAGGAAGAACTGCTTATTTGCTGCCAGTGAGAGCGTTGTTGTTACGGAGTTGGTAGCGGCTGATTTCTGCTGTGGAAAGTAGCGACAATGTGCCATATGTTGTCGCCGCCGCCCTATAATTAGGGGGTTGGCTGGGTTGTGCACGCTCCTTGCCGTCCATATGTTACAACACGCGCCTGAGAGTACGGGTCTGGGAGCTAGTTGGTTCTCAAAAATACAAATACAGTATAAATGGCAGCACAGGGAAACCAGTTTAATAGTTAGATTCAAAACGTCGATGGAAAATTGCTATTTAATGTCATCTGGAAGCACCTGATTATTTTCTTTACAATATCTTTATTTGCGCACAAATTGCGTATGTGTTTCTTTTTTTTTGATACGGCCACAGAGAATCACGTGAATACCGCCTACCTGTTTGCACAGGCGACCAGTGTGAAAAATGAGGAGAGGGAAATGTTCTTTACCCGTATTTACAACAGGATTTGTGAGATCCCGTGCGTTTAACTATTCGCGCAATTTTTTGTGTCACGTTGTACCTCATCGAAATAGAAAGAAATAATTGTTCTTTTTTTTTATGGTTTTCGGCAAAAGCTTCCACAAAGCGTGGAATATAAGGAATGATCCAAAAACATTTTGGTCGTTACTCAGCATTTATTTGATACCCACGAAGATTTTCTAAAGGAAATATTTTCTTTAGCTCATCGCTAAATCTACTACAATTATTTTAATCCCCATGATTTTTCGAAATTTATTACATTACTAGCTGATACCCGCGGCCTCGTACGCATGGATTAAGAATTTCTTTGCCAGAATTGAATATAGAAAGTTGTTGGTAGCGAAGCATTGGTCCCACACAACACTGAGTCGGCATAATATGACCGGAAAGCCATCGCTATATCATTCTACCATCGAAACTGTCTCTTGAAGAGAATCAATCTCCAACATATTAAAAAAAAAGCAAACGAAGGTGAGGGGATGTGGGAAGGGGGGGGGTGTTAACTAAGGGCAGCTTTATTTCAGCTTGGTCTTTTCTTCTTTCTTCAGCATGAGCATCCAATTCTTGGGTTCTAATAACTTTAGCTGCTCGTGCTCAGTTAGAGCTACAACTTAGGCCAGTTTACGCCCGCAAGGCATGTCAAAAAAGAAGTCAAAATAAACTGTTGCCAGAAACATTTAAGCAGACATAAAGTAATAGAACAGAGAAAATCGACATCTATACTAAATAATACGTTTTTTACCTAAACGAAATTTATTAACAAAATTATACACTAACATAATGCGCGAGAAGCATAGCTTGAACAAGTGACGTAACATTACAGACTAACACACACCAGTATCCCTGTCACCATTCCATAAGTTCTCAAAATTTCGTGACTACAACTGTTAATCATGCCGAAAAACAAATGTCCTGTGCCCTCCTTACAAATTTTCTTGTTAAATTCCGTCAATATCGGATATATGCATTTATTTGTCAAAACGTAACAATAGACAGAGACTTACTTTCGCATTTATAGTATTATTTCTACAGATCACACAAACACTGACTGCGAATCACCTCTGAGGGATCAATATAACATAAAAAAGTGTACCCCTATAGCATTGCAAGACTACCTCCGATTTGCCTCGCATTGCACCCCTAACTTTGTGATATCTACAGTTTAACATTCAATCCGAATAACCTACGGCCCAGGCGTGACTCCTACGATCAAAAATAATTTAAAAAATACTAGCCTCCACGGAGATTTGAACCGGAGACCACGACCCAAACACTAGTAAGCAAGCGCTTTAACCACTGAGCTGCCTGGCCGGTACACGGAAAACAGTACAGAGATGACCATTTCCAATGCGTTTGTCTATCGCCGTTCAGTAATATTTCGAAATTACGAGACAACATGTATTATTTATACAGAAAATTTTTCAACCAAATGTAAACAGTATTTTTTTCCTTGTTTCGGAGGATAAGTGTGCAAAAATTTCATGTAGCTCTTCCGAGTACTTCTTGGAGTATTTTTTTAAGGGCAGCAGTGTTTACAATGCGAGCGAGTAACTCGTCTCTTGTGTTAACTTTTTCTTTGTACAATTCGTTTTTTCAACTATTTTTTCACACACAAAAATCTAAAGGGGTAAGGTATGGGGTTATGCATAACATTCCAACACCTGTATCTCCAAAACAAATGGAAAACGGACACATGTTTATATGAATTTTTATACTCGATATTGTTCAATATTTACCATCACTCCTGAATCACACTGTATTGGTGTTAAAGTCAGTGAGAAATAATGTAGTGCATATCACGTTTTTTTTTTTTTTAACTGCTTAACGTCTCTTAACAGCGAGGTCTTTAGAGACGGGAACGGATGAGGTCAAGGAATGGGAAGGAATTCGGCCATGGCCTTTTGAAGGAAATATCCCGGCATTTGCCTGGAGTGATTTGGGGAACCATGGAAAACCCAAATCTGGATGCCCGGACGGGGATTCGAACCGCCGTCTTCCCGAATGCGAGGCTAGAACGTGCACATCACAATTTTTTAAGTTAAGCGCGATGTTTTCAGGTCAGAGAATAAGTTTGGCATCTTTGTTATCCTGAGATGCGTGTTTACAGAACGAAACTGGAAAATATTTCAAACAATGTAGAGTTAAAATCAGACTAACTGTTGACAGTCACGTTTCAGAAATCTATTTCCGTGACTCTTTGTTCTCATGTAGATGGTTATTTTTATGTGGTAGTTCAATGGTTGAGTTGGATCGTGGAACATTTCAGCGTCTTGAATTCGAATCCTCTTATCACCAGATATTTTCACGGGTATTGCTTTGTTCATACGAATGCTATTGGAGTCTTCGTGACCCGGATTCCATGTTAAACTGTAGGTTTAACTCTGCAAGAAGGCAGTTTACTTTACTCAATTTTTACATACTTTATTTAATCAGTTCCAGTTTCCGACTCATATTCAGTCTTGTTACAACTACAATCCATATCTTTATTGGTTTCTTTGGTTCTTTTAGCAGTAGAAGTACATTCTGCGTCCCGTATTGTAATTTATAGGACGTCTGACGGAAGCTTTTTCGTTATAACATTTTACCGATTATACTTTTTCTTGGAAAGAAAACAAACTGAACCTTTCCTCTAGTTTACTTCAAGAGACTTCAATTTTCTAACGAATATTAACCACTCCGACATTTATTTTATATCCGTAAATACATTAAACTGCACTCAATATCTACATCTACATATATACTCCACAATTCACAAAATTGTGGGTTGCAGAGGATGCTTTGCACTAAAACTAATCTCTACTCTATGCATTCCAATCCTGAATGGCACGAGGGAAGAAAGAATTCATATAAGCGTCAGTACGGCATCTTAAAGCCAGCCACACACAGAACCGGGCGGGGCAGGGCGGGGCGGGGCGCGACGAGTCGCCTGACTTGCCCTGTCGTGCTGCTGTCACACACAGAACGAGGCGGGGCACGACAAGTCAAACATTTAGCAGATTTTCTTCATTGCACGAGTCACCTGTCAGTGAACTCAGTGGGAGCATACTGGTGTGTAGTATATCATTTTGAAATGGATGAAGATGGGAGACCGTTTTGTTAATTTGGAACTATCTGCAGCTCTTGGACCACAATGTTAACAACAGAGAGATGTAGGTATACACCCTATAAACCTGAAAAGGAATATAGGAAGTTTTATTTCTGAGCTTCGAGCCGAACCCAGACAAGTTTTTTAGTTATTGTCGCATGTCAATTTCGACATTCGACTTTGTACTTGAGAGCATTGGGAGCAGAATAGAAAAGCAAAATACCAACTGGAGAACAGCCAAACCCCCAGAGGAGCGGCTTTTGATAACCTTAAGGTATGTATGTTGGTCCTCTTTTTCCTCAGCATTAGTTATTCAACCATATAATAACACTGTATAGTCATATAAATTTTAAATCTTACAGTCATACATGGCACACATACAAATCAGTCGAATATTCGAAACACAACACAACCAGACCGCGAGATAGTGGAGCCCGGGGAGGGAGGGTGGGTCCAGTGACAGCGCATGCGCAGAACGTTCTGCCCGGCAGCGACTTGCCCCGGGGCATAATTTGTTTCAGCTTCGCATTTTGCCCCGGGGCGTCTTTTCGACATGCCCTGCCCCGCCCGGTTCTGTGTGTGATGCTCCATAGGCACCCGTGCGTTTCCCGTCGCAGAAGACGCCCCGGGGCAAAATGCCCTGCCCCTCCCTGCCTCGCCCGGTGTGTGTGGCCGGCCTAACTGTAGCAAGCAGTCACGAATCGGTGACTCTTCTCCATACTTTCTCTATACTGTCAATCAACACCTTAAGAAACGGAACCTAAACAGCACAACAGTATTCCAAACGTGGGCACAAGAGAGTTTTGTACGCTAACTCCTATTTTCATGCATTACCATCTTTCAAGATTCCACCTTTCAATCGCAGCCTATAATTAGCTCTACCTACGACCGAATTAATGTGGAAGTCCCATTTCATTTTCCTTCGTAACGTTATGCCCAGATACTTCACTGAATCGACAATATCAATAACTGAACTGTTGACTTTGTATTTTAAATAAACGGATTCTTTTTGTTAATGATGCACTTTGCTTTTTCTTTATACACAATTCTGTAATTATTCTCGGCCGCAGACTTTACCATATTTATTATATCCGTCTTTCGAACAACTTAAAATCCCAACAGTTTTGCATGATTTCTTTTTAAGTCTCACCTGTCGCCGCAACCATGTTTCACCTCTAATGTTTCAAAGCATCTAGCTATCGGGTCTTCCGCGGCGCGCTTTATTTCTTGCCTGTCAACGATTCTCCAACACACTATTTTAGTATTCATACTTACAGCATCTATCGTAAGTAATATAATACATTTATGTTTAAAATCACATTTCCGTACTGGAGTGTGTATGTCCGTCTCAAGGTGCAGCTATGGCAGATGAATGCGCAGCAAGTCAAAAGTCTTGTTAGCACTTGGTAAGATCAAGTGAATTTACTTTTTGTTAGAGAATGTACGAACTTTAATAACTGCTTTATGTCAGCCAGCCCAGTCTATCCTGGTAACTCTGTTACATGACTGTTTGAATTTTAGGGACTAAAGTCCCGATAACAGCTAAGAAAACTAGCTCGGTTGACTGACATTCATATGAATGAATTGCGCTTTTCGAGTTGGAATTATGTACCTTGCACACACATTTTTAGTTGCTAAAATAGTTTTTTTTTGTCTTCTTGGCTGTACAACCGGTTTGTGTTGTGGAAAAACGACTATTCGGCGGTTAGCATGACAGTCTACTTCAGCCAGAACCAGCCATCGAAACATTTGTTTTCAGAAAATTAGGTGGTACAGTATTAAAGATTCATTGGAACAGTACACCTGGAGCACATTATTGACCGCTTCTGTTATAGATCTTTAAAAACTTCATAGTAACTGCTAATTTAATAATTTACGAACGCAGATTTTCTTGAAGACTAAGAGTTTCACGGCAATAGATACAATGCAAATTGAGAAATTCCATTTCTCTATTTACTGTAAACGTGGGAGATAAATTTGGGTAGCGACAGAGGTCATATTGTCTTAGATTTTAAGTCTAGCGATTTGTAGATTTAGTTACGCTATGAAAGTTATTGATTTTCAGTTTATAACCCTAATGATTACATCTACAAAATAAATCTTATCTTCACTCTGATCATTATTAAAAACATCTCTTGTTTCAGAATATTCAAAACGTAGATACCTTCGTAATATTTCTACAATAAGAGTGTAACTTAATTGTAAGGGAAAGGGGGGGAGGAGAATGTCTTACAGCTTCCTTAATAATTTTTTTTTCTTCCACTGAAAACATACTTTACGAAATGAATGTGTGGAGAAAATTGGCGGGTGCTAAGTTTTTTGTTTTAGTTAAAAATGTCTTAGTTACTAAATAAATTTACTCATAATATGGTTGCGTTGTTTCTTTCGCTTTGTGTAGTTGGTAAACGACTAGTTATTAAGCCCACACGCTTAGTCTTTTTAAACCACACTTCATGAATGACAAAAGCAGTAAGAAATTTTTTAATAAAATTTTATTGTAATGGAAGCAACTTCCTAAAGCGAAATCTGTTTACCTCCTCAAGCACTTCTTGGGCCAAGTTAAAAAGCTCAATTTCATTTAGCAACCCAAGCGACGGATATACATGTTTTTCCCGCTGAGGAATGCTTGACTATGCTAACGGAGAATTCACCAGGACAGTAAGAGATTTGAAGAGGTATGCATTACAACTACGCATGCGCTTGCCCAAGCCCTACCGTGACTTCTCTCCACCTCTTTACTAGTTCTGCTGCCCTCATCGAAGAACCGCTAGCAAGGCCCTTGCTCCCTCCTCACTGCTCAGAAAAAATTACTTTTGCTAAGCAAAATCGCCGGTTTTGCTTGGTATTTCCTTTTGAATACAACCGCTGAGCTGTGCATTTTTATCGTGTTATGTACTGTATGCGTAATACAAAATGAAATGAATTGTACTTACTGTGCAGGTAAATACATATAACCCTACGATTTATCTAAAAACATATACAAATTTTGTCCACAAAACTTAGATACTGAAGCAACGAAATAAACTTTAAAATTAAAATATTTTACATAATAAATAAGAATTTTTCAGCAAAATTATCTTAGTTACAGTGAAGTCAGATATCTTGAATCAAGGGTAGTTCAAAGAAAAATAATTTGCTAATGTTTACACATTCAACAACTTTTAGAGAATTCTTTTTACAAAAATCAAGTCAGAATTTAATAATTTTCCAATTAATTTAGTCCTAAACATAGATAATTATAGGATACAATATAGATAACAAAAATTTCAGTCTACTAAATGTAAGTTGTTAGATGAGCTAGAATTTTATTATGCTAGTAGCTGTGTCTGCGACGTCGTCACGGGAGATTTGCGATATGTACTATTAAATTCACAGATACACTATCAAAGAAATATTCGCTGCATATGAAACAGCGAAGAAGCAGTCCTGTTTTTTTCAGTTTTCTTGGTTTTCATCCTCTTTTACTGACTTCATATTGCATGCAATGCTTTAATCACGTTTGAGCGCATCTTTTGTTTCTAGCCCTCCTTGAAACAAAGTTGGGAAAGTTTACGTTTGTTGATGATCAACACTTCAGCAGCCACACTTCAGTATCGTTTGCAAGACTACTTGGCAGGTAATGTTCAAAAAGTGGTGATGCCTGGCGTGTGCACCAGTAAATTTCTTTATTTGTATATATATAAATTGTGATATAATATCCCTTATAGAAACCCAAAGTCAATCACATAATAATTGCATATATAGATAGTACTATCGAGGTAGGCATTTCGAGCGCAAGAAAGCTCCGACAGATAATATTACATGTGTGTATATATATACAATATAGATAAAATTGTTTTTATATTTCACTTTGTAGCCACAACTACCTAGCACAGACCACTGGTGTTTGTATGTGGTAGTAGTAGCATCGAGTCTTTCCATCGTGCACTATAGTAGTTGCATGTCGGTAGCTGTGGCGGTGTGGGAGATATGGTGGTTGAAAGTGGTCGACATAAGGAATTTTCACATTTCTACCAAAGACGTGTGTGTCCCTGTATTTCACTTTGCAGCCACAACTACCTAGCGCAGACCACTGGTGTTTGTGTGTGATAGTAACTTCAAGTCTCCCATCGTGCACTATTGTGTTTGCATGTCGGTAGCTGTGGGGGTTTGGGAGATATGGTGGTTGAAATTGGTCGACGTAGGGCATTATCATATTTCGACCAAAGTGTTCTGAAAAATTTTGGAATCATCTTGAATAATGTTCTAGAAAACGACTCTTTGTTTTCAGCTATTACAAATATAAATAATTTATATGCAACATATTTAGTGTTTCAGTCGATTTTGACCCGATTTTCGCAAGCGACTTACTCATCTGGCAAGGAGAAACATAGGCTACTTTTTATCCAGGAAATATTTAAGGTTCCGTACAAAAACATAAAAATTATTGATATACATGAACGAAGTCTTAGACACCAGCTAGTGGATATACAAAAATTCCAAAATTTTCGGTATTGGCCTCTGTATCATGATCGAAATGTAGTACTAGTCAGGACAAAATGTATTGTATATATTAACTGATGATGTAAACGTGCCTAGACTTTTTCAACCCGAAGACCAGTAATATATATATATATATATATATATATATATATATAATTTTAAGGACCAGTAATTTATACGGGTCTAATTCTTTCCCTGTGTGTGTATTATTAACTAATCCTACCAATTGTTATCGGCACATACCACGGTGCCTTAACAGTTAGACCTACAATAAGACCCTCATAAAACGGTCGTAAAGCGAGGGAAGCCCCCATAAACACAATTCAATGAAATTTGGACATGGAGGGAAAGTTCGCAGCCAATCAGAATAAGTGTGAGTGAAGAAAGGTGATGTGTGGGGGATGCATGATTGTGACCCTCCAATAACAAAATTAGTTTATTTTTGTTACTATTTTGTTTAAAACATTTTTCCATGTCTGGGCGTTTCCGGAGATCGGAGAGGCGGAGATGAAGCGGGATTGGGCCGGCTACACGCGGGCTGAAATGGGGGGTGGAACCCAGAGTCTGCAAAGGAGGAAGGCCTCGTCTGGAAGGGGACTCGAGGTTATTGAGACGAGCTGGCAGCCGTCAAGAGGCGATCAGTAGAGAGTTATAAGTGTTTATGTTCATACTGGCACAAGTGTGACTTGAGGTGGTTTGAATGAAGATCGAGGTGTTGGTGTGTCCACCCCGGTGCTGACTTACGGTAAAAAATACTCCCACGCATATTCTGAACTGCACTAAAATTCGAAGAAGCTCTCTTGCCCTCGCAGATAAGACTCTCATGAGTTTAGCTGGAGCATTATATTTCAAATAACTCTTTGTTTATAAAGTCAACGCTGTGCCTTTGGTGTTTCTTTATTTCATTAATTTTGTTTGTAAATGTAACGTTGCATGCCGATATGATAGCTTTTTTTTCCCCCTAATTTATTTCTTTTGTTTGACAAATTCATATTCGGACTAACCATGATGGTGTCATTAAGATGCTTGTGTTTGTTGATAAATTGGCACTGAAGTAAAATTGAACATATTTACAAATGTACACCATATAAGAACAAAAAGTCCGGTTATGGCAGTCTAGTTTTTCATGTGTTGTTATGATTTTTCAATATTTATATTTTATGAATCTTTTCTCATTTGAAATAATTTTTATTAAAAAATTACCTGACAATAAAATTAAATTAATTGATAAATTAAGGCACCCAGAACCGTTTATTACACTATACAAAATTTTGCTGAAGTCTGTTCATTACTTTTTGATGGAAATGCACACAGATAAACAAAAAATTCCAAAATTTACTCTTTGGATTATGTGGTATGGGGATGAATGTTAGAATAAAAACTATCCTATATCCTCACCATAGTCCTCTCACCTCTAGGCTAATGTAATACCCCAGTATAGCTGACATTATCTTCGTGCTTTATAACCTTTCTTTCGTCGAGAGACATCGAAATTCCAAAGAAAAGAAAATTAATCTAGAGTAGGAGCTAGTCTTATAATTTACTCATCAGATCCACATGTTTAGCGATCATCATAATTATAATGCTATGCAGTTTCCAAACACTGTTGTCACGATACCACCAATGCATCGATAAAAATGTCGAACAACTAAACCAGCAGTGTAATGTATGAAGTAACATCTGCTATATAATTTCCTAAGCTCACTCATTCACTCACCTCGATAGCTATTGGCTGGGAAACGGTGTCACGTGTCAGGCTTCGCTCGCAAAACAGCGAGCAGAGATACCATTAGAAGAAATTCGTGGTTATACCCACCATTTAATAGCTAAGCAAATACTACGAAATTAATTGCTATAATACATTCATTAAGCTTGATTTTCGTAGCGTTCCATAGTTAAAAACAATTGATAAATTTTGCCGCTGAAAAAACGTGGGCTGCTTTTCAGTAACGCGTTGGTAACTAAAGCAACGTAAAAATTAAAAAAAATTAAATTGCTCATGGTCTCTGCTGTAACCACCAATGTCAATTGTCAATCCGGTTTAGGATAAATTTCAATTTAATAAAAACTTTCACTAATGTTGTGACTTGACCAAAGTTTATGCATTATTTGCTTTTTAGGTATTTCACTGACCACTTTCGTTAATGGTCTTCGCTTATGTTCGCTGTACGTGAGATATTAGGTTATTTTGAGTGGACATCAGACCAAATATGTTACCGAATCGACTATATTGGCAATTCATGTCTTCGGAGGTGCTCAACTGTTTGATAATACCGAATATGTATTAAGTTCTCTGGTCATTACAGATACTGTGACCAATGATTACATTATGAGCGTTTTCCCAGTCTCAATACAAACTGACGTGATGCTATCGAACCAAACAGGATTTTTTTTAATTTTGCAGAGTGAACTTTAAGGGTATAATACAAGTCAAGTGTGTATTTAAACAATTATACGATTGTTGTATTGTCTTTCTTTGTTTTTAATACCTACCTCTATTAATGCTTCTGAGTTCTTCAAGCTCAGAGATTTTATTCACCCTGAAACACAGGTCAAGTTTATATTTGGTCAAATCATGTCAACCTGTCATAATCTCTCATCCTAAAAACTGGAACTATTCTAGATCCGTGACGATACGCACAAAACGATTGCGGGCTTGTACTAGTTTAGAAATAAAGATATTAAAAAAAGTTTCTATTTTTTTAATAACAAATCGGTTCTTAGTTTACTGACGCGCCTCGTACCACTGAATTTAATTAATACGAGAATTATAAAAAATTAGTTGACTCACATTTGTAGCAATTATTTATTTTCTGCGCTACCGAGGCCGGCATCGTTACTGACTTAGCAGCAATAGACGTCTCAAGCTGATTTTTACGTCAGAATTCTCTCAAATCCACCGTGCACCATGGGATATAAGTAGTAATTCTAGTTCAAGCTGCATTTCCACCTAACCACAACCTACGCTAATAAATCTCCTTGAAGATCAGAAAGTGTTTTTTTTTTTTTTTTATTTTGGTTTTTTACATATCCGAGTATTATTGCACATATGTTACGAAAGGAATTACGGTGTGATAAATGAGGTGTCATACTTTTTCCTGTCCACAAATGAAGTCATCTCCTTGTGAACAGCACGACTTTTAAGAAAATTAAGATTAAGTACAAATTTATGCTCCAGAACTATTATCAAGTGCACCAGTTTTAGCGCTTTTAAATTAAAAACACATATGAAAACTTGCTTTGATCTCTGAACAGCAGTGTTTTTGCTGGATAAAAACTAACCTATGTCATTAACCGGGAAGTAACCTAACACCTTGTCAAGTTTCATTTAAATCTGTTGAGCTATTAATGCCTGATTGATGAAAATAGTCCAAACACACATCCAAACTTTATCATTTATAATATTATTAAGATGATTTAGATACTGGATTTAGATTGAATATGTGCCAATTGCCAAGTGACTATATAAAATCTCCCCAAAACCGTAATGATGACTGCTAATAGGCCGGGTCTGGGATTTTAATTCTGCACCTTCTGTACTTCCCCATTGCTGCGGAGATTTAAAATATTCGTTCAGAGGATAAATACGTCGTGAAAGCCAGAGGTTAATGGATCGTCGAGAGGGCGGTGTCATTGAAGTATCAGAGAGATTTGGGAGGCGGGCCGTGCAGGGGATTGAAACAGGAGCCTCCGGCACGCGTCAGTGCGCATACAGATTGATCCCGCGCGAGTCGGGCGGGTAGTTTGGACAAGGGGCGTGGCGGCCACGGGGCAGCAGAGTGGCCCACGGCGGAGGCGTCAGCTGTCACGTGATGCACAGCTGACCACTGTATACAACCACACACCATTACTCTAACGACCTACCACAGTCAGTGGCTTACGGTGATCAATTTTCACTCATCTCTTAGCGACATCTATAAATACGTCACACAAATTTGTTTTTCTTTTATATAAATATCCCTTTAAATGCCACGTCACTCTTTGTTGGACCCCTCGATCCCCACGTTGGACATATTTTTGAATTTAGAACATTTTAACACTCATATTTTTAATGACGGACAAAATAATCCAATATTGGTAATTGAAGAGTGGGTTAAAACAGGGAATTGTGATGGCAGGAAACTAAAGAACGTAAACAGGTTCAAGTACTTGGGGAGTGTATTAGAGGAATTTGGAGGAAATGATGGCGAGATAAGTGAAAGAGGAAGACAAGCAGATGTATCTCTAAGGAGCATTAGAAGCCTGATATGGAATAAAGAGGTGCCACAGAGAAGCAAGAGAGTAATCGATCATACATACTATGTGCCTATCTTGACTTATGCTGCTGAAACGTGGACAATGAAAGGGGGGACATCAGCAGAGTACAAGCAAGCGAAATGAAGTTTTTAAGAGGCAGAATGGGACTCACTAAAATGGACAGAATAAAGAATGAAGTGATTAGACGCACCATGAAAGAGGAACCCCTACAAGAGAGGGTAGAGGACCAGACTGAGATGGTATGGACATGTAAAGAGAATGGAGGCTCAGAGAATCCCAAGAAAAATCCACGAAATTAAGATGCGTGGTAAACGACCCAGAGGATGACCAAGAGACGGATGGCTGAAAGGAGTGGACGAGTGTGTACCGAAGAGAGGAGAGGACTGGAACAAAGTGGTGACAGAGAGGTGGTGGGATGAACGAAAGAAATGGAGAGGCTTGTGCATGAAGCAGACCCGGCCAGAGGCTGGAAACTGTTGAGGATGACGATGATGATTTAATGCAATACAACAGTAAGAATAATAATTATTAATCTACACTAATGCTATAAACGGAAAAGTAAATCTGTCTCTCTATCTGTTTGTTATGTTTTTACGACTAAATGGCCAAACCGATGTTGATGAAATTTGACAATGAAATACTGTGTATCATTAGAAAAGACATAGGATACCTTATCTTGGATAAATAACATAGTTTGTCATGAAATTTTGAAGACGAACCAAACGGTGTCAGACAAACGGATATCGTGTGTGTATAAATGTGGATTTTGGATGCATGTGATGACTATCAGTAATGTCCAGCGAAGACCCGGAATACTATCCCGACACCTTTTTCGTAATTTACAACTTTCTATATCCATTTCCAGCAATAAATGCGTACGAAGTGTTGATAACGTATTTAATGTAATATAAAAATACGAATAATAATGATTTTTAATATAAGTGTATATTTGAGACAAGGAATACAGAGGAAAATATAGATGCACCGACTCCAAGGAATAAAGAGATGAGAATATTCATGGCTAAAGTTATGGATGGTAGAGAAGTTTTCATGGTATGGGAGACTGCACTAAATAAGGACACTAATAGGCCACAGATAATGAGTTGTCAGTACTAAAATTGTAACTGATATTACCAGAGTGGTTGTGTTATGTTTATATTATAAAGTTCATTAAATGAAAGTTTATAAGTTGTGTAATGAAGTCTGTTCAGTGAAAGAATAAATACAATGTTTATTGTCAAATGCAGATGAAATTAATATCGAGAGATAAAGGAGGCAAACTACCAAATCTTGGAAGGATAAGTATTCTATTTCAGGTTGTACGAAGCCGAATTTTAAGTAAAAGCGGTAACTTGCTACAGATATGGATTCAAACATGATGTTCTTCGGGTTGAGGAAACGTCACGCCTAAGGTAAATGCATCAGTTATATTTTATTCGAGATCTGGGCATATCATAACTTAATTAAAACAGCACTCCGAATTTCACGAGACTTATAACTTCCCCTCCCCCCTTCTTCTTTACGTGGATTATGGATGGCCCCCTACGCGATTAGGAACTAGTACACGATTACTATCTACTATCACTTTGTTTGACGTATCGAGCATTTGGAGTCAATTGAAAAACAAGTGATTTGTCGCTAGATGACGTATCTGTATGATAATGCATTGGATGAAGCAACTATGCAAACGGGAAAAAGGATGGTACACATGATGTTCCATATGGTGTGGCAACTCTGTCGTTTTTTTCCGAAAATGTGGCAACACTGGAAACGCATTTTAAAGCTTCTGTTAAGTACTACATATAGATGTCGTTAATATTCAGAAATTCCCTTATCTTATCTTATTCCATGTAACTGTAACGTCATTCCGAAATTGAAGATATTAATGTGTGATTAACGCTTTGACTACTGGCGGTCCACATTAGTCAGGCGATAGTGTTCAACGCTATCCCCTTCATTGGCAGAGAGCTGAGGGTAAACTAGGCGACTGCATTGAAGGCTGTTTCTACTTTCCCTAGCAGATACGGTGTTCATTTTACCGTAGTGAAACAATACCTTCTGTTTACGTAATTTCTGGTTTGTCTCTGCCAGTATACATTTGAGTTTGGCATTGAGAAGAGTTTTCCTTAGGCTTTAGAAAGTGCGTGCAGTAATGTAAAATCCCATTTACGTTGCGGTTTTAGCGCTGTTTCAGTGTAGTTGCTACTGCCTGCGTTTAGGCACCTAACCTAGGACTCTTCTCAGGGCTATTTCGGGCTGGTGTATCTACTTCTGACGGCTGATTACATCCTCTCGTAGTATTCTTGTACACTGGTCTGATTGTTTTGGTTTTCCGTCAGCAATACTGTTGCATTTTCTGCAGCGAATTTCTACTGTTTCAGAGATGGTGTTGTCTAGGTTTGCTCTCTACGGCATAACAAACCCATTGTTGATGTTGGACTGCGTTTATCTGCAAGCACACACTACCACATTTGACTTAAACCACAGACCTCGTCTTTATTCAAGTTCTTGGGATGTTTGAAAATTTCTATAGATGCCATGATTTTTTGTGCTACAAAACCATTCAATAGTGCTGTGATTTTCGTAACTTTTTTCTACTGTGAATTTTGTTATTCCATTTGACTAAAATGGATTTTTGACCAAAAATGTAAACTACCCTAAAATTTAACTAGATTGCAGAAAGCATTTTACATACCGTAGTGAGAATGGATGATACGCATGTCGAGACATATGAGCTGGTTTTATTCGTATCTCACAATGTCCAGAATGGAGTATATTTATCCCTGCCGGCACAACTGTTACGTATAAGAACGATTTAGTCTATTTAATTGTCAGTGCTAGAGATGATGACTTTTCTGTTATCTGTCTCTCAATTTATTTAATGGAATCCTCAACCTTATCTTATCCTCAAATAATCTCTTCATCTCAATATACCCATTATAATCTACGTCCTAAATTATCTGTTTCATAGATCCAATTTTTTCCTTAAATTTCTTCTTTTTCCAGTGTCTCCTCCAATAAAATTAATGAAGCAACCCCCATTTGCCAAAATGTTACCTACATTTCCATCTCTTCTTTCTCATTCCAGATATTTGACCACTCAGTTTTCTATTCTCGTCCATAGCGTTACATTTAAGATGTTTCTGCTTCCTTATATTGCTGAACTCCAAGCTACAGTTTGTAAGGGGGAGTGTTTTGAAAATAACACATCTGTTAATTCTGACAAGTTTAACAATTTGTAAAGGGGGGTGAATTAATTAATAATTTTACCAGTTGGATAATTGTGATGCATCCATTAATTAGTTCTTTTAAATGATCACCAAATGCAAAGATGGTTTTTTAAATTAACATCCTCTTATGGTCAGATGGACCCACTCTTTCACAAACACATGTGTGATGCCCCCTCACTAACGTTCACACATAAAACTTAGTTAATTGTGGCATTCGCCCAGCCAACAACAGTTACACATTAATACAAATGTCTCACATATATGCTTTGAGTTATCGCTATTATACGGAGGCTTCTTGACCTACACTTCTATAATTTATGACATTACAAAAAAACACTAACCCCACAGCCAAAGATATTACTGCTTACGACTACTGCCTTACACTCCCATAGACTACATAAACTACTGACTATGGAATCTTGCAATACAAAAACTGACGGTTCGTACATTAGTACAATATTTTATTAATAAATACAGTTAGTAAAAGAAACTACTTGATTGATGGGGTATGAGGCTGTCACAACTACAATAAAGGATGGTACTGCACAAGTGCAATTTTACAATGATCTTTCCTAGTCCTACTTCAAGGTTTGATCCCATAAGATTTTTCCTGTTAATGAACTAACATTTTGATAATGGTACTCTGCTTTGAGATCGTTCTTGGTTCGGCTGTAGGTTGTAATTTCACTTCGTAAAAAAACATTAGCTTACTTATTTTAGTTACTGTTATCATTTCTGATACGGAACAGTTAAAGACCTTCTTTTTGTTTTTATTCCAAAATCTTCTTCCAATATTTTACTACCTGCGATTCAGTCTACTTTTATAACAACCACTCTCTTACCTGTTAACAACACAATGTAATTGTATCGTAACGTACTGATTATTTCATTTTCTACCGATATTTTTCTTTCACTTCATTTATTGGTTCCTCTTCTAACAGCTTATATATTACTTTGAGTAGACTAAAGTCTTGTCTCACATAGTTTCCAACTAATGATTATATACTGTCACTATATCCCCTTGAGAGTTATACAAAGTATAAATTTATTTTCCGTCTCAATATTTTAGAACTAAATAGAAAACAGTATCAATGAAGAATTTTAAGGCTGCCTTAAGAGGTCCATTGTTTTCTGAGTGGAAATTAATCGGATGCGGAGTACCTCAGGGTTCTATATTGGGGTCACTATTGTTTTTAATATACTTAAATGATCTACCCTGTGTTTCATCTAAAAATTCAAAATTTGTCCAATTTGCAGATGAAACAAAGATAGGAATTATCTACAGAATATATTTCAAATTATGTCTTTGAACTGATTAATAAATGGTTTACAGCTACTGGCTTGTCTTTAAACTTTGATAAAACTCAATATATGCAATTCAGTACATCACACAGATTAACACCAGATATAGACATAAAATTTGCAGGCCAGTCCATTGAAGAGGTAGAGAGTGTGAAATTTCTAGGTTTGTATATTGATGACAATTTAAATTGGAAAGAACATGTTTCTGACTTATTAATGCGATTGGGTGCAGCCACATTTGTAATTCGTGCAATTTCAGCTATAGATGATCTCCGTATGAGGAAGATAGTTTATTTTGCTTATTTTCACTCCTTATTGTCGTATGGAATAATATTCTGGGGAAATTCTACCCATAGAGACAAAGTGTTCAGAGCCCAAAAGTGTGTAATAAGAATTATGTGTGGAGTTAGCAATAGAACTTCATGTAGAGAGCTGTTCAAGAAGTTAGGGATTTTAACATTAGCGTCTGAGTATATGTACACATTAATGTCCTTTGTTGTCACAAATTATACTTCGTTTGAAAGAAATAATAAAATACACAACTATGGCACTAGAAGTAAAAATGATATTCACAAGGATTACAAGTCGTTGTCATTTGTTCAGAAAGGGGTCCGATATTCAGGGATACATATCTTCAATAAGCTCCCAACACATGTTAAATGTCTAGCAGATGATAAGAATAAATTCAGGAAAAAACTGAAAGAAATTTTAATTGACAACTCCTTCTACTCTGTCGAAGAATTTGTTTCCAAGGTATCTAAAAAATAGCTGCCAGTAGCTTGTGTAAATGTGGTTTACATAATTAATTTACCATGTATGCTATGACTGTACATCTCCTGGTGTATGTATTTATTTTGTTATGCAATTGTTTACGGTACCATGCATGCTGTGACTGTACATCTTGTGGTATATTTATTATTTTGTTATGGAATTTTTTAATGTACCATGTATGCTATGACTGTACATCTTCTGGTGTATGTATTATTTTGTTATGGAATTGTTTAATGTACCATGTATGCTATGACTGTTACATCTACTGGTGTACTTATTATTTTGTTATGCAACTGTTTATCTGTAAATTGACAACTTTCCACATCCCACAGAGCCAGTCTCTTATATTGGGATCAATGAAAAATGAATGTATTGTATTGTATTGTAGAACTGTCTGATTTAAAATTATGATCGTCTTAGCCTTTGTAAAATTATGAAAAATTTGTCTAAGTCGTCAAAAACAATCAATGTTTCACTACTTTTGGTTATCATCTCTCAACAACACGTCGTCCCACAAAGTTTAAAAGTAACAGTCTTCAGCTTTTATGTTCTACACAACCCATTTTAGAAATCTACTTGTTCCGTTAGGAAGACGTGCATCCTCCAGTTGAACAATGAAACGACTGCCACGGTCGGTGTGCAAGCCGACAAGTGACAGCCATTCCAGACATGGCAGCGAGTTTTCGTCTCAGAGGAGGACTCCTGGACGTGATTCGTGACCCGGCAAATAGGAACGGCGAGGCGCCTCTCATTAAAATTTAACTTGAGCTTATTTTTTCCCCTACCGCAAAGCGGATCACAGCCTCCGTTCTGAGGCGGGGCAATGTTAATTTGTTTTCTGCCCGCTGGCTCCTTGTTTAAGCTTGTCAAAGTAAACGACACGTGTGTTTGACTCCCGCTTCCGTATTTACCAGCTCTGCCATCTTCCTTCTCTTCCTTGAGAATAAAAAGCACCGGCGCTCTTTTTACCGCGAGCACAGTATCTGCCTCTTTACTTACGACGAGCGTCACTTTTTATTTCCATTCGGGGCCGGGGGACCGAGGAAAACATTTTTCTTACGTAAGGTTGGTATATAAAGAATCCAATCCCCAATTAATGATGGCACGTTTTGTGCGCACCATAATGGGGACTAAGCCTCGCAAAGATGCAGATAGTGAAAAAAGGTTTTCTACCGCGGCGGTGTGGAAAGCTGATTACGGGGCCGGAGTTCATTGTGAACCACCGACCAATAGGGGTGACTGGTAAGGGCGCAGAGAGGCGCCCGCACAACCCTACCACTCTCCACTCAACTAGGTGACATTACCTGCACAAAATATCTACTCACTCAATTCTATTTGCTTCGCGCATCTCAGGAACAGTACAGATTCTTCCTCTGTCCTCCTGAATTAGGAATCACTGTCAGGAATTGTCTACCACGAGTGCTCCATATTGTGACGGTCAAACCGTCTGCGCTTTGCAATAGCAAAATAATTTTATAATCTAATATTTTTCTTGCACTGATATATATATAGAAGCATTATAATCTTGGCAGGGAATGGGTCAAATTTGCTCTGAACAAATGATTTAAATACATAACTAAACATTTATTTTCACATATGCAACACTTAATACCTTTAATTATAAAAGAATTATCAATCACCTTCTTTTATATAATGATCAAATATAATTAAAAAAAAAACTGTATATTATGGGTGCCACCCTACATGAGACTACAGCTACATGCTTACTTCGCTAACAAACATACTTGAGTTCTTATTAAAGTTATATTTGTCCGGACTAGCTCAAATTGAAACAGTTTTAATAGGCATGCGAAGGCCTTATACGGCGAATTGCTTCACCCAGGAACGTTCACTGGCATATTGATCCAAAAAACATTTTCAGTGATTAAAAATAATCACCTTACTATTTTTTGATTTGGTGCTGTATTAACTTGTGAATTGCTACTCCAAGCGACCGTAGACTTTGGAAAACCACAGGTTCATCCACTTCACAACTTAGGTGAAATACCCGCTGAAAACACACCACTAAGCTGTAACACAGACGTCTTGTTTGCCCGACTGCCTGTCGGCCAGTCCATCCTTCCTCCGGCAACCGACGCACCCTTTGTCCATTTTGGTGGCCGCAATTGCACCGGCCAATCGGGTGTCTCCAGCCACTTGTCAACCAGCCGCCGTTCGCATTGTTACAATGAAAGAGAAACATCTTAAGATTCCGTCCATAGGTGGCATGACCTGTCTCTCTAACAAACTTTCCCGTTCACAAGCTGGTCCTATTAATATAATAAATTATGGAGTGACACTGTTCACTGCAATATGTCAATCGTTATAGAGCATAGTCTATTTTTCTTTGTATATATATTATTTTCCATTATCTCCCTTTAAGAGAGCGTGTAAACATTTATATTAATGGTAAATGCCTCAAGGTGTAACAAACCTTTATTGCAAAAGTAATGTGTTGTTGGTTTCTTAAAGATTACTATATATTTGAGGTTATGTAAAAATAAGTATTGAAGATTTGAATTGTGCTATGGAACTTATATAGAATACTGACATCTGTAATCAACAAAATACGTTTGGAATTTTAGGAGAGAATTTTCCCAAAAATAACTGAAAGTGGAGTATATAGTTTAAGAATTAACTACTGATACTAAATTGTGAGGTTAGTGTATTATCTTTACTTGTCCGCCTACTTGGAATTTCTCCTGTACCAAAGCCATGCTGAAGGAACTAATTCAAGGAAATTAAAATTTATATAACGCCTATCGTAACCTTAATTTCGGTATCACGACACTAGAAAAAACGAGGAAGGTATTGAACTTTCCTTGTCCTCAATCTCCTTCAGGCTTGTCGAGTCGTAAAGCTCTAGCAAAAATATCATGTTACCAGCTACCGACCAGGTAAGAATCTAGCAGCAGCATCTGCCGGACTAAGAGTAAGTATAGCGCGTTCAGTCGTTAAGTTTGTTTTTGCTTATGGCTTTACGCCTCGTCAACGTCGAAGTCAATAGAGGCGCGAAAGCTCTGGGGACAAGGAACGGGAAGAAATTCGGCCATGGCCTATTGAAGGAGGCATCACGGCATTCGCCTGGAGTGATTTGGGGAAACCATGGAAAACCCAAATATGTATGCCCGGACGGGGATTTGAACCGGTGTCGTCCCGAATGCGTGACCAGATTGTTACCACTCGCCCACCACTCTCGGTTTCAGTTAATAGAGGCGGCTCAAGGTCAGTCAACTCTGTACCCACTCCGCTACTCTTACTCCAACATGCCCTTTGCGTACTTGGACACAGCGGTCATGTCGGAGGGATTGGAAAGTGAGGGGATGGTGAAGTGACGGGCGAGGGCTGGGGAATATGATCTGGAGCCGCCTGTTCGTAGGTAATGGACTCAACGATTGATCGATATTAGTAGATTTGGTGTAATGGCACTTTTTTTCTGCCGTTCTGAGTCAAGGATATGCAGTAACGACCTCAATTTCTCTGCAAAATGACATTGTCAGAGAGCTAGATTTCTTTACTTCCGCATAGTTGTTGTGAAGCTAAACATTCTACCCGTCACTTCCGAGGTAGAGGGGATAGTCTGAAAGATTACTGATATTATTGATGCCAGTTCCAATATGATCAAGTTTGATGATGAAATTGTCTGCAGATCACTTTAACAAGGTTTGAATAAACGTGACAGATTTTAATGAATTTCTAAATATCAGGAACTTTTTCCAAACTTACTCATTATTAATTCTTAAAATTTATATTAATTTGCAACATAATCTTTTGTTGGCAGCGATTATTAACGACTGTTTGGAATGGGTTATTAATTAATGTGAAAATAAATTTTATCTTTTGATTTATTGTTAAAGTGAAATTGATTTTTCACTCATATTTAATTAATACAATTAATTTACATTTGAGATTAAAACTTTAACAAATTTGTAATGTAATTATTATTATTTTTGCAGGAGGACAGATTTTTAAACCATTTGTTTCGAAACAGTTTAGTTTTTTACTAACAATTTATTTTTATCATTTATGTTTTTGAATGTCGCTTTTCACTAGAATCATTCTGGTATATTGATTCGAATTATATTCTGTTTTCAGTATGCGAGTTGAGGTAATTTGCTTATTTTCTCAACAATCATATTTACAATCTCTGAATGATTTGACCGTTTGTGATATATTTATAGAACTACAATTGTTTTGGCGTCGTTCAACACAAGCGCTTATGTCATACTGGAAATTGACTGATTAGTGATTTATTACGCTTGTATTGTGTCAAACAGAGAAATTTATATATGCAGTTACAGTTGGACGTCTCAGTCATAGCGACCGAACATAAACCGCTTATCTTCATGTGTAAGGTGAACAACGATTTAACGTGTGATCTGAACCATGCAAGTTCTCGTACTTAGCCCTACTAATGATAGTAATATTTTTTTAAAAAATAGAATATTTTACTATCCTTACTTGTAAGGTAAAATATTATAATAATGGAAAATATATGGTCTTCCATCGTAGTTACAGGGTTTCAAGCTGTAACTCACAATGCCTCTGTGGTAGCTGAACATACAATTTAACGTGGAATCTGAACAACGGAACGGCCTAGCATTGTAATATGAACGAAGTTAAGTCCACAATAAATTGTTACAGACAACAGATTTTCAAAGCATGTCATTAACCACTCTACTGTCCCAATAAATGGTACAATTAAATAAGCAATTGTACATAATTACCATATCCTTTGTCGTATTATTTATACAATTATGTATTCGGCATAAATGAGTGATGAATACGTTTCTATCTCATTAAGTGATTTAAGGGTAAAGCACTGTAAAATATATATCCCAGACCGAGATTCGAACAAGGACTCTCGTTTCGGACTCAACACTGCATCACCATCTCGGAAGACAACTTGTTTGTTGGATATAAAAAAAACAACGAAACACTGAAATATAAATCTTCAGACCGGGTTTCAACACCTGTTTTTGGGGCCAAAAGTAATAGAAACATTCAGTATAATTAAATGATGTGAACACATTGATGTTGCATTACTTACAAAATAATACTGCGAGACTTTCATTACATCGAGAACATATTCTTTTCACTTGCAGCTACAGCAAGAATTCTTCGTTCGATCCACTTTAAGCAAGCATATTTTTTTCTTCGATTCTGATCAACAATTCATGCCGTAAGTGTATAGTGTTTGTCATTCATTTTTCAGAGTCCCACGCGAAATGCTGGGAACTTGTGACAACATTTTATCTTTCCCACAACGCATTCAGAAAAAGAAACACTAAAACTGTTTGATTTATTTCGAATAAAAGAAAATGTCTGACAGTTGTTTTTTTTTCTTTGTCATGTGCTTTCTGGGTGAACACTTTCTGGTCTTCCATGTATGTACACGGTGAACGTTACATTAATCTACGCGACATTGCTCTGTAATCTGCAGGGGCGGAAATCGTTCTTCCTTTCACACCGAGAAGATCAGGGAGATAAGAACAGCAAGTAAAATTGAAGAAAAATACGTGACAGTACCTTGCGTGTTAACTTACTTTCGCAGGCGGACAAAAGTTGGCGCTTGGCGTGATTGGGCTGCCGCTGTTTGTATTCCAATTTGTCGCCGAGGCGGGAAACGGGTTGTCTGACATGAAGGGGCTGTGACGTAACGGAAAATGACGAGCCGCCTTACATTAAGTGACGCTGTTGCGCCACGAAAAAAGGTAACCATTCACAATAACAGAAATGGCTTATTTGCTGAACTGATAACATATTTGACTCAATACGCCATGGTTCCACCATTTTTGACTTGAGTATGATCAGGTTTTTTATATATTATAATGAAATGAGCCCATTGTCGACCATTGCTTTATTGTTAAGTTCAGCCTCACAATAATGTAATAGGTCTGTTTTGGTCCACGAAAATACGACAAGTGGTCTGCATGCAGAATATTAAGTATTTAGATACCATAATCGTACAGTATAAGGCTATAAGCAGGTGCAAGGTATAAGTACAACTTTTTCTAAGCCATGAATATTTTAACGACCATCATCTCCAAGATATGAGGGTTGGACTGCGTTATTACTGCAATATTATATTCACTAAATATTCGTTTAAGGATTATGTTAATCATTGTTTTATGAGGGTTTGTAATAGGTATGAGGGACCGCGGTACATGGAAGTGTTGTGATGTAGACAACAATAAAAGGTACAAGGTCTTGTTTCTTATATTTTATATTGTACATGCAGGTTAGTGGTATAGTGTAGCATCTATCCTACAATAACATTATTATTTATTTCACTAGACAGGATGAGGGTGTAGAGGGTCATGGTAGTGTACAAGGAGTATTTGGTGATGAGGAATGGAGAGATATTGGTTTAAAAATTAAAAGTAATGCATGGAAGGGAAAAGATGAACATGACTACAAGCTGGTACTCGATTTCAGGCATAAGAGTGTAGGAAGATTCTCTTTTTTAGGTAAGGGTGTCAGGGATTGGAATAAGTTACAAGGGAAATGGTCAATAATTGATCAAAAACGTTGAAAGAAATTAATGTTAAAATTTGTAGGTGGGTGCATGAAAGGTAGAAGATGGGTGTGTAGTGAAATTGCCACCGGAGCGTCGCTCGATTGCAATTTATTTAAATATTTACAGTCTAGTCAATGCGTGATTCACGTTAAACAAATTAAATTACTTTGTATCTTTACGAAATCAGAACATGCCTTTAAACTGCCTTTAAACGGTTATGTTATAATAGTTAATAGTACAATACCACATTTCCGAGAAGTTAATAAGATACATACAGGTAGGAAATTAGCCCCATGTAAGTTAGGTGTCCGCGCATTACTTAGGTGATGGCTGTAAGAAAACCTGTTAAGTTTGTTAAAAAAAAAAAAAAATCAATACCATATGCACAACACGTCATACTTGATGCCAAGGTTTCTATTGGCTGCGTATTCCTCCCCAGTCTTGGCTGCCTTAAACTAACCTGGTAATGCTAGCAGGTACTGGGAACTTACAGTTTAACGTGGAATCCGAACCACGGAAGCGATCTGGCGTACTTCACATTACACAGCAAGCTGTGCCAGAGGTGGAGGTCGGATTAAAGGTCTATGAAAATCTCCGCCAAGGCAGGGTTCCGACCCGGGGACCTTTTTCAGTAGTCAGACATCTTAACCACTGAGCCACCAAACAGAAACAGATATATTGTTAACATTAGAATGTCAGTGACGACAAACTCATAAGATTTTACTAAACCAAAAATCACCCAACCCACCTATAGAAGTTTCCACTTCAAAAACTTCCTAGCCAAGCTACGTAGCTTTTCATTCATATTATTTGTCGCAATTAAAATAAGGTAGAGGACAGACAACAAGATGTGAATAGTTATTTCCGCCATTTAATTATATCCGTATGTAATTTGCGATAGTCTGACAAGAGAAAACGGTACAAAATGTCTTCTGAAATCAATGGGGAAAAAAGCTACGTGCTACGCAGGGGAGGGGGGGGAGGGGGGGGGGAGGCACTAGCTCGTCCGTCAACGTGGGGAAGTAGGGGTTCCATAGGAGGCCAAAATGGAGCTATGTAGCTTAGGGCTGCTTCCTAATTGTGGGCATAATTTATGTTTTCTAAATAAAGGCAATAATTTCGTAACATCAGAAGCTTCGTTACAAGGTATCGCGTTCATTTTACGAAATTATTGAACGTTTATTGGAAAAATTTCTGAATTGCGTTCCAGAACGCATACATCATCTCTTTTCTAACGTAGCCGTGGTCAACGTGTTCTTACCGACTCTGCGATGGTCCTTGGGGGCCGAGTGATGGAATGTCCGACTGTGCGCCCCTTCTCGTTAGGCAACCGCGCGCTTCGCCTTGGTGGTGAGCACCTTGTTAGCGGATCCTTAGTTGTGCTCGGTCGGCCATGAATGTTTCATGGCGCGCCTGCCCCTTACTGTCCTAGGCCCGGCTCAACTATTCCATTTGCAAAGATTTGCGGCTCCGGGCCGGGGAGACGCCACTGGCCTTGCCTTGGAAACCTCGCGGGGCCTGTCAGAAGAAATGTTGAGCTCCTGGTCTGTGTGTAATACGAGAAATCTCATTGCTTGAACAACCAAATGGGACAGAAAACAATGGTAGCTACAGTATGTTGAATAACTTCTTCCAGCTTCTTCTACCAAGATTTATAATTCATGGAATTATTGCCGAAAGTATTTAGGGAGTTTTATAATATGATTTAAGAAGTAGCATACAACAAATAATACTACCAGTTGTCGGTATAATCTCCATTCATTTTTAAAGAAGCTTGCAGATATTTTGGAGAGTGACGAATAATGTCGCTAGTTTTGGCAATCTTTGAGTTTGATGCAGTTTGTAGACACTTACGTCTGGCAAGTTTTCCTCAGCATTCCGAGTTTAAACTTGTGAGGCGTTGCTACTCGTGGGGTACACTATTTTTTCTACTCTCTTCCTTTTGATGTATTGTACGTGACAGTATGTCCGTATGCAGCCTTACGTATTTTTTTTTTTATTTTACTTTCCTTCTTCTGTATATGTACCAAATATTTACCGATATTCGAAATACTTCTTGCTGGCTTTAAATAACTGGTTCAATCCGACACCTTCCTATCTGAAAAAACTTTATTTTAATGTAACTGAATCATTTATTTACTTTCTGGAATAATTCGTTTATTTTTCTTAGATCATTTATTGCTGTAATTCATATTAACAAGATACAATTAATACTTCTCTTTGGTTATTTTAATGATACATTCTTTCCTATTATCACACAATGTCTTACAAACTATACATTAATTCTCTTCCAATACTTCCTAGGGCTGTATACTTTACAGTTAACAATTTCACACTACTTGTCAAAATACTTCATTGAAAGTTTCTTCTTCGAAACTTCCTCTTCCATTTAATTTATTGTCCGTTCATGCTTTCATCAAATCATTTCTTTTTCCACTCTTCTTTTCATCTGTTTTTCAAAGATGCTCCGCACTGTCATTATGGGCGTCTTTGACCTTTCAACTAAATTATCATACTTAAAATATGTGCTCTGTGACCTCATTACATTCCAAATATATTTATAACACAAACGATGATTTTCGGTTAAGATTATGTACCTTACAAACTCTTTCTCACAATTTCTGATCGTTTTGCGCTGTTACACTGTTTGACGCCTACGTACTTTACTCTTAACAACCAAAACGAGCACTGGTTGCCTAAAGATTCAAATAAAGTCGCACTTGCTTATATTAGAAAATTTTTATTTTGCATACTTTCCCAGAGTCTCTCTGGTACTCATCAGCTGTCGTGTGTCTATTTAACACTTCACATTTTCTATCAGATGATTTTTGACATCTATGGAACTATGGTGAATAAGCGATGAGTAGGGCTAGGAATCGAACATAAGCCCTCTATAGCGTCTTTCTAAGAAACTTACATTAAAGTAGAGGTTATAAATTGTGCTTTGAAATAAAAGCAACACAATAAGACTACAATAAGAATCCAAGGAGCATCCAGTCTACTAGGGAGAGAACAGAGGAATTAACTGTTACTGAATTTCTTCCACTTCAAGTACTGTTATTCTATTCATGAATATCTGCTTCGACTATACGATACTCCAGAGTGTAATAGCCATTCCTTTGCTACTCGTCTGTGTACATTGTGTCACACATGATTTATTAAGTACACTCATGTAAGAAGTAAAATGTTAATAAAAAAATATAACAGCTTAAGTGAAAGAGTTTCTAATTCGTGGTTCAATTTACTTGCCTAGTAACGGAACTAATTTTCAGATGTAGTAGTTGTTATTACTGAGGCTGGGAGAGATCTTTTTTTTTTTAAATTGACTTCGTTTAAAAATTCGTCAACTTTTTTCATTTTATATATATAAAAAAAAACTTTCTGATCTCCGTTATCTCTTATCTTTGTATTTTTAGGCTCACAGTGTGGCGTCGGTATGGATTAAGGTCTTAATTCTAATTCAACAAGTTGTTACATATCTAATACCAGCTTCGTATTAATTTCAATCTTATAAATTGAGTATACACGGTGGTTATTTGAAAGTTTGTATGTTTTTCGTATGAGTGAATATTGCTTTGATGGATGTAAACTGTTTTAAAGGAGTGTAATATGATTAAAAGCACAATAATGTTTGAAATTTTAATTGAAAGGCTGTAATTATGACTGTTGTGTGAGCCATAGTGTTTTAAGTATGACTTTCCGCAATATGGAATTGTTTAAAGTTATATTTTTTATGTTTAAATATCTGTAAATATCCTCTAATTTCATTTAGTAACATTCCTTCACGATTATAAATAATTTTGTATACAGTATGATTGTTTATGTATTATTTTCATTCTTTGGAGCGATCGTTAACGATCCAAAAACGTAGGGCGGTTCTCGTGATGTATGAATTGCCTACCGAGTTTGCATGAAACGATATTAACAGGACCGGTGTCTGTGGATTAGTACAGTGCTTTAGAATCTTTGGAAGAAGCTAATGGCTTATCAGTGTGCTTTTGAAGATTTCGGAGGAATAAAAGTGAAGAGAAGTAAAACGTGTATCGACGTTCTTGTAATTTCATCAACTACCTTATTATTCCGAAGTTGTAGCAAATGTCATTCTTTGATGAAAGTTATAAATCACCTGGCAATATGACGAGAAAACTGTAAACTGTTGTTCATCATGTCTTCCGTGACAGGATTTATTAATTATTTACAACAACTTACAGATAGTTGTTCATTAAGGCGACTTTAATTTCTCAATACGTTAGCGTCATTGATCTGAGAAATTGTAGAGTGATTTCTGAAGATTTATTTCGTTTTCTCTGCATGGTAAAGGAGTAGGATTTGTCCGAACCCTGGCTAAATCTCGCTAGCAGGACCTTCCCTACTGTTGTATAATTCAAGTCCGTATCGATCACCTCGACGCCTCCCAACGCTGTCCTGCCGATGTCCTGCGACGCCTTACTTAAGAGTTTACTTCGGTGACATCCGAGTCCCCATCACGACGTCTCAGCCAACCAGCAGCAGCGAGCAGAGCGGGAGCGGCTGGTGGGGGAAGTGTAATTAATTAGCAGCACGTAATTAACATTATCCCTCGGCCGCATGGCCCCTGGAGGCAGCCTAATTAAGCTGAGAGCGCGTGTAGTGTTTCTCGACACAGGCGTTGACAGTTACCGCGCCGCATCTTGAGGGATTGATTGTGTCTTCATGCACACCCTCATGTTATCTCTTCAATGTGTATCACACACTCAGTGCTCTTCCGTCTTCCTTCATGATGTTTACTTACCCATAGATCATTTTAACCTGTTTACTTCTAATTCACAGGTACACAATTTCGATACAAGAAACAGAAATAAGTTGGACAGAACACAAACATATCTGTCATTAGTACGAAGAGGAGTTAATTATTCTGGAATACATATGTTTAATAAACTTCCCAAGAGTATAAAAAAGTTTGCAGATAACAAAGATATATTTAAAGAAAAACTGAGAGATTATCTTATTGGCAACTCCTTCTACTACATTCAAGAATTCGAACAAATTAATCAATTGTATTCAATATGACTTTTGCAAAATTCAGTTGTAAAAATTAACGTTTATATTTATTCTCTTTATTTGTCTTTGGAACGTATAATTGTTTTTACTATGATTATGACTGATATTGTATGTGTGTGTATTAACCATGACATGTTTCACATCCCAGAGGTCCTTCCTCAGCAGGGATCCATGAAACAAGATTGATAAATAAATAAATAAATTACCTTTTTCTTATGATGTCACTTGTGGTATAATAATTCTCTACAGAATATGAAGAAGACGAAGAGAGTCGAGAAATTAATTACATTCGCAAGACTCTGTTTGATCACGCTGTTTTGTTGTGTGGTGAGAAAATACTGAAGGAAGATTTTGAAGTATATACAAACCAAAACAAGACGAAATTAATGAAAGGTACAGAATTTATATTAATAATAGTAGACTGAATAAACAAAAATAGGATCGAATGCAATAGGAAAAGTAAGTGAATTCTGTTACATAGGAAATACATTTACAACTGATGACCGAAGCAGAAATGGACAGGAATTCTTCACGGGTCTTCTGCCGGATAAGATCTTTTAAACACGACGTTTCGGCAGTCACCTCCGCTGCCTTCATCTGGTGAGCTGTCATCGCGAAGTAGCTGCCGCGACGGTTCGACACCGAACTTAATTGTCACATCGAAGCAGAAATGATGTTAAATGCAGAAAAACACTAGCAAAAAGAGCCTTCTTAAAAAATATAAATCTTTTAGTTTCAGATATTTTCTGGGACTCATAAAGAACTTTTTAAAACTCTGTACATGGAACACGGCACTTTATGGTATCGAACTGTGCATGGACTTCACGAATAACAGAAAGCATGTGAAATGTGTAAGTATAGAAGAAAGCTGATATTAATTAAGCGGAAAGATAAGGTACGAAACGAACGTGGTGATGATGGGTGGAGAGAGAAGATTGTGGGAGATAGGATGGAAGGTCACATTGTAAGACGTGCCTGATTGTTTAATTTCTTAGTGGAGGGAACAGTTGAAAGTAAGAACTGCAGAGGAAGACAGAGATTACAATACATAAAGCAGATAATAATTAAGGACGTAGTTAATAAAGGGTATGCAGAGATGAAGATTGGCTCAAGATAGCCAGCCAGACGTAGTGGATATATGAAACCAATCGAGAGACTGAAGATAGCATTGGAAATAAATCTGATGTTCATGAGCTCAGAACTTACCATTAAATAACCATTGCTCCTAGTGGATTAACATCAGTGTAACTAAGCCTATTGATCTGTTTTTTTAATATTATTATTATTACACTAATGTGGATGATTCAGAATTAGTTCTCGAAACATGTCGGAACTGTAACTTGATTCTAAACATCATAAATCACGGATCTTATATATTTTTAAAATAGCAAAAAATAAAAAAAAATATTTATTAAATTATATACCGAGCCTTTACGACAGCCACAAACATAAACATGATTCATGAATTTTTACCCATATAGTCATTATACATTTAGTATCACCACTTTAAATTATTAATTAAGTGCTCTCATTTACTGTCTACTACATTACAAATAGGTTTATTTGAGTCACTTCTATCATTTATTCGCTGTTCTCCATACAACCAAAGACGACAGGATTTTTTCCCCCTCAAAACTCTGTATAAGTTAAGTGCATAATGAAGAATCCTCTTCCACAAATTCCCGCGTAACTTTATTCTGGCTACTATTCACTGGAAAGTCATCAACATATCAATACCACATCCCAAAACTCAAATACACTAAAAAATTCACATCATAACACTAATCCTGACCAATTCCTTATTCATTTCTGCAGCTAGATTTTGCAATATATTCCTTCTGAAAACAATAACAGCTAAAGAAAACAGAGAATTTAAAAATGCTTTAATAAAATTGTTTCTTGTCCCAGCGCTGACTAGCTACCTTTATATCATACCACGTTTCGACGCCTCATTTACTATATTAATGACAATGTAACAAGATATATTTTTTTCATGAAAGTTGGGCCAATATTTTTTTGACAATTTCTTTATAAATGTGCAACATTCTAAGTAAGAAAGGGCTGCGATGCCAACAAATAAATATTCAGTTTATATTAGTGCAAGTGGACATCAAACATTTCATATGGCGAATGTGGAATTGTGCGAACTTGGCTAGGGAACTTGAGAAGACGATGAACTAAGAAAACCGCTACCTGTCAGCGACAATATGTCGCCACCAAAGAAGCTGTGGGGTGGATGGTTTTACCCAGGCCGACACATCCGGTAATCTTGAGCGAGGTCCCACGGCGCGGCGGACATCAGGCCGGTCACTGCTCCTAGCGGGAAAAATACGCTCCGCCCGTATATAGCGTCATCCCCGACTTGTCCCGAAATGTCAGAAATATCACGTGACATCAGGATGCCTAATCCACGAGCCTATCTAAGTGAGCATATTCCTTAAATTCTTAGAATTTTCTATCCAACATGTTGAGATGTCCCATTCTGTAGATCTCATTGTTTATCAGTAACAAGAAATTTTGTTAGATTCAGTCGTTTTATTGCCACACTGTATTTAATTTCAATAAGTTCGTTTGATTTGATTTGAATGCGGTTCTCTACCGACAAGGTTATCACAAAGCATATTTAATATTATTACTTGTCATACCAGGGATAATGGTTGTAACCTAGTGGACAGGCTAGTGAGTAATAAAGAATGTACTTTGTCGAGGTCAGATTGACGTTAAAAAGAACAGACTTCCCTTGTGTTACAGAATGTTTTGGGTCATTAATTTACTGAAGTGATGGAGAGCTCCTAGAATATAGTGCGGGTTTGTTTAAAACAATGGACACAGTGTGACATTGTGAGCTCGCCTGTTTGGAGGTTCGACGAATAAAAGGCTTCTTTCAAAACCTCAATAATAAAGTGTTCCAGCGCTGAGCTGTCAGACTTTGCAGACGTCGCTGATAAAAAAAATTCATTAACAATAAACTGTTGGTATGTCAGGATTGCAGCTAGTGAAAAGAGCCAAAAGGGGACCGTCTGGAGGGGATACCCTCCCAAGAAAGTGCCCGAGGTGGTGATACAGATCCCAGCCAATGAAATTCATTCCCGCTGGTTTCTAATAAATTGTTTATGTTTTTTTTATGTTCGGCCAATCGGGAGAGAGAAGGGGAACGATCTCCTCCCAAGGTGAGTCAACGAGGGAGGTACAATGGACGGAGACGGACACTCGATGTAAGACCAGTGGACGGACACTTGGTTTTCGGCGTGGCAAGGCGGAGCGAGCTACCATCGCTCGCGCAGTGTTGAGGGCCTCCTGGGACACCGACAACGGGGCTGTTTGACATGAGAGACACCAGACGCTCGGCACACCCTCGGCTCAGCTGACGAGACTACCTGGGGCCTGCCGAAAACACGCCCGATCGGCTCGACACAGCTATCCTCGCGGGTCACCGACACGACTCTTCGCATGGCCTGCGCTGCTCAACATTATGGTAACGCAATCTTCTACTGAGACCACAAGGAGCTCCAAAAATAAAAGAACTTATGAACTGTAAATTCCACTACCTGAGAGGGAACAATCATTTACTCATTCAGGTAATTGTTTCATCGAAAAAAATTTACTTTCTATGTATAACATCACTATGTTTGTTTTTTAATATATTATGTTTCACTTGTATTAATGTGAAGGACCATTTCGGAAGAGAACCCAACCCACAATCATTTATCTAATTATTAGTTAGTAAAACTGTTTTTATAGTAGTAAATCCCGAGGCGTACAGACGGGAACACTACAATGTACTGTATCTTCGAGACTTCAGGGACGCGGCCAAAGTTTACGTGAGTGGTGTAAGACGCTACAAACTCGTTCTGTTGCGGGACGCTTATACCGACATAGATTCTATTGAGGGACACTATTCCCGGCGCTTCATTCTGGTTCTGATGTCGAAGGCAGTCCGGATTCTGGCGCTGCCACTGATTGAAACTTGAATTGTGAGCCGAATGCTGAGGCGACATCCGTAATAATAACCTGAGCATTACATGACTGAGCTCGACTGCAGTTGACATGTGGGTCACAGGTCTCATATTCCGTGGGTCGACCTCCAACCATCGCCGGCTTCAGACGTAGCTGCTAGTGGTGAACTGTTACATCACCAAGTCCAGTGTTTGTGCATTATGTGAAAAGGATAGCGACCCTTAAGCGTCCTAGAAATGAACTTTCTAAATAAATATCCCCGCAGAGCTAACGACATAATTTACGAGAACGCTAGAAAAGTACTTTATATTGCAAATGTTGGTACATTCTCGTACAATTTCAAATGGTATATTTGTTCCATTCGTGGCTCCAAAGATTAACTTTATTGTAAAATCACAGCATCATTAATAACGATGTATGAGGTCACCATAATTTGCTTTGTAAATTGCTTTCACCTGTTATTCTTTCAGCACCATAATTTGCTTTGTAAATTGCTTTTACCTGTTATTCTTTCAGCTGCATTAATTATTTGAGCTTAATTTCAAAGTAAATTTCATTTGTTTGTTTGTTGATAGTGGCTCTGCCTCTAGGCGTTGCTTTGTTATTTTATGCTATCATGTATTAACATTAACAGTAAATTCGCCTAGATATGTAATTGACAGTTGAAGTTAAATAAATGTCATATTATGACTGTTTTCCTGTACTCCCGATAGCATCAGGATTCTTGCTAAATTCATATTTGCATTCCCTCTTAAAATTGAAATTAAAGTATCCATTATTAACTATAAACTAAATGATAAACTACAAATTAATTCTATTCCACAAGGGAACACTCCACTACAAGTATATACCAAATTCTTATTGATTCATCGGTTACACGTCGATATTAAGTACGAATTAATCATTAAATGTTATTCACATACATCATCGTCGTCCGCTGATGTTTCTGCTTTTGTAGGTGGTGCGGTACATCCTCGTCCATTTCTCGCAGTTCCAAATTCTCCCTCATATACTTGTCTCCCATCACTCCCTTGATACCAATGCCTTTCTGTACCTGTTTCATCCTCTTAGTTACAACTAGTGTTGTAAAAAAACGTTTTTTTTCCTGACTTGAAAAAAAAACAGAAAAAAACTAAAAAAACACGTTTTTGTCTGGGACATGTTTTTTTTTTTTCTTCATAACTACTAAATTTCAAATTTTTAAGGCATTTATCGTTTAATATGATTATTTTAGAGTTTATACTAAGAACTTATCTTAATTTTTAAATCTACTATATTTTTCTGGTTCAGTAGAAAAAAAATTACAAAAATATTGGCAACATTGACTGAAGTTTTCTTTTATGAACAGGGACTTCCTGAAAGGGCTAGGTTGGGCGAGAAGGAATCCCCGTTCCCCGTTGATTGGAATGACACTCGTTATTTGAACTAGTGCTGCCAGCCCTACAAATTTATCTGTAAACTTACGGATTTTTTTAAAAAAACTAGGAATTTTAAATTTAACAACTGTTTTTGCCTCTTTTTATTACTTATTGTGCTTTTTTTATATTCGTATACTTGTTAAACTCGCAGCGTATAGTGATACTGAGTCATTAAATTGTCATTAATAATTAATCATTTCCTAGCAACTGTTGGTCTATTCCAACGATTGAAAAGAAATAAAGCCCCTATTTTGGATGGTAATGGATTTAAATTTAAGACCATAATATAGAACTATCGGCGCAGTATTTATGCACAGTGTGTACTTCGCTCACAATTTAAAATTGTAATCTCAAAAGTTTTTGCGTACAATACAACCAGTAAAAGAAAATTTAACTATTTCTGAAGTAAAGGATCTAGAGGAGACAGAAGAAGAAACAGAAAATTCCGACTCCGACCGAACTAGTGTTGGTAGTACTGGTACTAGTGAATGTGGTACTGACATAGAGGATGAATAAAAAATTATGTTACCTATATAGATACATTTATGAATCATTGTGTAAGACATTATATGATTTAGTAAGATTTAAAACACACATGTAAAATGTAAGTTCCATAAATAAAACGATAATTTATCAAATATATTGTTTTCTGAAAAAAAACCAAATTTAGGGAAAAAAACAAGGGTGATAGTTTTTTTTTTTCACAAATCTGAAAAAAAAACTTTTTTTTCAATTTGGAACACTAGTTACAACCATCTATAATTGTTACAAACTGCAATCTTGCATTATGACTGCGAGTGGAAATGAATATGTTCACGAAGTCAGATAAGGCAATAAACTTCGTGAAGAAGTAAATGGTTTATACTCAGCAAAAATGCTTACTGTAGATCAAACTAGGTACTTTTATAAAGCAATCAAGAGACGGCAAAGAGCCATCCAAACAAGCAAGGCAAGCAAGGCAATCAGGTTGTGGTGTTACCGACAACACGCATCTCAATTAGGGAACAATTTTAGCTATATCTCAACCATTTGCGTAGTATCGACAGCCGTATTTTATTTTAGTTATAAATATGAAGTCTGCAAATAAAATGTAGATATTTAATCTGCACGGAGACAAAGAATTAAGGGGGGAGGTGGAGGGGACTTTGAGAAACTTCGTCTGGTGATGGCAGTAATGATTTTAGTACAGTGACTTTGTTTGCCACTAAAAGACGAAACCTGCCGATTCTTCGAATCCCAGTTACACTTTCTTGGCTTAAAATTTAACGCCTATGATTGTTTAGTTTCACTGGACTTCTCTTATGCCCTCATCCGATTTTTCGTTCCTGTCGCATCTGGATTAAAATAAGTGACTGGAACTATATGCTTAGTGGTGAGCAGGAGAGTCAAATAACTCAAACTAAATTTAATACATTTTAATCGGAACTTGTTCAGGACTTCAAATAACTCCACAACAACATGTCAGAATATAACAGAATAATTTCAGAAGCAAACAACAGGATTAAAACAGCTGTAAACTGTTACAGTGCTGAAAGAAAGAAGTATTTTCCTGTGAATCACTGTATAAAACGTTGTAGGGCCCTACCCAAGTAGGAGGTATGACATGCTACAGATTTGTATCTGGAGGAAGCACTAAGGTTGGTATTCTGCACGAGGGTTGAATTGACCCTCCCGGCTAAAGGGAACTTATAGTTTAATGTGGAATCATAACCACGGAAGCTTCATGGTGGATTTCACATATTACAGAAAGCTGTGCCATAGGTCAAGGGGCCCATGAAAATCCTCCCCGAAAGTGATTCGAGCTGGGAACCTTTCGATCTCCAGTCAGACGCCTTAATCACTGAGAAACTAGACAGCTCTCTACCTGAACTACTATGTGAAAGAACATTCATAAACACAGCAAAACTATCTTAGCTTAAAACCCTCTTCCCATCCCGGCAAACTAACTAGAAGCGGTTTCGAGCGACTGAAATGAAATTCCACAGACAGGACAAAATCCATAATGGTTCACTCTGACTGAAAACTAAGACCATAGAAAAGATGCTCCAAATATGTTAGGAGAACGAAGGCTGATAATGTTTGATCATACAATTAGAATGACATCAGACTACCCAAAGCTTACATTGAAAAATTGATAAATGGAAAAGCTCAACAAATTGATCATAAAATGCCTGGATTTAGCAAGTAAAAAATAATTTAACAATGGAAATACAATAGATAGCAGAAGAGAATTGGTGGTAAGACAAGATGTTTTGGAAGAGGTTTTTTTACTGAACACGTCCGCTAGAGTGGAACGGCGATGATGATTTGATTTACAAGAATGATCAGAAGTTTGAATCAAGTGTATGTGGTTCTAAGAACTGGAATATTATTTTATACTTTGCGTTTTGTACGGTGCTTGTAGAAATAAATAAATTATTTTACCTCAGAAAGTGCTAGAACGGAAACACGTAGCAAAGCATGCACTTCTACAATGGAAGAACTATGGATTTTGAGATTTTTGTTTTTTATTCCTAGTGTATGACTAGTGAATTTAAATAAATTACTTTACCTCAGAAAGTGCTAGAACGGAAACACGTAGCAAAGCATGCATTTGTACAATTGAAGAACTATGGATTTTGAGATTTTTGTTCTTTATTCCTATTGTATGACTAGTGAATTTTTAATCAGTTGAGGGAGCTAAGCACTATTTCTTAGCAGAATATGTTCATGAATAAGTAATCTACTTTTCCTTTAATGTAGCGGTGAAAACAGGTTTTACAACGCTCATCAAGTACAGAGATTATAAAGCGATTGTGCAATCGACAAAGAATCGATATTTAGTTTAACAGAAAACTATTTATTTAATTTGTTCTTTTTATTGTTCTAATTTTGAAGCTATAGGATTCGTACTAATAGAATGAAAACATGGCTCTATGAAAAGTTAACCAGAACTGGGGAATAATTATTCTGGAAGCGGTCACTGAATCTACTGCAGCAACACGGAACTGTCGTTACCAGTGCCTGTGAGCTGTCAAACAAATTTCGTTTATTTTGATCAGGCGGTCGATATTTGACAGTGGACAAGAGCTAATGACACTATCGAGCTAAAGCGGGCAAACACAATTAACTTAAAACCTTTTATCACGCAGTGACATCTCGGTTGTATTTATTATCTCTTACCGAGTATTTACCAGGCCGGTTGATTTACATCGGTCGTCAGAATCCAATTTCAAAATTGTGGAGTGCTGTCAAATGAAAATTTAATCAGTTCTCTCAAATTGTTGTGTCGTCTTCCGTAAAAAAGTACTAGTAAGGGAAAAAAAATAAATTCAGCAGTTTCATTGTATTTAAAAAACTTTTTTTTTGAAAGGAAGTCGTTTTGTCGATGGTTCTCAGAAAAATGAATTTTTGTGTGAAAATTCCATGCCTGGATGTAATATATAGCAATAAACTTCTCACTGAAATCGATTTTTAAATTGTCATGCTACCAATACCAAAACGAAAGAGAGTGTGTGTCATCAGATCGGAATTTTCGAATTCATGACGTCATTTCATTGAAACTTCTAGGTAGGTGGCGTCCCCATATTCTGTTAAAAAAAAATAAAAAATGCCACAATATGATTTAATTTCTTGGTGGTTGTGGTTCCACAGCCTAACTGCTGTTTGTAGCAAGATACTATGCTTCAGCGTTTTGCCTACATATAAATTTCGAAGTAATAATTGTTGGAAGGGTATGGTTGCGAGGAATTTATTTCTAAAGCGACATTAATATTAAAACTTCCCTGCAAAATAGAAATACATTTAGATTCGAGAACTTTCCTCTGAACTTAACGTGTTACCGTTTAGAGATGCAGCTACATTTATCATGAATGGGTAATGTACTAAGCCTTATAATTAATTAAAATTGTCTTTCAATGGAGTCTTTACGATTGTCGGCCGACATCCGTGAAGACTTCATTGTAAACGTACGCCGGCAAAGTCTCCGTTCTAAAATTGTCTTCCCTGTCAATAAATCGTGCTTCAGTGTACGTGAAACTAAAAAGAAGAAGTAAAATAGTATTACAAATAAGAACTTAATTTTACTGCTCATAAAATTTACGCTACAGAGTAAATTCATTATACTGCCAATGCAAAACCTTTATTTTTTTCTTTTGTTTCTCACAAACTATAAGTTCAAAGTATAAGAATGGTAACTACGATTTTTGGATCAGTTTATACTTGGACAAACTGCTCCATCTGCTTTTACATTGTTTAGAAACGTGTGGCTAACGTAATTTTTTGTACTTTGTAGTTATACTCGTACAAGGATTTTTTTTAAATGTGTGGTATTATAAATTGATCGTTACTATTTAAGTTATAAAATCATAATTTGTTAATGTAGCATTTACTGCTAATTCTTTGCCATATATAAATACGTAGCAACAGTGTTGTTTGTGAGAGATGAACTACCTAATTAAATTTTTTTTTATCTCTCTGCTTTGGTCTTGTTAACGGCATGGCTGAAAAAAGTTATTTGACACAAATCAAATTTCGGAAGACAACAACAATTATATAACTTTTATAACTCGGAGTTCAACATTCTTTTTAAATCAATAAACAGAATTAAGACAATCGTTGCAGCTGATACCGGGGTGACATCAGAAGACAACTCAATCTGCTTTCCGTAACTGGAGAACAGGACATAGGAAGAGTACTTGTATTTGATAGATTTTACATCTAGCAGTAGGAAATGGAGTTTTCCCCTTTTAATGTCACTTATTTGTGTTGTCTCTAGATTTTTGTATGAACTTGTAATATTTCCCGTGCTTAATATTCGTCGTTTAACTGCTGTAGGCACTATTTATTTTATTTCACTGAGTGTGCTGATATACTAAGTATAATATAAATGATAGTCGTATACTTTGGACAGTCTTAAGCACTTTTAATTAACTGCCAACACAATGCATTAAATACAAATCTGACTTCGTTTATACATGCTCTCCTTACAGTGCTTGTTAAAAAGGATTTTTCCTTTATAATCAATCGTATGTACATAAATATTTCTTGTTATTTGTGTTATCACGGTACAATTATATGACTGATCTTTCCAGCTTCTATTAGTCAGCGAAACTAGACAACCCACTCGTAGTTAGTCGTTATTACGGAAACTCCAAAGTGTTTATCGTATATTATATGATTTTACTCCTTTTTAATGTTGTATTTTTATATGTTCTTCTTTGAGTATCGGAGCTGGGATACAAAATAGTTTTGAACTCGTGAATGAATGAACTTTCAGCTTAATGCTTATTAGTTTCGTTTTTCATATTTGAAATAACTAGTAAAACTTCTATTGATCTCATTCCCTTTTATTAACACTTTATCTGATACTTAAAGATGCGAAGATATTCAGGTCCTTTGCTAGCAGCAACGTTTAAAGCTCAAAGCGAACACACGAACTTATTTTCACGCTCATCCGATCTTATTGCTATCCTCTCCTCCCCCTTTTTTTATTCTAAACGTTACCATAACTACCAATTTATTTCTCAGAGTAATTATTATGCTTATTCTTTTCTTTAGGCAATCTGTTATACTACATGTTCCTCCGAATAAACAAACTAACCACAGCCAAGGGACCCCACAATTCAAGGATATATTATGTACTGAAATATGTAATATCATTCTAGGATAATATATCTGTCGTCATACAAACTGATGTAATATTTTATTATAATATATCAGGATATCAATTCATGAATATCTTCACATAAAAACCTCCCAAAAAACAAAAAACAAACACAAAAAAATAAGATAATCACAAAACGTAGATAAATAAATAGTTATGAACGATCCCGTACTTTAAAAGGGATTAAGAATTTCAGGCACTGAGGTAAGAAAATGTAATTCCTGCGAGGGAAAGAGGGTCGGGTACTGTTTGAAGGAGGATGGACGCGTGTAACAGGGTCGGTCTTGGCGGTGGGGGCACACATGTTGTGCCCCCTGGGACGCGGCTAACGCCCCCTATTACGACGGACAATAACAAAGCCGCCGCGTGAATGATACGGCCCATTCTCAGCGAGGAGCGAAGGCGCCAAAAAAATATGACCAATTTGTGTGGTGTAACGAACCGCCGGGCGACTTATAATAAATTCGGAGATGTTGGCTGCCCTTATCAAGTTTGGTTAACTCGAGGCGCGGTATTCACCAGCGCAGCCCGCCCCCAATCATCCCTTAACCGAGCAGAGCCTCTCCTGCGAGGGGAAGGGGCGCGGGAATCCTATTTTTGCTGACTACTGCCTAGGGATTTGCTCTGATTTTCTATTATGGTGTATGGTATTGGGGAAAATTAAAGTGACACTGAAGCGAAAAAGAGATTTCTTCTTCTCTGTCTGTTCGTCTCCGCCTCTCCCTCTTTTCCTCTTGGTCCGACTCTCTGGGGAAGAGGAAAGCAAGGAACGACTTCTCCTGCGCTTCGATTAACAGCCAGCGTTTCTCATTCCACTCGCTCATTTTTTTGTCCTTCTGGTGCAAAACGCGTGCTTTGTTACTCTTGCTCTTTATTGGCATCAACTTGGAAAAAAAAATCCAAGGGAAGCAAACACAACATTATTTTAAAGTAGGATACGCTTCTTTTCTTAATCTTTTTTCTCCTACCATCCCCAGAGTCGTGACTCTGTATTATTTTTGTTACCATTCGTGATTTAGTGTTCTAAAGTCCATTCATTTGTAGGTCGCGAGGTGATATTTGCATGTTGAAGTCGGTGCTTTTCAATTCTCTGCCGCTTCATTGTGTGAAGCCCCAAATAATAAGAAATGAAATCTGAGCAGAAACTAAAAGATTATTTTTTTATATACAAATAAGAAAAAATGTTAAGACAGGATGTGGCAAGATGATACCAATCCAGGCTTCAGATAATTCCAGAACGATTTTTAGATTCAATTAACAGAAACACGAAAAAATCTTATTGCTCGAAATGTAAAACAATCGATTGACGAGGAAAAAAATAGTCCGCTGACCACAATTTGGTTCAAAAGATAAATTTCTCTATACTTTTGTTTTACAACGAAATTCATCTTAATGCTATATTCCCTATTCCCCCTACTCTTTTCATTTGATTCATATGATTATCTCGTGGTCTGTTGTTTATACTGTGGAGTAATTCAGCAGTCGACATTTGTAAATGAGATTGCAGACACACTATTAATTTCAAAAAGATGATCTCTGACGAAATAAGCGCTATTGTGCATCCTTAAACGCAAGAACAAAATTTCTCAATGAAAGGGAAAGGAGTTAACAGAAAAAATACTGTAATGTGAAAGTTTTTGAAACTAACCTTTCGAGACATATACAGGGTTGTGGGGCTTACATCAGAAGGTGCTTGCATACCTGTGATTTATATATTTACCGGTGATCAATTGGGAAGGCTTCGATAGATTTTTACTTGGTTCTTGTGATTTTGAAATTGATGTGCAATTGATTTAATTAATTTGTAACGAACTTCTACAAAACTACCAGAAAAATTCATCCTATTATATTTATATTTAGTTACACAGTAACCATAATTTACTATAAATCATGTAATTGAGTGAATAGATCCAATTCGGAAGCTTTCTGATCAAACAGTTACTGGACTCTATAGCCCTTGTTGTATTTTGTTTAACACTGAGCACTTTAGCACTGAACAGAAAGAAATATTTCAGCAGATTCTGTCGGTAACCTGAGCTGAAACTTATGTGAATCTGCGCATTTCGCTGACTGGATACGTTAATCCCGGAAAAGCTGGCTATCGTAAATGAATTCTATTCTTTGGAAAATATTCAGGAATCACTCTAAAGCCAACCATAACTGACCAAAGCAAGGGTCTACCGATTATGTGACAGAGTGTGGAAGTTCGGGACACTTAAAATTAATTGCAAATAAAAATAAAATAAACAAATTTTCTGTCTTTATTTTAATCTTAAAATTGAACTGGGAACTTCCGCAGTAATATTAATCAGAAGTTAGTAATTACAGTATTTTTAAACGATTTAAATTGAAAACACTTTCGTTTTAATTTTTTTTCATCACGAAAGTTGTCGGGTAGCCCCGGACACAGTGGTGGCCTAGTCATTTTTTTAGCCTTACAAAAATCACAATAATAATGGATAAAGAAAGAATCTATATAAACACAACATTCATGGGCCCTGTCTTTACTTCATAGCTCTGAATCCAGTCTTCTTCAAAAATTTCTCCACGTGCGATGCATTCGGTCTCTTTTATTTGATTTGCTTTGGAAAGACTTTGAATAGTTTTCTTTATATTCAACGTCTTCATAGCGCGTTTAACCTTTTTATTTTTTTCACTTCCAACTTTTTACTGTCTTTACTTTTCTGCCTGTCTTCTCCACATTTTTTTATAAGGTGAAGATGTTAAAACCTCGACCTTTTGGATTTTTCGAGCCCGCGTTACTATGCGTTTATTTGACGCATCATATTCAGTAATCTTCAACGAATTTTGATAGGAGCGACTAAAACCTTCTGCCAAGAACAAAACACACTCTAGTGCGGAAATCACTGGGCGCCCAATGTCTGCTTGTCTGTTATCTGATTGTATCGCTATGAAGTGAGACAAAGGTTTTTTTCCCGAGCGTGGTGGATGAGTAGTGAACGCTCTGCCCTCGCATTCGGGAGGACGCCGCTTCGAATCCCCATCCGGGCATCCAGATTTTGGTTTTCCATGTTTTCCCCAAATCACTCCAGGCGAATTCCGGGATGCTTTCTTCAAAAGGCCATGGCCGAATTCCATTACATTCCTTGTTCCCAGTCCCATCCCGCCTCTAATGACCTCGACTTTGACGATGCGTAAAGCCAAAAGTATTTTTTTTTTTTTAAAGTTGCTCCACAGTTTTATAAACGTTAAGAACGAGACTTTAACCTTAACCCACCCACTAGTGACGCTTACATCTTGCCGAATTTCTATCACTGTAAACATTAATAGAAGTTTTCAGAACATTTCAGTGATAAAAAAAGCCGGTTATTTCTAGGTCACTGTCATAAATATTTGGTCTATTTATGGTCGGTGAATTTCGACTGATCTGATCACAAACGATATCACAGGACGGCTATTTGAAAAGTGTAACACAGACTGGAGAACATCATCGCACACAAAGGCAGTGATTACACTCAACGATTCCAACTAAGACTGGTATCCAGCCCAACTACCACAGAAAATTCACCTCCACAATTATCCTACTGAAATTGAATTACGGCTGTTTCGGGAAGAGGAAATTCGCGTATTCGGCCTCACGTGGATGAGATCTGAAATTGACATTAAAAGAACACCAGCTACCAGTAAACCTGCCACATAAAGAATATTGTACGGCTTTGAAGTAGCAACAGAAATGAAGACTGGTATCTCGATCGAAGATCTGAGCTAGCAGAGAATGAAGACTGTACTAAGAACTTGGCCTCCTCCTAGGACACCATACCAGGTCGTACTTCAATTTTCGTGTGTGTCTGGGAACGTATGTTAGTTCAAGCAATTGTTATAATACAAATAACCACTTTTACCTTTCAGACGAAACCGTCTATACTTCTCAAAACTGTATAGTTTTTAGTTTGGAAACCACACAAGAACTTATAAAACAAAACATAAAGAGCTCAAATCGTTCAAGCAATCATTAATAAAGCAATCACGCGTTGATTACTAATTAATCACCATGTTATTCGTCATGAAAGTAGAAACACTTTATGTGTGCAGATGTGTACAAACACAACGATAAAACTCCACTGTACAGTAATTAATCTTCTTGAAGCTACTGGACTGACGTTCACATAAACTCACGGCGAGATACGCTGTGAAACTGAGGAAATTAGTAGGCAGCTATGATAGAGCCACACGTAGAAGGCACAAGGCGTGGTTGATTTCTTAAATTATTGAGATATTTAAGAAATTATTTCAATTTAATCTGTTATTTATCTCTCTTTTACATAAAGGTTTTTTTTTTTGTAATTTCTGCCTAAATTATGAAATCAGATAACGGTTCACATTTATCAGATAAAATAAAATATACGTCTACCGGTATCGAATTTACTGAAAAAAAAGATATAATTATTGAAGATGCAGCAAACCACAACGCACCAAAATGAAACTAGTCGATCAAAATATTTAAATGATTGTATTTCTTGGAAGTATGATGAAATCTCACAGTGTTAGAATAGCCCATTAATCAATAAATTAATACAAACGTAACTACAAGAATCTGCATTATATGAAAAGCACAGCATTAAATAGTAAATTTGTTTAAAACTGTATAATAATCATTTGTTTATTGAATGTTACTCCAGCAAATTAGTATTGGAATTATTAAAAATAGTATGAAATACGTACTAGCGATAGTAATTAAATGAAGGTCTGACCTGTGCATGAGAAAGCCAGGGTCACAGATGGCACACTTGCTACAAAGGCGGTTTCGGAAGACTGAGAGCAGGTATTTGAGAAGGGTGACTTCATGTACGATATTTTTTTTATGGTTTTACGCCTCGTCAACGTCGAGATCATTAGAGGCGGGATGGGATAAGGGACAAGGTACGGGAAGGAATTCGGCCATGGCCTTTTCAAGGAAGCATCCCGGCGTTCACATGGAGTGGTTTGGGGAAACCATGGAAAACCCAAATCTGGATGCCCGGACTGGGATTCAATCCCGCTTCCTCCCGAATGCGAGGCCAGAGCGTTACCGCTCACCCACCACGCTCGTTTTCATGAACGAGTAGTGTGGTATGAGGACAGATCGTCAAATGACAGAAGTGTAGGTATGAATGAGCGGATCGAGACAATTTGGATTTTATGTGTCTTTTTATCTTTTTAGAACTGGATATTTAAAGTTCAACCAAGGGCTCTCATATATTGGGTTTCTGGCCTTGTTCTTTTACGTGGTTTCATGCAAGTGCTCTAAATATAAAGACTAGTAAATATCGATGTAACAATAGTTCATGCCAGATAACCTTAAATAAATAATGGACATGGTATCTGCGCGTGGAGGAATTAAGTTTTGTGGTTACCACCAAATGTGCCCTTTTGCTTTGCTGTGTCAATTTAAAACCCAGTGCAGCTCAATCATCCTAGATATTACCCTGCAGGTGTAAGACGCTTGGTTTTGCAGGATCTATTTCCGGTTATGTAGATAATTTTCTACCAGCTTTGTTCAGACAGTCCTCATTTCTTCTTCTTATTCTCCCACTCACACGTTCAACCCATGTACTAGATGCTGTACCGCATAAGCATTAAAGCTACCGGGTTCGAATCTCCTCCAGGCCATCATGATTTTTTTTTTTTTTTTTAACTGCTTTACGTCTCTTAACAGCGAGGTCTTTAGAGACGGGAAAGGATGGGGGGGGGGGCAGGGATGGGGGCAAGGAATGGGAAGGAATTCGGCCATGGCCTTTTTAAGGCAGCATCCCGGCATTTGCCTGGAGTGATTTGGGAAACCATGGAAAACCCAAATCTGGATGCCCGGACGGGGATTCGAACCGCCGTCCTCCCGAATGCGAGGCGAGAACGCTAACCGTTTCCTGATTTGGGTTTTTCATGGTTTCCACATATCAATTGAGGTGAATGCCGGTATTGTTCTTTCAAAAGGAATGACCGAAGTACTGCCCATTCCCTGGCCACGGTCATGTCCCGCATCTAATGATCTCTAAGTCGACGAGGCGTTAAGAGATAAACAAACAAAACATAATAGCGTTCTGAAACATTAATAATTAGAAATAAGTGCAGTCGTATTATTTTTATTCTGTCCACCCTTCATCCTTTTTTGCTTAGTGTCGTTAGTTTTACTTCACTTACTAGTAAACTCGTTTCACTGATAAGAAACAAACATAACTCTCGAAATTGATCACTCACTTCAAGCGTTAATATTTCACTGCATAGTGTTAATCTCAATTGCAAGAACGTGCTGTAGAACCCATGAAAACGAGACCGGGAATCCAAGAGAATGCTTTCTACTGAAACATTTATTTTCTTGAAGAAATAACATGAACTTTAATTCAACAATTTGCAATAGTGGTTTTTCCTTATTTTTTTTTCCTTGTCTTTTTTTTATGGCTTTACGCCTTGAAGAGGTGGGAGAGGACTGAGGACAAGGAAAGGGACTCTCATACTGTATGGAGTAATTTCGGGAAATTATGGAAAACCAAAATCTGTTTGGCCGGAGGGGATTCGAAACCGCGTCCTTCCGAACGCGAAGCCAGAGCGTTACCCCTCTGCCACCACGCTCGGTTCGTGATCAAAATGTTAGACTATTATAATGTTCTAACTTATTTACTGTCTCACTCTGGCGTTCAGAAGTGTTAGTTGCCGTCATAATCTATTTTGACTATAATGTGTTCATCTTATACAACATAATGAGCTATTATAAGTAACACATCACTGTAAAGAGGCCTCATTTAGTCACACCCCAGCTTGAATACTCCTAATCTGACAGGTAATCGACTCCGAACCCTTTATTCTGACAGTGTAACTTATTGCTGTGTACCCCTAACGAGAGACAAGCATGGCGCTTGTCAGCTCAGAGAATAACTGCCCGAGAGCCATATATTTTTTACGCCTCGCTCAGGATGGGAGAGATTATTTCCAGCTCCGTAACGGCCGCGAGGGGTCCTCGTAGCGTGGACCGTGGCTCTGACGACGTGGTAACGAGGGTAGCCACCCCACACCCTTCCCGGTTTGTTTTGGCCGAGTTCGATGATCGGAGGGGAGCACCCCTCTCCCCCTTCCCTGTCAGTCCCACGGGACTCTGGATGCCAGCTGCCGGCAAACTAGACTTCTGTCACAAACTGTGTGCAAGACTGCGTTCCGATCATGCAAGCGGCAAAATCCACAGACGCTCTTACTGTATAGAGATAATTTCCTAAGCTCACGCACTAACTCATTCACTCACTCATCTCGATAGCTATTGGCTAGATAACGGTGACGTCGCGCGCCAGCTGTCACTCGCAAATTAACAGCGACCAGAGATATCGTTAGAAGAAATTCGAGGTTATATTCACAATTTAACAGCTAAGCAACAATAATAAAATTAATTGCCATAACACATTCATTAAATTTGCTTTTCGTAGCATTTCATTGTTAAAAAAATACCGATAAACTTTAGTGATGAATAAACGTGGAACTGCTTTTAAGTAACAAGTCACTAATAAAAAAAACATAAAAAGCTTTAAAGAAAACTTGAACTACTCATGGTCTCTACTGTAATCACGAATTCCAATTGTCATTCCGGTCAAGACTAAATTTCAGTTTAATTAAAACTTTAGCTAATGTTGCTGCTTGACCAAAATTTACGCGTTACGGTTTATTACTTTTTACGTATTTTACTCACCACTTTCGTTAATGGTCTTTATTCATGTTCGCTATACGTGAGTTAGTAGGTTATTTAAAGTGGACATTAGACAAAATATGTTACCGAATAAACTATTCTGCCAAATCATTTCTTCGGAGTTGCTCAGCTTTTTAATAATCTGGAATAAGTATTAAGTTCTCTGGCCGTTTCAGACACTATGACCAAAGATTACATTATGTATGTTCACTCATCCTCAATAAAAATAACGTGATGCTTTCGAAGCAATTGCGCACTCCCTTTAAACAGAAATTCTTCAGATTTTTCAAGTCAAGTTTGTATTTAAGCAAGTTCGAGTTACCAACCACGACCTTTGAAACAATCATACCATAACGCGATCGTCTGTGTTTAATGCGTCTATTAATACTTCTGAGTCCTTCAAGCTCTTTACTCACCCAAAGGCTGAATTACAGCTCAAGTTTGTATTTGGGCAGATTACGTCATCCTGTCATAATCTTTGACCTTAAAAATTATAACTATTCTAGACCCGTGACGATACGCAAAAACGGTCACGGGCTTACACTAGTTTAGTAATAAATCCTTAGGGCCCTCAACCGTCGGCACGAAATCTTACCATCCTCCGATTTGTAGTCGTAGTTTAAAACAATGTACACCGGAAGTTAAATCGATTGCACACAACGCACTAGTGCGACCTCACTTAGAATATTGTTCTTCTGTATGGAACCCCTATTAAAAGGGGTTAATAGATGCCGTCCGATTTGTGACAGATATACATAGCTGAAGAGGAAGCGTAAAGTGCGATGTTGAAGGAGTTGGGTTGAGATGATCTGGATTACCATAGAAGTTGTTCTCGATAGAAGCTAACTGAAAAATTCTAGACAGACCTATTTTAGAATGACAGGAAACACATAGCACTAACAGCAACATTTATCTGTGGGAATGATCGAGAAAATAAGGAGAGATTCTTCTGTGTACACATTATCGAGTAATCATTCAAATATCTTGGGAATACGATCACAGAAGATTTGAAATACCACCAAGAGGTAAAAACTCGCATTGCCGTAGCGATAGAAGTATTTAGTAGGAAAAGGCGGATACTAACTGGAAAAATAGACAAAGCACTCAGGAAAAGACTCGGACAATGTTTTAATTGGAGTGTGGCTCTTTAGGGGGAAGAGACGTGGACACTGAGACGAGAAGATGAAAAACGGTTAGAAGTATTTGATATGTGGATGTGGAGGAGAGTGGAGAGGATAAGCTTGGTGGATAAAATAAGTAATGTGGAAGTGCTGGAAAGGGTGAGTGAAAGGAGAAAAATTGTCATAAAATAATCATAATAAAGAGAAAGAAGAACTGGATGGAACTCTTGCTGAGAGGGGAGTGCCTGATAAAAGACGCCTTGGAAGGTCTAGTTTGTGGGAGGAGAATAAGAGGAAGAAGGAGGTGCAAAATTACATACAACATCAAGGAAGACGGCAACTACATGGACCTTAAGAGAAAGGCAGAAGACAGAAGAGCATGGAGAGCAGCCAAGTGAAAACCAGCCTGAGGGTAGAAAACTGATGATGATTATCGAGTAGGGAATGGAATAGGAAGGACATATCCAGCGAGAAACAGCTCCAGCTATCTTGATCTAGGATTTACACGGTTTTCATAGATCACTCCAGGCGAATACCGCGATGGTTCCTCAAAATGGCACATGGGCGCCTCTTATCTTATCCCGTAATTCCCTTCCCATGCATAATGGATTACACATTAGGATAGGTGCAAAGCACCCTCCGCCACCCGCTTTTAGCGAATCCCAGAGTAATAGTAACGAGACTCATTATAACACCTCAGAATTTTGCCAGGTTTTGTCCGAAGATTCGTCACAATTCCCAATCAGCTAAAACTCATACAGACAGATATTGCTGACAGTTAACTGCAGAGATTTTACAATGTTTGTGGGTGGTGTGGTGGCTACTTGGCAATGATTAAAGTACTTAACTCGGAATCGAGGGATTCCTTGCGAAGGGCCCTTAAAAACAACTTCACCTCCCCTTTATCTATTTTAAGCTTGTAAGGAGCATATCAGTTCCAATTCAGCGAAAAACTGTAGGAATCATTTACACAAAAGGGTTACACAGCCGGGTTAACAGATCACAGAGGAAAATAGAAATTCTGTTACTATGTGGCCGAACAATTCTTCGGCATTTGCGAAGCAACTATGCCAAACGCAAATCGCAAGTAACATTTTATCATTTTTTTGCCCAATAACAGTTTTATAGGAGCGTAACGATCCATTGCAAGTAACCAGGGTTGTAAATACGAAAAGACAAAATATTAGAGCTTATCTATGTTTTTACAGAAATGGGTAGTTTACCATTTCCGAATTCTGGAAACAAAAAAAGCCTTCTTTCAGTCAATTTTGGAAACCACGGCTGCTCCTTGGGAGGTCTGTATAGGTAAAATGCAAGTAGCCTATAAATTACAGTTGGAAATTTCGTTCTTGTTTTAAAAGGTATAAGAGACGGAATACTACCTGAAGCTCTGTTCCCGTCCGTATTGCTTTCAATACAAATACTGAGCAGTAAAATTGCTGTCTAATAGGCTAACATCAAGAATAGGCTGCAGGGATGTTAAAATTAGTAGAAGTCATAGGTCACGCCCATATATTGACACAGTAATCTATATATATAAAGATGAATGTATGTATGTTTGTTTCTTAGTTTATTTGTTCTTCATACAAATCCACAGTTTTCATCCGATCTCGATGAAAATTTGCGCACTTATCCTTTGAAACAAGGAGAAAAATACTGTCTACATTTGGTTGAAAAATTATCTGTATAAATAATACATGTTGTCATATAATTTCGAAATATTGCTGAATGCCGATAGACAGACGCGTTCGATATGGAGGACTCTGTACAATTCTTCCGCGTAGAGGTGAATTAGCTCAGTGGTTAAAGCGCTTGCTCACTAATGTTTTCGTCGTGGTCCCCGGTCCAAATCTCCGTGGAGGCTAAGATTTTTAAAAATTGTTTTTGGCCGTAAGAGTCACGCCTGGGTCGTCAGTTATTCGGATTGAATGTTAAACTGTAGATATCACAAAGTTAGAGGTGCAATGCGAGGCAAATCGTACGTAGTTTTACAATGCTATAAGTGTATACTTTTTTACGTTATATTGATCCTTCAGGGGTGATTCGCAGTCAGTGTGTGTGTGATATGCAGTAATAATACTATAAATGCGGAAGTAAGTTTCTGTCTTTTGTTACATTTTGACAACTAAATGCCTATACCGATATTGACGGAATTTGACAAGAAAATCTGTAGGGAGGGCACAGGACATTTTTTTTCGGTATGAATAACAGTTGTAGTCATGAAATTTTGAGAACTTATCAAATGGTAACAGAGAGATGGATGTGTGTGTTAGTCTGTAATTTGTTACGTCACTTGCTCAAGCTATGCTTCTCGCGCATTATGTTAATGTATAATTTGTTAATAAATTTCGTTTAGAGAAAATACGTATTATTTAGTATAGATTTCGATTTTTTCTGTCCTTTTACTTTGTGTTTGCTTAAATGTTTCTGGCACTAGTTTATTTTGCCTTTTTTTTTTTTTAACATGCCTTGCGGGTGTAAACTGGCTTAAGTAGTAGCTCTAGCAGAGCACGAGCAGCTCAAGTTATTAGAACCCTAGAATCGGATGCTCATGCTGAAAAAAGAAGAAAATTCCAAGCTGAAATAAAGCTGCCCTTAGTTAACACCCCCCCTCCCCTCCCCTCCCACATCCCACATCCCCTCACTTTCGTTTGTTTTTCTGTTTTTTTTTTTTTTTTATCTGCTTAACGTCTCTCTAACAGCGAGGTCTTTAGAAACGGGAAAGGATGGGGCGGGGGGGGGGTAAGGAATGGGAAGTAATTTGGCTATGGCCTTTGGAGGAAGCATCCCAGCATTTGCCTGGAGTGATTTGGGAAACCATGGAAAACCCATATCTGGATGCCCGGACGGGGATTCGAACAGCCGTCCTCCCGAATGCGAGGCCAGAACGCTAGCCGTTACACCACCACGCTCTGTTTTTAAATACGTTGGAAATTGATTCTCTTCAAGATACAGGTTCGATGGTAGAATGATATAGTAATGGCTTTCCGGTCATATTATGCCGATTCGGTGTTGTTTGGGACCAATCCTTCGCTACCAACAACTTTCTATAATCAATTCTGGCAAAGAAAATCTTAATCCACGCGTACCAAGTCACGGGTATCAGCTAGTTATAAATATAAAATCATGTATTACGAATTGTAAATTTACAATATTACTCAAGGCAAGCAGTAACTGGACGATTTGGAGTCGAGGAAAAAGTGTAATTACAAAGTCAAGAATGGAGAAGGTTGAAAAAGGCCTAGGATGGCGTAAGAAGAATACGGCGGTATTCTGGATGGAGATGCAGAAATGGTAAAACAATTAGTTGGACTGTAAATGGAAAAACTAACTGAACTGTATAAATTTTATTACGGCAGCGGGGTAATAAGTCACGCAGAAGTGGAAGTTGTAATTATTTTGTGATTAAATATGAAAAGTTGTTAAATAAAAATTGTGATTGGCTTAACTTATAAACTTCTTGCTGGAAGCTTAATCGACGAGTATTTTGGAGTAAGAGAATAAAGGCAAGACAAGGTAGTATAAACATTTTCTTTCATTTGACATAAGAGCAAGATACGAGGAGTTTTGGATATTGTAAGCAGAGAGCTATCATCATACGTCATCTGCATTAAAAGATGACATAAGATGATCTCGTTCTGACTGAAACGATCAAAAAGACGTATTAAGATAAAAGTAGGATAAAAATAATTAGTTTAAGACACGGTCACCGAAACAGAATGCTTTGCAGTTTCATATAAAGGTAAAGAAAGACAAATATTTTTTTTTAAAAATTTTCTAATTTGTATCCCTTAGTAAGGGTCGGAATAGTAAGTTCCAAACTTTGTGATGGTTTCACACATTACCTGCAATAGAACCCACTATAATCCTGAATATGTTGTATTTTATGTTGTGCATAAGTAATGATCATGACACTGTTGTGCTTCTAACCATTGATTTCGACTGATTTTTATTTTTTTTTTTCATTTTATGTATTTTGGACATGTTGGACTCTAAGCGATGATTTAATTTGAATGCAACCTTACCATGCGATGTACTATCTGGAGACAATAAGTTGGTTTATGTCTGCTTTTGCGTTTCTGTTTCCGTTCATCGCATTTGACGATTTTCTCACATCGCATCACTGTTGATAAAAAACTCTTCTGTTTATTTCTCTACAACCAAAACCTACTGTCAAACATAAACGTCTTAACTCCATTGAGACCACTGTAACTAAACTTCATTGACAGATATACACAACTTAGTGAAAGAAGCTGTCCGTGATGATTTACTTTCGTGGTATAAATAGTGGTTTTCGTGACGGAATCTGAGCAGGACTACTATGAAGACTGCGTACTAATTAGCTTCACGGCGAGAAGACTCTACGGAGCGTGATGGGTGAGCAGTTAAGTTCTCGTTCTGACCTCGCATTCGGGAGATGGGTTTTCCATGGTTTTCTTAAATCACTTCAGGCGAATGCCGGGATATTTCCCAGAAAAGGCCAAGGCCGAATTCCTTCCCGTTGCTTGCGCCAGTCGTTTGCATACTATAATGACCTCGACGTCGACAAGGGGTCAAAAAAAATGAGCAGGTTAAACAACGTCCAGATCTATTTTCGTGGACAAGGCCGTAGTCCTTTACTTGCTATGTCTGTTCTTCCGCCGCGGGCTCGTTAGTTCTTTATGCAGGTATGAGGGATATTATTGGATTCAGCAGACGTGCTCTAATCAGTGACATTTGTCACGCCAATTTTGATCTTAACCTTTTGGCCACATGATGTGACATTCAGAAATTATAAGTAATTTTTTTCCATTAAGGGCAAAAAGTAAGGTTAAATTTTTACTGTTTCAGTCATTATTACTTTTTACAGAAACAAGAGAATATTTACTACTGATTGACAGGTATTTTGTGACGATGCGATAGTCTGTATGTTCATAATGACGAACTGAACTCAACTAAACACACAAAATTGCATTGTGGCGAATTTTTCCTTCCAGAGAGATGGAGAATTGACCCCATAGGCTATCTAATCATTTCATAAATTTGTTATATAGATTTAAAATTCTTTTTATTTTGCGTAATGGTCTGTTTTTCTGACAGGTTACAAGAGCTGAGCCCATAGATATTTTCATGTCAAAAAATATCTATTTGAAAAGTTTGTGAATTTTACAATTGTACAGTTCGTGATTTTGATGCCTATAATTAATTTCAATACACAATGTAACGTAAATGAGAAAAAACTTGTTTCAACTGAAGTTTCAACAAAAATGGTAATCAATGTTATGTATTTAACAATGTGATCTATGTTTCTGTAGAGAAGAAACGTATTAGCAGATACAACATCATGCTTCGTACATATAGCTTTAGTGGAGAAACAGACCCTTACCAAACAAAAATACTACAGGCCCGAACTTCCCGACAAAAAAATATCATATGCTTTTTCAATTATAAAATGATGTAGGTACAGAGTTAATGTATTTAAATATTTATTCGGAGTGAACTTTTTATTTTCCATCGAAAATGAAAATTTGTCGACGTCCATCAGGCTTAATGATCTAACAAAAAATATTTTCATGTATACTAACATTTATTCCCCATTGTTCCTATAAAAGTTAATACAGGATTCTATACCTAAAATATGTTTATGCAAGCAGAGAAGTTATTCTTCTAGGACACCATCTACTGGAAAGCATGATGATGACTTTTTATCTTGTTATCATTTTTGTGTTAATATATAACTATATTTGTTAGATACTTTGTGCATAATATGGACTTTTTCTTAAATTACAATATGTTAGTTTCTAGGATCAGTTGAAAGCTAACTACTTGGCGAAATGAAACTATTACTTCAACACACAGATCAACCATCATTTTAATGTACAGTTTGGAATATACAATAGCTTTGCATCTATTTACAGTGTTTAATTAGCGAGGTACGAAACATCCGAGGACACCTCAGATGTATAGTGTCTAAGATACTTTCGAGACAATTACAATAACTTGAGCAGTGATAAACAATATACAACCATACAAGAAATCCACCTTACAACATACTCGCTGCTTATCACAGACAATCGAATGAAATAAAAATCACATTTCATTTAAAAATTCCTTGTCACTGGGTTATTTTAAACAGAAAATTAATCTGGACAGTACCCCCAGTTTCATTAACTTAATAAATTAATCACGAACAGCCTATAATGTGTTGCATATGTTGTAATTTAATTGTAATTTACGAAAACTAGAATTTTGATAGTGACAGGTATTTTTCAAACTTATAGTTCATTCTAAACAGCAACATTTTTACTATCCGTATATAAAATTATGAATTCGACTCATGGTGCAGAGAGAGTTTACTATAATAAAGCTACGAATACATAAAGTTCAATTATTTAATAGCGGCTGTCTACATCTACAGTGGCATTGATCACAACTTGAAATAGTTGTGACTTTTAATTAACAAAGGATATACGGATGAAATCTAGCTTCCAATATACAGACGTCGAGCAACATTAGGAAGTCTCATTTTAAAGCACAATGAGCATTATATGTACGCAATATCACTGTCCACAAGAGAAGCACGACACTCGATAGCACATTGAAAGACCATGTAATTTGGTCGTTTTAATTTTAAATCTATAACACTTTTTTTTTTTTTTACCACATCTGAAGCGATTACATCGTTAGAATTTACACCACTTTACATACCAATGTTATAAAGCTTTAGCAAGTAACACAACTTTTTACATCGTTGTTTAATATATCTTAAAGCAGTCCACTTTATCACAGTTAAAGAGCAACAGTATTATTTGTGGGAAAAGACTAGACACTGAAATTCAAGTCGCATTAAGCGATAAGGTTTTGCATATAGTTTAGTCTCGACACAATATATCAAGTGAATCATTCCTTTGTGATACAATGACATGAGTTTCCGATGCTTTCTTGATAACGACACGATACTACACACTACGGAGCAATCAACCAACTCGCTGACATACCCACAGTTCCTCTCTCATTTTCTCTGCTTCATTTACCCCGTCGTATTGTGGTCGGAGACTGACATCTGGTAATTCAATTTGCGAGGCAAATATTCATTTTCATCTCCAAGAAATGCGTGTTCCTCCGCATCGCGTCAATCAGTACTTGCAAGGCCGTTCGGGACGAGTCCGCAGAAAAATGGTAACGCGTGTTGCGAGCCGCCTATGGAGCCAGCTTGGAGTCTGCGGAAATCATGGCGCTGCTGTAGAGCTGATGACATGCGGAACAATCCAACGCCATCTTGGACGACAGATGCTGCAGGGCAGTGTGAGCTTCTGAAGAGAACAAAAGCATGGTTCAAACAAAAGTAAAGGTCGTCCACGTACAAGTATTATTGCATTCGTAGATATTGAGAAACTATAACGTTTTGATTCATTTTAAACCATGAGTTATTTCTGTGGAAAGAGTTATTAAGACACAGCTGATGTTGTAAACATCTCAAATGTATGTATCTGTGTAGAATTTAAAAGCAAGGTCACGTATTTTCACAGCAAGTAGGTTTGTTCAAAATGAAAGGATATTCCTGATTTATCAAGTGGTAATTGAGATCACAGAATAGTACAATCTTCGTGTTGTTTCTTTAATTTGTTTAGAGTATGATAATGGTTCACCTCGTGAGATGTACTAACCGTGAAAAATTGAGTGACTCAGAACAAACGAACAGTGAGAAATTGATTTCAAATAAGTTTCTAGATCATAAACGCAATTTATAGTACTTTCAGTAAAGTTCAGGGATTCAGCATTTCTTTTGCTCATGATCTAATGCGAGACAATCAGACGATGTGATAAACTTTTTAACTTTTTTACATCACAATCACTCTTGTGAGTTAGCTCTTCCGAATTTGAAATGCGAATCTACTTTCGAGACGAAAGATTCTAAATTCTAATCCAAGCTTCCTTTAAGATTCTGTTTAAATCAAAGGCCCATAAAACAGGTGGTGCGCTGTTGGTAACTAAGAAAGTTTAGGAGAAAGCCTGTTACTTTGTAAGTCGTCGAAGTCCAAATGGATGAGGAGCTTAAGAGTAGCTTATCATTTTCTTGTACTGGCTTACAAGATATTTATTCTATATTTATTCTCCACAGATATTGTAGTGCTTGAATTACGACAGGCATCCGTCAAGTAGGCGAATAAATCGTTTTATCTAACTAATTATTTAAGGAATTCATAAAATATTGGTATAAATTATTTTTATTAATAACTATTTTACGTACGCATTTTTTTAAGAATAATGCTTTTTATTAGGGCTAGTCAAATTTTTCTTCATATATCAGACTTTCAGGATTTCCTCAGTTTTGTTTGTTTCTGGAAGATGTAGATTTAAAAAAAACAACACAACATTAAGGTATGAAACAAGGAATGGAACAGAATCTCTTTCATTTTGTGTCTAAGGCAATTAGAAACAAAAACGATTATATGTCTGGAAATAGTTAGTTTTCTGCACGAAGTCCGTTTATCTGATGCTTCAACACTTCTTATACATTGCATACATTACTTATCTTTCAATCTTACAGCAGTATACATTCGATTACAGAAATAAATAGCCACTGTAAACACAAATAAGGGAATATATTAGACTTTTGTACACCCTTGTCCAACGGGTTAAGATGAACCAACCATATCATCTCCTGTCATTGAATCAAATGAATAACAACACATTTTTTGTTAGAGTTTTAATAGTTAATTCGAGGTTTTTGTTGATACATTTATTATCTGTTCATATATTAGCCAATTTTAGTGTCTAAAATCTTTTAGTTACTCGAAACAAGTGAGATTCGCTTCACAATTGCAGTCGCTAAAGAAATATTTTACTTTTATGAAAACAGTTCACTTCCTGTTCTAAGTGGTCTGGTTTCTCAGTGGTTTAGATATCTGACTGGGGATCAACAAGTTCTGGGTCCTGATAGACGTGTCATACGAAATTTTGTAGTGTACTTAAACTGACGTTTCTCTCTGTCAGAGCTTTGATATTTTTTATATACGATCCATCGTTGACGTTGCACGAAACGTTTTAGGTCCTTTTCTCGGGTAGAAAAACGGGTTCGATGAAGCGAGATAGAGACGAATTGCGCTGCCACTGTAAAGCCCCATCACTTGGCTACTAGAGTCTTCAAATTCGAGGTTATCAGAGACGGAATAGAAGTATGAGTGCAGGACGGGAAAGTATTTGGCTATGGACGTTACAAAATAATGCCAGAAGCCATGGATAACCGAATTCTGTACGATCGCACCTGGGATTGAAACAATATCCTCCCAAATGCCAATTTCGAGCCTTCATCGATCCTCCACCAGGCTTCGTCAGTTTCACCATGCTATTATAATTATTTCTGCAATCAAAACAAATTTATATTTTGTTTATGAGTGAAACCTCAGAGGAATTATGGGTTATTTTAAAATGCATTATAACGCAATGAAGACAAAGATACTATCAACAGTCATTACCTGCCTTACATTGACGACTGATAAGTAGACATTAATAATGACCTATCATCACTTTTATGTATGTTTTATGTAGTAGCAACAGTATAAGATCCCATCCTGATTTAGATAATGTAGTTTTACAGTTCGTACCTTTGAGCCTGTCTGGTGCGTGCAGGGCGTCAGGCAGTCCGAAGTAGGTGCAAGGTTCGGTTGGCACCGGAGCAGCCAGTTCTGCCAACACAACACCAAGAAACAACATCAAGCACTGTAGAGAGTGGCATGTTAATACGTATTTTATAAACTAACCTTATTTGTAACTACTGTGAGTCAATACAGAGAAGTTAACATTGAAAATGTCAAATAAAATTCGAGTGGTTATTTATCTTTATCAGTTTAGTGTTGTTGCTGCGATGTCTGTCTGTTTTTTCATCTTTCACAGCCTCTCGACTGGTCTGGTGCAATCCTCTGTTTCTTCTAACATGGAGTAAATCTCCTCAGCCCAAAATACTTTTTACAACATATGTTCTCTGTTGTCAGTTTATTTTCTTTCCCTTTCTCTATAGTTTTTTACTTTAACTGTTTTATCCACTAACAAAGTTTTTCTACAACGTTGGCCATTTTATATATTTACACACGAATAGTTAAAAACAACACAATTTTCTAAGTTGGCATTAAAGAAAGGAAAAGTTTTTATTCTGCTGTTTGCCATATATTGCTACTGTCTTATTCAAAATGCTCTTAATACTGAGTGTATTGCATCTTAATGGATGTGATAGGTATTACCTATGTTTAATTTAAACGAAACTGAACCGCTGCACTAGCAGGACGAGTGGCATTGTGTTCCTGCGAAATTCGCTAGTGAATCTGAAGTATGTGAAGCACTGAATTTTAAGCAAGTAACAGCCATTTGAACTATCATATACGTGATATCTATTAAAATTATTAGAATAAGGAAATCTAATTTTAAGGAGCTCAAAATAGTACTCGAATGGAGATATTTGTAAAACTGTTTTTATTCATTCTAAAAGTCCTCCGCTACAATTGAATTCACAGGATATGTTCCAAGCTTATTTATTTGGTGATTCAAGCATTGAAGCGTCCTTTTTAAGGGCAGATTTAATTTTTAAAACTCAGAGGTAATAAAATCAAGAGAAATGATGTCAGCGTTGCCATTTAAGCATCGTTCTCACGAAGGTTCTTGCATCAAAATTTTATTTTTGGAATCTTGATGTTTCATGCGCCTACACACTACGATGACATGTTTATAACACTTTTTTATTTTGCGAGAGCATGAAATAAACCGAAAGAATTTTAATGGTACCGCAAGTAATTGAAACAAAAATTTAATGTATGTGCTATGCTATCAGAAAAGTAAAAAAATAAATAAAAAATAATCATAATTCACTTAATCAATAACAAATAATAATAATTTTTACCACACTAAAATGCTTATTCTAGTTGGAGGTTGAGACCAAAATGCTAACCTATTCTCCTGTGCAAAATTTACACTGCTCATTACCCACAAAATACTTTTTATGTGCACAAGATTTAGTGTGAGAAAAGTCACACCATTTTGTGCCGCACGGGAGCTTTAGCATGCCGCATTAAGGATGATTTGATCGCTATCTGCAGATATAAATAACGGCAGAGCGAGGCGATTCTATCTGGTCTGTAATTTGCTGGCGAGTGCGTGAGTTGGAATGAATATTAAATGTCGAAGTCATTACGTCCGCTGTCCCCCTCCAGGGTGACTGCGTTTAAACCGCACGAAATGAAAGTGACGGCAAAGCTGTCCAGCGTGGAACATAAATCAACTGGAGAACCTTTCTTTCAAGTTTCAACCCGACTTCTAGTTAATATTCTCTGCAGCGTTCGATATGACAGCAGTGGGAACGCTAAGTTCTGCATCAGAATTCACTTTTATTCGTCATTACTTAAATAATGTACAATAGAATATGATATGTCAAATTTAGGTTCTTTTAGTAAAGGGTGGACGAAAAATAGATTTTTCTTCCTTAACTCAGGCATAGGGTTTTATTTAGAAACACTCTCTTTGTAAGGGAAAAATGAAACTGTTATAATGATAGTGCTTCAGTGAAACAAGTAATGACAAAAGCATACACAGTCGGAGGAAAGAAGTTGTGGTGATGAAATAATATTATTATGTATACTTCTGTTCTTTTTCGTTGTATGCACCGAGGGTGGTGGGTGAACGGTTAACGTTCTGGACTCGCATTTGGGAGAACTTAGGTTCGAATCTCCGTCCGGGCATCCAGATTTGGGCTTTCCATGGTTTCCACAAACCACTCCAGGCGAATGCCGGGATGCTTCCTTCAAAAAGGCCATGGCAGAATTCCTTCCCGTTCCTTGTCCTCAGTCCCATCCCGCCTCTAATGACCTTAGCCGTCGACGAGGCGTAAAGCAGTAAAGAAAAAGAAGAAAAGACGTTGTATGCATTATATTTCTCAATGCAGTAATTGCCGAAGGTATAAATTGAAACATATTCCATACAGTTCAAAGATACTACTCCACTAACTGAAGATTCAATTTGATCCAGAAGTTGCACAGTCCAACGATGAACCCAACACTAAGGTTTTACACTTCACAATCTTACCTTGAATTAGAGTCGATTAGAAACGTAAAGAAGAAACTTAGATCACTCAGTACGATGGTGATCATTAGGTTTCGGATCTTTAAGACATGGCATGTTTTTTGCTGCCTTCTTTTCGAGCTGTGGACCTAATGCTGAATTAAACACTGTTTGAACGTTTCTGATTGTAATTAAATGTATTTTATTTAGAATATAAATGCTTATTCAGGGCATATTCCTAGTTTTGGACATATTAGATAATTTGTATAGTCATATTTTGATAGTTTTTTAATAGTACCGGGAATTCACTAGAAGTTATAGATGAGAATGAAGAATTAAAGTTATATATTATAGTTACTCTCTAAACATTAATATTCTGCTCGCCTTTCAATATTGACAATGCAACAGCAGCATGCCTGTGTCGAGCAGCGTCAATCAATGTTTCATTGTCACCAATACTTTAGAAAATAAACCTCAGTATTAATCTGTAGTAGATCTGTGAGAACCGACATGACGAAAAGAAAATTATCTGAATGTGCGAAGCTACGGAGTTATGTAAAGCAATTTTGAGAGGATTGTTTTGTGCGGAGGAAAGAGTTCTTTTCTGTAAATTATGCGAAATTAAAGTGACTTCATCAGAGTGATTTAAAATTTAATTTCCCAATGATGCAATGAGTACACGGAAGCAAATTATGATATCTACACAAATGTTACACTACCAGATAAAATAAATGATGTATGATTGAGTATGTTTTATTGTATAGTAAATTTAAATGTTCGGTGATATTTTGTCATTTTTAGATCATATACGTATACCCGTTTTTAAGGTAATATTTGCATACATATTTCCCTATCTTTTGCTCATAATGATACGAACCATAATGATCATTCTTGTGATTGCGTGCCGTAGTAAAGAAAGATTCCATTGAACAACGAGTACAGTGATCGTAGGCGGTGACAGTCAGCTTTCGACAGCCAGAGGACACCTGAATCCTGATGAAGACAGCAGAGCTAGCTGTCGAAAACGTCGTATTTCTGCAACACCATCCTGCTGGACTCCCGAGAGGATTACATTGAAATATACGCCCTGTACATACCTAGCAATCTGTTCACCCTCCTCCTTTCCTCCAATGACTCCCAAATTAGCTCCTTTAACATATCAATTACTGTCTGGGTCCTGCGATAATTTGCATGAACAAATCTAGCTGCTCTTCTCCGCACACCCTCCAACTCCTGTATTTGGTAGCCAAAATACTATATCTTCTCTTGAGGGCACCTCAAGTCTGCAAATGCTACTGTCCTTATGTCCTTTCTGGAGGACATTACAGCATGTCACAATACGGACTGAGCCTTAGACCACACCTGCCACGCAGCCCGTAATTGGTCGGAACATAACAGATTAGAGCAACGCGGTGTTCAGAGAGAGGCGGCAGACCTCTGCGAGTGCGTCTCTAATTCTGAAAAGCCAGTCGCTTAACGAGGATGCGCCCGGAACATGGGATCACGTTAATTACTGTGTTTGAGCGCACTTTAAAACTAGCGCTACAGCGGCAACAGCCTCTGAATGGTCCTTTGAGTCGGGATTATACCTGTCCTGGGGGAGCAGTACTCAGGGGAGGAAGCCAGGCTGACTCACGGCAAGTGAGACCGACCTCTCCTGAAGTAACACAGATACAGCGTGAGACTGCTGTATGTAAGGATGATATACTGCAATCTTAATTTATGGCTGTCCATCGGCGTAAGTGTCATTAAAGCAGGTAGAGGATTGGAGCCCAAGAACAAATTATGCCTTGACCTGCTGCAAGAATCATTGTGGTATTCCCACGCTAATCCAAAAATCAGTATGGTTGGGCCTGGAACCGAACCCGTGTCCTCCCGAATGCCACTCATCCACTGAGATCGACCTCCAAATCATGTGTACAGATTTAAGACTCAGTGCCTGACAAACAGGCCCGCTGAGATAAACGATTGGAGAGAAATCAAAATTGTTACTTAGCTACACGATTTCATCGGCCCAGGGATCACGTAGCCCAAGGCTGTCCAACCAATTTCGCAGATGGGCCACAATTTCGATTCTACGTTAGCCTGCGGGTCACATAATATTTGCATATAGACGATTAAATATAACAAAGATATATGTAAGACAGTTTAATTACAGTAAAAAAGTAAAAACCATCAATGAGAAATTAGCACAGGTTTTTTTAGTTATAATCAAAAAGTAAAAAACCTCGATGAGACCTTTGCGGAGATTTTTGAGCTAGCATATTCTAGACCACTGCGCTGGTGGATCACTTTGTGGACCTTGGGCCTGGGGTTGAGCAGCCTGGACATTCTGTTATCGTACGATAATTTGATATTTTCCCTTGACCAAAAGCAATCGTATAGCATCAGGTAGCTGGTGAAGCATAATACATGAATCTTAGTTGGTTAACCATTGTGTTTTATAGCTCTTAATCTAGACCTTTATGGTGAAAACATTTAATTTGTAGACGTTGATGCGTAATAATGTAAACAAAGACAACTACAGAACAGAACACAATCATACACATAGCCACCAAAAATGGACACAAAGAAACCAGAATACACCAAATAAACAAAACCAACAAAAAGCAAATACTAAGAACAATACAAAACACTATACCAAATCCACAATAAAGAAATACAAACACCCACATGAATGAAACAGAATATAACATAACGCCCACACAAGCAAAAACAGAAGAATGGCACACATTGACATGCATAAACAAGAAAACTCACAAAATAGCAAACATTCTAAAAAAGCAAGGACTCAGGATAGCATTTAGAACAGACAACTCACTACAGAAAAACATCAAAAACAACACCCAATTCAGGTATATATAAATTAACTTCCAATGAATGCAATGTAGAATATATAGACAAAACATGTAGGAAGTTTGAAACCAGGTATAAAGAACATCTAAGAGCACTAAAATACAATAACCACTCAACATTCGCAGAACACCTACTAGAGCATAAGCACCAGCCCACAGACATGCAAATACTAACAATTAATAATAGAAAAACCACAACTACTATCATTTCAAGAAAACTACTACATCCACAAATCACTGGCAAAAGAAAAGAACATAATAAATGAATACACGAACCTGATGGACCCAACACTATACACAGTACTTAAAACAAAATAAGAAACACAACCATCTACCACAAGAAGACACAGCCAATAATAATACACCAAAACATTCGAAACTAAGCACAAACACATATTTAAAAGCGCACCACCCACTGAATAAAACAGAAGACAAACGATAAACAAACCTGCCGATGAGCTATGTACACCACACAGTAAACAAATGTAAGCCATCAGAAATCAATATATTACAGTGCAGCGAAAGGGCTACGCAATTATTCAAAAAGATGCAACCAACATCTGTAATGCAAACTGCTGCTACAAACATAACTGATGCTGAAACACTGTGCAATTACATGCATATATGACAAATGAAAAATATAAGTAAGCTTATATCTGTATACACCATTATTTTCATGTTGAAATTGTAGTATAGAACAAATGTAATTACATGTATAAACACCCAACAGATGCCTCAGAGAATGAAGTGAAACGCGTTCGGGAAATAAAACAACAAATTCAGTTGCACTGGTGTGAAAATTATTCATAAAAATTGATAATAATGTAATATTTAAATGTTAATTTGAAAGAAAGCTTGTGATAAGCAAACATACGAAGTTGTAGACTGGATATCTTAATTGTAAATGAATCCCCAGTTAAGCGTAGATCTAAACGCAGCAAATCCATGCAAGGAATTATAAGGTAATTGGAGATGCATGGGGTTAATATAAAATTAACATTATCCAACCATCAAATGTCAGATTTTCTACATACGAGATCTGATCTTAAAATAATGTCCCTAAAACTCTGAGAGAGGTTTTAGGTGAAATCCTGAAACACTGCCGTATGATGTAGGGACACGGTATCGAAAACAAGTACCCATACTGTACTCACGAGTAGTACCGTAAAAAATGTATCGTACTCACTAAAATATCAAAACCTCAAGGTATTGAAAGGAATGTATCGATAACATGAGATTTTTCAAATCATTCTTTGGAACTGATATTTAATTTTTTTTTATTTTCAGGTTAAATACCTGCACCTGGACTTGAATTTCAATTTTTAATTGTTAAAATTTTTTTTTAGATAAATCAACCAGTATTTTTTTTTGTAATGGTGAAATTTGTAGCAATTAATCTTGATCCTTTTTGTAGTCCTATTTGAAAATATGTATTCTAATTTAAATAAATTAAAAAGATGTTAAATCTAATCAAACTCAACTTTTATTTTAGTTATAAATCAAATCAACAGCGAAATGCCATGAGTCATTGAACTTTGGAATATCTTACACTTCGCACTCTTCCTCTGTACAGTCACTTAAAAACAATAACTTATCCAATTGTTTCGGTGATATTCTGTTTCTTTTTTGAATTTTACTGTCTAACTTTTATAATAATCTTTCGGAGAGGACTGACGTTGTTGAACTGTCCGATATTCATGGGATAACGTACACATTGCTTCCCATTGCTCCAAAGTGTGTTGCCAAATAAAGACTCATTTCATCCTTTTCTTTAGCCAAAGTAGTGTGTAAATAGGAGCCTGATATTCGATTTTTGCTGTTTTGTAATTATGGGCTATGGTCTTGTGATTATTCCCAGTATCATATGCTGATGTTGTGCCAATTGTAATGGACGGTTTTTAGACATATTATTTAGTGGTTAAATTATTAGTACTTTAGTTGAAAGCAACGTCCCGTACGCACGCGAAGAGTTCTCGTGAGGTTAGCCACGTTTTGCAAACGCGAGCGTCAGCAGATGCCAGGACGGAAGGCGATGACCGGGTGACGACCGATCGAACATCTAGAACGTTCGGCGATCGGGATAAATTACAAGCGACGGTACGCACTCGCTCTCTTCTGGAAGTATCAGTACTGTAGGGCAGACACTATGTCAGTTTAACGGTTAGGGTGCCTCTCTCCGTAGCCGGGTCTCGCGTCATGGCCGATAGCACGTACCATCGCTACCAAGACTAGCTGCTAGCCATCCTCCATTGTAAGTAATGGATTCACCATCTATACTTTGAGTAGATCATTAACGTCAAGTAACTATGCCTTCAGTGATTAATACAATCGGGGTTAGCCTAGCAGGCAGTATTCATTTGGACGTATTGGCTACAGTCAAGAGTGTATAATAAACGCCTATCGTAGCAGTTAGACGCCTTGTCTATCTTAATAGAAGTAGAAGAACCTATAGCTAGCCATAGCCCAGTTCAATGATGATTACGTAGTACTATTATAAAGCAAAGGGTCATGTCCTTAACCATGATCCTGGTGTCAGTTAGTAATCCATCTAGCCACCGTACTACGAGCAGACAGCAGAAGATTGCCGAGGCAAACTGTGGGAATACTTCGCACAGGTCAGTACCTAGGATGAGGTCGGTTTCTCCAATGCCTCATTGCGCTCACAACTGCAACAACCTCCAGCATTAAGCCTAGGCCAATACGAGCGATCACACGCAGTGCCATAATAGGAAGAGCGGCCCACCACTCAACCATCCTGTCAACTAATCGACTAAGCCCAAACGGTCGGTTACACAATAGAAGAATCACTATCTGGATCACTGGAGGAGGTGACATTAGTGTTTACTGCTGCTAAATACGCCATATTAGATATTGCCTTGGCACAAGCTGTGGCGTCATGGAAGGATTGAGCAAGCAGGACATTCCAATTATATGATTATTTTCAATTTGTTAAAATCTGCGTTCTCCAAACAAACCAATCAAGCGACAACGCTGAACGATAATACAACCCAAATAACCCAACCCAGAAGTTTTCGAGTCGAGACCTGGAGACTCCTTCCTTCCACTCTAAAAAACCCTCAGAGAAATGTCAAAACCAAGTTCTGCAAACGACAGTACTACCATCACAAAAAGACATCTTGATTCTCGTCTTGAGATGTACCTATTCTTCTTTTGGGGGCGATTCATCATAAGTCATGTCTTTTGTAACTATATTTTCACTTTTTCTTTGAGTGGCTTTCGTAGTATTTCCACCAATTCTTCAACCGTCGTTTTGGTATCGACACATGACATAAAGAACTGACTATATGAGTAAAAGTATCGAATAAAAGTACTCTATAGGAAGAAGTATCGATACTTTTCCGTGTCCCAGTCGTTTTCCCACACTCGATCTCAATCTGTCTGGCATCACCATGCCGCCTAGTATTGGTTAAAACTATCCGCGATGGTGTTGCCGATCGCTGATTCGTGCAGTAATTCCTTTTTTATATGAGAAAGTGGTCCACCTTTACACATTCATCGACAATTGACGGAAGTATACGGTGAAAAGTGTGTGGCCTTTCAACAAGTCCGCTAAAGGTGAAGCGAGTTTACAGGTAGTCGTATGGACATTCATGATGAGGAACGGAGCGTAAGACCTTCAATTTCATGCGAGACGATCGAAAAGGTATATAGGAAAATAGTTCACGATCCCAGAGCCCCAAGTAAAGCTGAAATTTTTAGTATGAGTAGAGTAATATGTAGTTAAGAACGTACGAATACTTGTTAGTATGAAAGCGGGGCCTTTTCAGAGGCAGCAGGTGCAAAGGGTATATAAAAATCTTGCTTACCTACGTTAAAGTATGAAAGCAGGTTTTTATATGGCGGTGACTTCCAGCTTTCAACACCTGAATCTTACCGCAACTGATGATGACAGCAGAGCCACACGCCGAAACGTTATGTTTTTATGACGTTATCAGTCTAAATACCCGTGAAGCTTACATTGTAAAAGGAATATTGTTTGAAGACAGCAGGATCACTTTCCCTGAACAATACGTGACACTAAGAAAACTCAGAAGTTCGATCCAGAAACGCCGTTGAGGAATGCTGAGCAAAGATGTCGCTCTGCTTCACAATAACGCTCAAACCAACACCTGCTGAAACACTTTAGATGGACTGTAATTAGGGATTGCAATCCAGCAAAGCGGGATCCCGCAATCCCGCGGGATCCCGAATTATTAGACAATCTGGCGGATCCCGCACAAAATTAAGCGGATCCGCAATCCGCAAAATCCGGCGGAAACGCGTGTCAGTCTGCCTGACTCGCTGTCCCACTCAGTCTCTATCGGATGTATTGCACTGTTTGCTGTACCAGAGCAGTTGGCATTTGACGGAATAAGCGTTTGTTTTTGTCAACCTTCGTCATTCGTAAGTAAATTGATACACTTTTACGTATTCAACAAAACTTACATTTGTTTCTAGTACAGATTTCTGTAATTTGAGTAATTTATAGTACGATTTTCTAACTATATAATTATTTTTTAAGTGTCGCACACGTTATCTGAACTACACGGTTACAGCTTTTTATTCACGGTTTCATTATTCCCATTTTCTGTATTTGCAGTTAAAGTAATTGTGACAGTTTCCTAATTTGTGGCTGAAATTTTGATTATTCGTTGATATGAAACTAATGTTATCGTAATTTTAACAATCGCGTACCTGTTTATTTAACAGCTATCAAAAGGAAATTGTATATCCTTTGACTTATTGTTGTTTTGGCTGCTGCCTCAATGCGTTTCTTTGACGAAAGCCGCCTGCTTACATGTGCCGCTCAGGCTATAGATTAATACCTCTTCTCCTTATTATTTCGACTAAAGGTAAAAAAAAGTTATAATGAAATTTTCACGGGTGTATCGACGAATTGTGTTGTAGGAACACCATACTTCGACGGCTGCCTCCGCCGTCTTCCTCACGTGTGTAATTTCGCGTGTTTGCAATGAAATCTGGAGATACAACCTATGAGGACTTCACTGCAATTATTCGCCGAGAAAGTCCCCTTTCTTACTAAAAATTAATAATTTCCACTCTAAAAACGTCGTTACGCCACATAAGTAAATCTGAAATATTTGACAGTTAACGTGTTGGTGAGTAGTTTCTTTTAATAACATTGAATCAACCGTAATATCAATCAAGGAATCAGGAGATATAATAATGAATCACGCAAAAAAGGTCAAGTCTCGTAGTTGTGCAGAGACAAAAAGTTATGAAATCTTGTTCTGAGCCAAGTCTACACTTTACAGAGTATATTCACTTCACTTTGTGAAATTGAATGGTTTTCTCGGTGTTATGGAACGTTTATTTATAATTAAAAAAAAAAAAAAAAAAAACTCTGGAAACTTGGCCATTAAGCTAACCATATTTTTAAACTTATGTGATGTATTGTACGGCACATAATATGACCTAAGACCAATATTTTCCATTTTTATTATTTATTTAAAAATTGGTTTAGATTAAAAAACAAAAATGTAAAACCTCGAAATACACATAAGACACGCTAAAAAGTTTTAATGTCATTTTGCCAATCAAAATATTGTTAACTGTTAATTTTTATCATTTAACATTAAAAATTATTTATTAATTTAATTATTATTTAATTTATTAACGTTTTAAGTAACTATGTTTTAAATATATGCGTTAAAAAACTGTTTGTACCAATCCCGCACGGATCCCGCGGGATCCCGCGGGATTCACGCAAATCCCGCGCGGATCCCGCGGGATTGAAAACACTGCGGGATTGCAGTCCTTAACTGTAATGCCCCACCCCCCTACAGGCCGGACCTAGCACCCAGTGATTACCACTTGTTTCCAAATTATAAGGAACACTTGGGTCGACTACACTTCAACACCTACGACGAGGGTAAAGAATCGCTATCTCACTGGATTAGCGGCAGAATTGTAAGATACGGTCATACAAAAGGTGAAGGAGCGTCTACAGAAATACTTGGATTGAAATGGTGATTACGTTGAAAATAGAACTATGTTTAATCTTTCAAATGAAATATTTGGTTATGAAAATAAATGTCGCTACCTTTTTTTTTTAAATAAGAGAACTTTACATTACTATCTGCCCTCGTGTGTATTTAAATTAAATTACGTTATTATTATCACTAGACAAACATTAAAAGCCAGCCCTCTCCTTTGAAACCGCGTCCCAAGAACATTTAATAATGAGATTGTCTTTCATGAACTAAGTGTTATTGGGGAAAGATAGTCAATGGAGAAAAACAAATTTAATATTTGTCACATTAATGGCTGCGCGGAGAAGTAGCAAAGTTTCGTAATAACAGCACGATTGATTTTCACTCTTTTGTACCATTATATTTATATTTACCGACTTCTCCAATTTGAAATATTAGTTTGAATTGCTTCTTGCAAGCATAAAAAAGCGCTCAGAAAATTAAAATGTCGGCCAACGGGGATGTGATCGAAGCTGAATGCTTGTCACTCCATCAAAGAATGTAATTTGTTATTCATTTTTAATCCTTTCTTCTTGCTGTGAACGTCCATAACAGAAAAAGGTTTCAAGGACAAGCTGGTGATTATGGAGTTTCTGCTTTATATTTACGTGAGGTAAAAAAAAAAGTGTTGAACTTACTTAGCATTGAGACAACTGGCAAGTCACCACCATCAGTACTCGTAAATGCTGTGTTATTTGAAGGAAAAAACGAATTGTTCTTCGTGATATTTTTTTAGTTGCCACTATATGAAATAAGTTAACGGCGATTGATAAAACAATTTTCGAAACTCTTTTTGTATGAAATGTAGTATTATAGGCTGTAACATGGTAATCATACTTACGTTAATGCCGAAGTCATATTATATGACTTTTCCAAGAATACGTGTTTTAGAGTGATGAGACTGGCAAGCAGTAGAATATTAACAGAAAAGAAATGATCAAAGAGAGAAATATTTATTTTAATGCCTTGTATTACACTGAAGTGGCCATAAAATACTATTGCAGATTTGGGCACCAGAAGACCTTTGGTGTGTATATCTATATCAACACCGACGTAATCGGAGATATCAACAAAAGCTTCATTCAGATACTGAACTGACAAAACATATGCGACTGGCAGTTAGATAAAAAGTGGGAGAAATGTTGATGAGCAAACGGAAACATGTCACAAAATTGATATAGTATTCTCGGGAGACTAGCCGAGTAATCAAGGTGTTTCCGCACGATATTTCGGGTGATCTGAAACTCCGTCGCCATCTTCTGGTGAAGAAGATGGCTGAAACCCTGAATTAAACACTGATTCAAAGTTTCTGATTGTATTTAAATGTGTTTTATGTAGCATATAACTGCATATTCAGACCGTTTTCCTAGTTTCGGTCATATTTCGGTAATATTTATGGTCATGTGATCATATATTGAGGAAATATCTGGTATTTTCTTAATAGCACCGTGAATTCACTAGATATAGATGAGAAGAAATTAAGATAATTATTCACAGAACTGTACTTCTGCTATACAGGTGGGGAAAAAGAAACCAATTTTCACTGTGGTTAGATTTCAGTAGCTAAGAATTAAAGTTATACATTATTGTCACTCTCTAAACGTTTAGTCTGTACAATGCAGCAGAAGTATGCCACTCCAGGCAAATGCCGGGATGCTTCCTTCAAAAGGCCATGGCCGAATTCCTTCCCGTTTCTTGCTCCCCATCCTTTCCCGTCTCCAAAGACCTCGCTGTTAAGAGACGTTAAGCAGTTTTTTTTTTAAAAAAAAGAAGCATGCCTGTGTCTATCCGCGTCAATCAATATCTCAATGAAATATCGTCAGTCATCGTTAAATCTGTAGTGGATCAGTGAGTAAACCTACCGCCATGCCGAAAGTAAAATTTTGAAAGTGTGAAGTTACGTAAGAGTACGGATGAAAGAGTTCTATTCTCTATTCTGTAAATTATCTGAAATTAAAGTGATTTCAACAAAACACCTTAAAATTTAATTTCCCAACGATGCAGGGAGTGCACGGAAGCAAATTATGCTGTCTACATGAAGGCGAAATTACTAGATAAAATAAATGATGTATAATTTATGCATGTTTTAATGTATAGAAAATTTAAATGTTTGGTCATATTTCGTCATTTTTAGGTCATATCTACCATTTACGTTGGAAGCAAGGTGTACTTATGAAGTAGGATACACTTTGGAGTTGGCGAAATTCGAATAGACAATGACGATTTTGAAGGGAACTACTCGTTTTTACGAGATAAAATTTATCCTATGTCACCACCCAGTCTATATACTAACTCCTGTGGGTTACTCATATATATAGTCGCGAAGGTTCAAGGATTTTAGGAGGTAATTGGGGTGAACTTGTGATGATTTTGGCAGGGGATTTTAATTTTAATTTTGCAACAAACGATTCAATCCCTTGCACAACATTCCTCCAACAAAAATTTGATGTGAAAGTCAATAATAATCCAACTGAACCTACAACTGCTTATGGAACAACAATCGATGTCATATTTTCAAGATACCTCCATGACATTACGTCTAATACTTTTGTTATGTACATCAGTTACCTTGAGCCAATCGTTTATTTAGTTCCGTCTAATACACCTTCAACACCTACTGTTACAGATACGGTATCACAGGAGATACATCAAGTAATACTCGGTAACTTTATTGTAAAAAAGTCTATATTAAAAATATTTTTCTTGCATTTATTATCTGTAGGCCTATATATTATTATAATAAGAAAATATATTTATCTTATTAAATAAATTCTATGTTTTTATTTATTTTGCGTCATATTTATTTATTGGTTTTGTTTAATTATGAATTCTTTCAATAACCATCAATTTCGATGTTTCACAGCTGCCAGGCGTCCCGTGACGGCAACAGTCTTTTTATACATCTAGATGTCAGTGATGAGTTTGTGCTAAGAGTACTGTGTTCGGCATGTAGCAGAAAGATGGGAGAAAGCGAAACGTGATGCCAATCCCTTTCAGGGCAACTTTAATGAAAACACCTGCAGTTTAAAATCCCTCTCAGACGGACGGACGAATCAGTATCAAACAGGTCGTTTGCCGGCTTTCACTGTATACTACTGCGGATTAAGTCCAGGCTTTGGTATTTAAGCATTTTGGGCCACCACCTGCCCTAGTGAGAAATGTCGAGAGATAAAACGGTGCTGGCGGGTCGGTGGGCAGTGTAGAGGTTGGCTATGCAGGTGTCTGTACGTGTGTGGGAGTGGGACCGTAATTGCTGTTCAATGTGACGCGTGCACTAAGCTTATTAGGCGCGTCCTCCCATTAGACGCCAGTCCCACACGGAGCTTCCAATTACACGGAGCCCGAAACTGCACCAACCAAACACGCCTCTCTAATTCGTCCACATAATTATTACGAACAGCGGCGCAGTGTGAGGCCGTGTTTTTGGCTGGTATTCGCCTTTGAAGCTGCTGTGAATAACGGTATTCAGTGCCGCGGCGTGTGTCGCTGAAGTTGGCAGCCCTGAATGGACCCGACCAGCGTCGCTGGAGGCGGACGTTAATTTCGGCATGGTAATTAACACGGTACCGGCTGAGAACGGCACCTGCTATACACGTCTTCACGAGTATCTCCTATCTGTTGTCCACGCCCTAAGCATTATTTCAATAGCTGCAATCTTCATTTGCATTGATGACTACAAAATCTCTAAAATGGCGTAGGTGATAACGTGATTGACTACGGTAGACAGTTTATAACAGTCCTCAAACCCAACCTTGTGTGAATTTTTATCTTAGGAATTAAGTACAGAGAGATGAAAGCTGGGTAATTGTTAATATTTAGGGGAAGGCCGGGCAAAGTGGCCAGGCTAAGGTTTGAGGACGTTTCAAGGTAACTCACAATATACCAAAAGGCATCAAAATCAGGGGTTACAAAGTTCAACTATCCTAGCACATACCAGAATGTTTTAGTTATCTTCGCATTAAGTTTAATACCTGAAATAATCAATTTTTCAAAAAGTGACCACTTAGCTTCAAAATCAGAAATGAGTAATTAAAAACGCTCTAAATTTACAAAACAATGTACTTTATTTTATAATAGGTTATACAGCTTGTAAATAATAGAAATTATAACGCGCAAAAGGCTTTTTAATGGTAACTTTAGCAAACGAAGGAATAGCTGTTTCGTTCAACTACATCAAAGAGTTCGTGAGCCCAAAAGTAACACGTTTGGCACTCGATACATCGTTCTTGTGATCTTCGGCTGAAGAAATTTCGTTGCAGTACAGGCACTGTGTATATTCTTGATCATCGTCATCATTAAATAACACTCTTTTTGAGTTAGATTTCCTGCGGTTAGTGGTTTTCTACCTAGCATTGGTTTCCTTCTTTTTTTTTCTTTTTTTTTTTTTTGGTTTTACAACTTTAAGTACATTTTTATATTAACTTGATGTGAATATTTGCAAAGAACCATTATTTAGGCCTTTGCATTTTCTTTTTTCCACTATTGTTGCACGACAATATCCTTTGGGTTCACAGAAAGAGATGTTTCCGGTTGTTGAAATATCACCACAATATTGAAATGATATAATCACTTTTGTTGATTATTATTAATATACTCAGTTCAGCTTCACATAGTAATAAGTGAAACCATTGTAAATTGTGTTGATTGTTTACTATCTGAAATTAGATTGTTTGCAGATGACATTAAAAGGATCAAAACGATAGAGGACTGTAAACAGTAGCAGGGTGATCTGGAGAGGATATCTAGTTGGGTTGGTAAACATGGGATGAAGATAAATGCAAAGAAGAGTCAGCTAATTAGATACACAAATAAAAAACAAAAGGTTAATTATGAATATAAGGTGGGGGGAGAATTGGTTGCTGAAGACTTGAAATGTAAATATCTAGGCATTACATTAAGCTTAACTGGGCAGGACACATTGGACAGGTGGTAGGAAAAGGTTTCAAAATCCTGCACTTGTTGGAGAGAGTGATGAGGGGATGCACGAGAGAAGTCAAGGAATTGGGTTACAAAACTTTGGTCAGACCATTGCTCGAATATGGTAGTGTAGTATGGGACCCACATTTTGAGTATCAAATACAGGAGTTGGAGAAGGTGCAAAGAAGGGCTGCTAGATTTGTTTCTGGAAATTATCGCAGAATGCAATCAGTGACAGATATGCTAAAGGAGCTAGAATGGGATTCATTGCAAGACAGGAGGAGGATGAGGAGGGTCATGGGAGTGGACAGGGCGTATACTGGCGATGAGGCATGGAAAGATATTGCAGTAGGTATGAAAAGTAGTTCATGGAAGGGAAAAGATGACCATGACCACAAGCTGGCACTCGATTTCAGGCACAAGGGTGTGGGAAGATTCTCTTTTTTAGGTAAGGGTGTCAGGGATTGGAATGAGTTACCAAGGGGAATGATGAATAACCTACCGAAAACGTCAAAAGAATTTAAAGTTAAAATTTGTAGAGGGCAAATGTAGGTGAGTGAAGGATAGCGGGAAGTTGGGTGTGTAGGGAAATTGCCACCGGAGCGTATGCTCCATTGCAATTAAATAAATTAAATTGAATAAAATGTTAATACTCTGCAAGGAACAAACAGATTCCGTGCGCAGCAGACACTTTGCCCGGTTTGGTGCCGTTACAGAAATGTCATTCTATCTTAACAATGCAAAGAAACAATCATGACCAGCAAATCAGGAACTTAAAGCAAAAACATCACTCTTCCAAAAGAAATTGGTTCAGAACCAGTAAGTTGTCTGATTTCTTAGTAATAAATTCATAAACTGACCATTTACCAAACGCCAGGCTCATAAAAAAAATACAAATATTCTAATAGCTTCGAGAGATGACACAGTAACCGTATCGGGCTTCTCAATTTAACTGGAGGCATTAAGTTGCACCATCCCTGGGCCCCAAAAAACATCATGGCCACGTTGCCCGGCTCTTCCATACATTTTTTAATGTGAATGAATATTGTTTTAATGAAAGAGACTGTGTAAATAATGGGTAATATAATCGAAAACAGAATTATGTTTGAAATATTAACTGAAAGCTTGTAATGGGGTACTTGCCTAATTTCGGGAAAGTAGTTAGTCTTGTAACTGTGCGTCTACTATAACCAAAAACATATTATTTCTTGAAAAAACAAACGGAAAGGGGAAAAAATTTACATTTTTACATGCCTATTTAAATTTGGCACCAAACCGCCAGCAGATGTAATGTCGTCTTTTGTGACATGACATCCCTGGTCGTGTGGTTATAAGCAAAATGGTGGTTTGTTTATTTTGTTGATAAAATGAGTTATACAGCTTAAAGTGGTGTATAGTGCCTCAGTAAGTAAACACATCATTAAAAAGCAAACAGATTGTTTACTTACGTTCCACAAAAGGAAGATATGCGGGGAAAAAATTACTAAAACTTAAAAGTTTCCCAGCTTTGTCACATCAATTTTGGGGGTATTAGAGCTGATTGCTTTGTTAAATCCAGCTTTCATTGCAATATTATTAGTTTTATGGATTGGTAACTAGAGCTAAGTAATAAACAGACTTAAAACCTTAAATGTACAAGCACAGATTGGTGACAGATGCTAAACTCGGTGCGTGCTTGGATGTGACGTCACGTACAGTGATTGCCTTTTCGTGTCACGTGATTTTTACGCATTTTTATTTGATTAGAATAGTATATTTTTAACTCTTATCGAGAAAATAAAGTTGATTTTCGGCATCCTTACAACTTACTCTATCTTTCTCAGCCGAAAATTCGTAGTTTTCGTGTTTTTAGTATCAATTGCCCTGCTGTATACGCCACGGTTTTTTGAGGATGATTTTCAGTTATTTCGAGTGGTTGAAATTGCCAGGTTTATGCTCAAATGCATGTAAATAGTTGTAACTTCCATTTTAATGTGTTTCCTATTGGTTATGAGTGATTTTGTACAAGTTTTAATTATTTTTGTATGAATTTGATTGTCAACGTGATTGTTAGCGCTCGCGAAATGTCTGTCGACACCCTTTATTGTCTTGTGGATGTTTCTCTAGCGCCTATTTAAGCTTGCGGCAATGGCGGACCGAAAGGATCGTCGCCAGTATTTCTTAACAGTATTTTAACAGCAGTCAGTCGGTCGTTGTATTTCAAAAGTTCGAGAAATTTATTCGTTGGAATATTTCTAATGTGATTTAGTTTCTCCGGACGAAGTTAATGTCTATACGAATTCTTCTATGAAGATTTCGATGGAATGTAAGTTTGATGAAAGTATATCAAAGGTATTAGTTCATTGAACTCATAAATCAATTCATCCTTCAAGCGTGCTGGTGGCGTCTTACTGGAGATCGAAAGGTCCCGTGTTCGAATCCCTGTCTCGGTTTTGATTTTCATAGGTACTTAACCCCACCTATGGCACAGCTTGCTGTGCAATGTGAAGTACGCCAGAACGCTTTAGTAGTTCGGATTCCAAATCCCCTGTACCAGGCAGGATTGCCGAGTTAGGTTAAGGGGGAATGCACAGCCAATCTCGATACCACTGACAATTTTTCTCCCCTTTTAAATTTAACCAGCTTGTTTTTACTGTTCTAACTATTGTATTTGGGTGCACGGCAGTGCACCCGCCAAGTCGAGTCAACGGCGGCACTGCCTATCCTTTTCTCGAAGCGATTCGGGCCTCAATTTCTTCGGTCATATTTATGCTACATGTCTCAAATTTCTGTTATGCATAGATATTAGCGATCTTAGCAAACGTACTTAATTTTATTTTATTACTGTTCTTAGTAAGTTATTCGGATGCAAACTTCAGAGATTATGTCACTCACTGACTGACTGACTGACTGATGATCATCAAAATTCTTAAGACACTTCCCGTAGCCGCAGAAAGCTGAAAATTGGTACACAGATAAAATTTTACCCACATATTATAAGAAAAGTCTGAAACTCGTTAATTTTCATATACCTACCCCCTTTCCTACCCCTAACGTGAAATCGCTTTCTACCCTAATTACTTTATAAAACTCTAATTTTCACTGTAGAGTGAGCTTAATATGTTTAACTAAACTGTTTAATTATACTTCTTTCCTTTTCTTACTTTTGAAGTTATTGAAATTCAAAATTTTATTTCGGCACAACACCAGGATTTCAAAATTCCACTGTACTTGCAGTAATCCTAGAAACAAGTAATTTGGTACACATATATGGTTTCATCCCAAAATCATAAGAAAAATCTGATATTGGAGTTTTCTATATATAAAAAGATGAATGTTTGTTTGTTTATTCTTCATACAAATCCACAGTTTTCATCCGATTTCGATGAAACTTTGCACACTTATCCTTTGAAACATGGAGAAAAATACTGTTTACATTTGGTTGAACAATTTCCTGTCATATTGTCACATAATTTTGAAAAATTACCGAAACGAACATAGACCGACTTTTAGAATGTGGAAGACTCTGTAGTTCCATACACAATTGTGGGCTGGTGGCCCATTGGTTAACGCGCTTGCTTACTAATGTGTATACCGCTGGATCAAATCCTCAGGTAGGCAAAGATTTTTAATCGTAAGAGTCACGCCTGGAAGTCGGTTATTCGGATTGAATGATAAACTGTAGATATCACAAACTTAGGGGTGCAATGCGAGGAAAATCGTAAGTAGTCTTGCAATGCTGTAGGTGCACAATATTTTACGTTATATTGACCCCTCAAGGGTGATTCACAGTAAGTGTGCGTGTGCTCTGCAGTAATAATACTATAAATGCGGAAGTAGGTCTCTTTCTTTCTTTTTGTTACGTTTCGACGACTAAATGACTATTCCGGTATTGAGGAAATTGAACAAGAAAATCTGTAGGCAGAGCACAGAACATTTCTTTTTGTATGATTGACAGTTGTAGTCACGAAATTTTGAGAACTTGTCGAATGGTGATAGAGAGACGGATGTGTGTGTTAGTATGTAATGTTAGGTCGGTTGCTCAAGGTGTGTTTCTCACGAATTATGTTAGTGAATAATTTCTTAATAAATTGCGTTTAGAGAAAAAGACGTATTATTTAGTATAGATGTAGATTTTCTCTGTCCTCTTACTTTGCAACTGTTTAAATGTTTCTGGCACCAGTTTATTTTGCCTTCTTTTTTGACATGCCTTGAGGGCGTAAACTGGCCTTAGTTGTAGAGTTGTAGCTCCAGAGCACGAGCAGCTAAAGTTATTAGAACCCAAGAATCTGATGCTCATGCTGAAAAAAGAAGAAAAGACCTATCTGAAATAAACCTGCCCTTAGTTAACACCCCCCTCCCAATCCCAACACCTTCGGGTTTTTTTTAAAAATATATTGGGAATTTTTTTTCCTCAAGACACAGGTTCTACGGTAGAACGATGTAGTGATGGCTTTCCTGTCATATTATGCCGATTTGGTGTTGTTTGGGACCAATCCTTCGTTGCGAAAAACTTTCTATATTCAATTCTGGCAAAGAAATTCTTAATCCACGCGTACGAAGTCTCAGGTATCAGCTAATTGAATTATAATCCCAAAAATGAAAAATTCTGGCACATATTTGCGGCTTAATTACTTTGCTCCGGATGAAGCTATAAACCTGAAAATTCTATACTATATAGAGGCAAACAAGATTTAAAAACACTTTAAATTTTACTTTGTTCCTATGGTTAGTTTGGAAGTTACTTGTTATTTATTTGAGGTGGTAGATAAACCAGCGGCAATGCTCATTGCTAGGCTACGACGTACATTAATTGTTTCAAGAGATTGGGGCATTGTTGGAAATGATGTTGCTGATTTTCCTTGTATTTATTCAATGGAAACCCAAACGTGAAACGTTCCGGTACATATTTGCAGGTTAATTGCTTTGTTCTGGATGAATCAGTATGCTCAAACCGTCGAACGTGTCTCATGAAAAGAATCAATTTCCAACATATTTAAAAACAGAAAAACAAAAGAAGGTGGGGCGGAGGGTGTGCGGGGATGTGTGTGTGTGTGTGGGAAGGTGTTTAACTAAGGGCAGCTTTATTTCAGCTTGGTCTTTTCTTCTTTCTTTAGCATGAGCATCAAATTCTTGGGTTCTAAAAAATTTAGCTGCTCGCGTTTTGCTAGAGCTACACTATAGGCTAGGTCTAAGCCAGCAAGCAATGTCAAAAAAGAAGACAAAATAAACTGGTGCATGAAACTTTAAACAGACACAAAATAATAATACGTGCAGAGCAAATCGAGCTCTATACTAAATAATACGATTTATCTCTAAACGAAATTTAATAACAAATCATTTACTAACAAATCGCGCGAGAAGTACAGCTTGAGCAACCGATGTAATATTACAAACTAACACACGTCACCATTCGATAAGTTCTAAAAATTTCGTGAATACAACTGTTATTCATACCGAAAAAAATTTCCGGTTTCCTTCCTACAGATACATAGTATTTCCTTGTCAAATTCCATCATTATTGGTATAGCCATTTAGTCGTCAAAACGTAACAAAAAGACAGAGACCATCTTCCGCATTTATAATTTGAGTCCACGGCAGTGCACCCGACAAGTCGAGTCAACGGCGGCACTGCCTACCCTCGAAGCGATTCGGGTCATTTTTGAACCTCAATTTCTTCGGTCGTATTTATGCGACATGTATCAAATTTCTGTTGTGCATAGATATCAGCAATCTTAGCAAACGTACTAAATTTTTTTTCGATAGTGTTCGGTTGTTGTTAGGATGCAAACTACAGCGATTTTGTCACTCATTCACTCACTGACTGACTGATGATCATCAAAACTTTAAGGTTCTTCCCGTAGTTGTGGAAAGCTGAAATTTGCTACACAGATAAAACTTTACTCACATACATACCCACAAACTCGTAAATTTCCATATATCTACCCCTTACTTACCCTTAACGTGAAATCGCTTCCTACCCTAATAACTTTATACACTTCAGATTTCAATTGTAGAGTGAGCTTACTAAGTTCAACTAATGTGTTAAATTTTACTTATTTGCTTTTCTTATTCTGGAAGTTACTGAAATTCAAAATTTTATTTCGACCACGACACCCCGATATCAAAATTCCACTGTACCTCCAGTCATCCCAGAAACAAGTAATTTGGTATACATATATGATTTCATCCCAATATCATGAGAAAATTCTAATATTGGAGTTTTCTCCCGTATTTATTTAATTAAAATCCCAAACATGAAAAATTCTGGCACATATTTGCGACTTAATTGCTTTGCTCCCGATGAAGCTACATGGCTGAGAATTTTTTAATGCTAAGAGATAAGCAAGTTTAAGTGATATCTTAAATTTTACTTTGGTCTTATGTTTAGTTTGGAAGTTACTACTAATTTATTTATGGTGGTAGTTAAGCCAGCGGCAATCTGCATTGCTCGGCTATCGGGCACATCAATTGTTTTCAGTGATTGGGTCATTGTTGGTAAACGTATATTTATGTCTTAAAATCTGAAATGTTCTTAATAACCGATTTTCAAGTGGAATCATTACATTTGATCGGTGATTCAGGATAAGCGATAAACTTACAAAAAGAAATGAGATCCCACAAAAACAATTCTTGTAAAAATAGGCCAAGTCTCGTGATCGTGCAGTGCCAAAAAGTTATGAGATCTTCTTCTGAGCCAAGTCTACACTTTACAGTGTCTATTCACTTCACTTTATGAAACAGAATGGTTTTTTTCGGTATCATAGATCGTTTATTTAAGATAAAAAATTCTGATGACTTGGCCATTATGCACGCCATGTTTTAGCTAACCTACACAAACTTATAAAAACGTAAAAGCCAAGATTTCCCTTGCTATTATTGGAATTTGACAAGTATATATATTATTCCCTCAATTTAAGTTTAAATTATGACATGCATATGGCCAAGTCATCAGATTTTTTATCTTAAATATACGATCTATGATACTGAAAAAAACCATTCTGTTTCATAAAGTGAAGTGAATACACACTGTAAAGTGTATACTTGGCTCAGAAGAAGATCTCATAACTTTTTGTCACTGCACGAACACGAGACTTGGCCAATTTTTACAATAATTGTTTTTGTGGGATCATACTTTTCTCAAGAGATTGTGGTACAATATAGTGAGGACAACACAAGAAGAACACAACACTTAATTAATACCACCCGTGCTCTAGGCCGGAGTCGAACCGGCGACCATTACCCACTGACAGTTGCAGAGCACTTCCGACTGATCACGCAAAGGATTGGAACGTCTGGAGGTCCTTGAATCGATTGCGTACACTAGTCGGCAGGTTCAAGTTAAATCTGGTGGATTGGGGTTATTTTGACGCGACCGACATTAATTTGAATGTGGTCACAACCAAACCATGAAACATACGCTCCAGTGCTCTTGTGCCCATCATTCTGCAATGAAGATGATATATTTCGGGCAACACCGAATGCATTTGTTGTATCGAAGTACTGGGCGAAATTTGTTTAAAGTGGTTAATTTGTACAATTTTTAGCTGATTATTTGATGTTTGTAATTCGAGAATAATAATCAGATCTCCTCCACCGGCATAGATTGTAACTCTTTGTAAATATCTTGCGGCAAATATTCAAACACATGTTTTCAGGCCTGATAGGTAGCTCTTCTAGTAGATACAACATCCTCATATGCCAGATACGAAAATTAATTTAATATCTTCGAGAATACCTCGCATTCGGGAGGATTCCGGTTCGAAACCCCTACCAGACATCCAGATTTGGGTTTTCACAGTTTCCCCAAATCACTCCAGGTGAATTCCGGGGTGCTTCCTTCAAAAGACAGTGGCCAAATTCCTTTCTACTCCTTGTCCCCAGGCCCACACCGCCTCTAATGACAACGACGTTGACGAGGCGTGAAGCCATAAAAAATCTTCGAAAAGCGGAATTTCTTGTTTCTAAAAGTAAATGTTGGGTTGCGATGAGACTTACATATACGTTGAGGTGGTTTTGTCTGGAACTAACACTCACCCCTCATGATGTGCAGGTGTCTGGCCATCTCTGTCCTATACAACGCCCTCTCTGGTCGCTCCAGGGACAGCCTCGCAACAGCCCACAGCCCAGGGCGACTCGGAGGCTCTCCTAGAAACAACACATATCACACTTCGTCTTCAATGAGCACAAAACAATATCTGCAGCTGAGGTTCTCAAACAGTGGTTCACACAGGTAGTACGCAAGCAGAGACAGAGAACAATAATAATGTTTACTACTTTATAATTCTTGTGAATATACCATATCTAACCTAATGAAGTTTTTAACAGCTCGGCAGTAAGCGATTGATTAGTGATGCACATCACTGAGCAAGCGAAAAAATAAGCTTGAATATCTCATCTACAGTTTTCTTAAACTGATATGTAGGAGTCATAACCACATCTGACTGCGTGAGACACCATAGGGATTTTTCTATGAAATTAGATGCTGTAGGTTTTTGTGAAATGTCAGAAAAACCTGATGGATAGTGAAGATTTGCGGTGTAGTTGTAAGGACATGACGAGAAGGCAAAATAATTCACGTAAGTGTTGCGACAGTTGTTAAGATCGTATCAGAATCTGTATGAAGACTGGGATTGAATGATTGTCATATTTTGTTGGTGGAGGACCGATTTCATTTGAACGTGATCCAGTATTAACATGTAATTTTTTTCTTCGTGGAATTAGTGGAATTATTGTTATTTTGAAACTCAGTGCTAGTTTTGTTAGTTGAAAATTCGTCATATTTTGTTTCCAGTCATCACTTAGTCGGGTTGAGTGATTTGTCCGTGTTGCATGGTTAATTTGTTGTGTTTTCATCGTTAGTGTTCGATTGACTCGCCAATAGTTTAATGTTCACTGTAATTTCTGGTATTCAAACTTATATTAACTACGACCTGAACATTCGAGCATTAACAGAATTAAGAAAAATTTTGGCAGAAATAAAGAGATAAATCGGATAAGCATTCAAAAATGTCGAGAGAATTGGGAACAGTTTTAGAGAAGTTTTAAGAACATATTCGAATTTTTTGCCTGGTAATATTCCGTATTACTGATTTGATTAATTATATATGAAAGGTTGGTTGTGTTTACTCAACTAAACTATAAATATACACAAGTCAAAAAATAAAGCTGAGTTATTTTTAACCTTGAACCCGTGAGGACATTATGATTTCCGGTGGACTTGGAAGAAGGGCCTACAGACCGTTCATTTAACAGAGTCGGCTCAAGGTCAATCCGTTTTATCCCAACTGATCTGACCTTCACCATTTCATACGAAGGGAATCTTTGCCTCTAGCCTACATGGAAACAGTGGTCGGCTCGTAGAGATAGGAATGGGAGAATGTTATGAGGAGAGGAGAGGGAAAAAGGGAACATTGCCTTATGCCACCAGTTCGGAGTGCACGGGGTAAAGAGGCCAATGACAAACAGCGTAGTAATCGTTCCTATCAATGCAACCTCCCAGGTAAGCGGAACGAAAATTATCAAACAGTGACTATAAGGTGCAAATTTATGATAACCTTTATGAAAGAAATTTGAATGGACAATTTTTTAAATCATTGAACATAATCGTTATAGGTTCTTAACATTGATAACCTATTAACCAAATAACACTATAATCCAGTTTAGCTAACAATCATGGTGAATTCAATTTCAATGGTTTAGACAGCAAACGCAAGTAATATATTTACAAGTCAATGTTCCTATTCTATGTGAATGAAATTAATACTTGTGTCCTGACACTTACCGTCACCACTAGACGGCCCATCCTGCTGTTCAGAAGTCTCTTCCTGTAAAAGATATCAGATCGGTTATGAAATGTTTCCGATTGTATTTGCATGTTAAATAAGTAAAGAGGAAAGTAACACAAATATTTAAAACACAAAAAACATGGGCCAGCCAGCAAGTCAGTCATACTTTAAAACTGAATCTGGAGTTGTTTAATACATTGTACAACTTCCGCTGTTGCCAGAAAATATTTTACTCAGCTACTCAAGTATACGTGATAGAATTGCTGGCAGTGTGAGGGATAGTTTGAGGCATAGCTCCACAAAAACTCAACTGGTTTGACGGTTTTACTCACTTGTGAAGCATATTTCTATGTCAGCTGTTATATTTCATATTCCATTGCGCGTAGTCGAGATCTATTAGCAAATATTTCACCTGACAAGATGAGAGTGCAGTTGCAGAAATTGAACCGCTTAAGCTTGGTATCCAACACGAAGGTTGGTTGAGCGTTCCCGAAGGATGTGTATTTAGACTCAAATTTGAGGCAGGTTCGCCACGGCCTTTCTTCCTCCCATAACCTAATTCGGTAATACTATTGGGTAAAGTTTAATATGGAAACAGAGCCACATAAGAGATCTGGCGTTCCTCACATTACACAGCAAACTGTGCCAGAGGTGAATGAAAATCCCCGTAGAGACAGGGTTTTGAAGGAGGAACCTTTCGATCTCCAATCAGATGCTTTGGCCACTGGGCCACCCAAGAACTGATCATCACTGATATTTCAATTAACTTACGGATTTAAACCAACTAGCAACCAATTTTCAGCGTAGGCCCTAATCTTCCAGAATTCTTTCAGGTTCAACAATTTGACCATAAAACTACGATCTAATGCTGTCACAAGTTGCCGCAAACGGCTTCATGTTGCCATCTTGCTGCCGCGTCGATGTAATGAACTATAATTACTCGCCTCACCCTTAAAGGATCAATACCGTACTAAGAGTCAGCCGCTGGGTTTGCTGTGGTTACTGTCGTAGGTTCGCGCAGAAGCTATAAAACATTGTGGAGTCATTGTTAACCTCATAGGCATATACTAGATACTTAAAAGTAACGATGGCTACTGGCTTTTAATTTATTGGCAAGCGTAGTAACCAGACTGTAGCCACAACATTCATCATCGTGCACAAGTCCTGCTGCATTAGCAATATGCTGCTCGTAACTAAATTATGTGGCAATTTTTTTATCGTGGTGTACCTGTGACAGCGAATCAACAAAGGACAGTAACTGGAAGGTTAAGCTTAAAGCGTTGGTATTACGTCTATCTCCACTGAGACACATAAATTATTGCGTTTCGCTGAACTTGTCCAGCTGCCATGACATTACGTTTCGTACTAAGCTGAAAAGAAATCCGAAAGACGCCAAGCTTAGCGTGCCCGTCAAGGTGCGTTCCCACGACGTCTCTTAACGGAGCCTCCCGGGACGGATAGCCAACAACACGCCATGGGAACAGGGCGGCTCTGCTAGCGGAGATGAGACGCAGCTACCCACTCTGTGTCGGTAAACATCACAGGCGTGCGTAGTGGTGCGCTGTTGACATCAGTTTGCAGCAGAGGTACGCACCCTTCTGTTGCTGTAAAGTGCTCTGTGCCAAACGACACTAGGCAACGTGGTGAGGAGGTGGTGGCGGGGTAGCGAGGGCTAAACTGCGGCGCGTGCTCATCCCTACACTTCGACGTGCGGTCTCGTTACAAGACGTCGTGGGAACGCAGCTTAAGACGGACGAAACACCATCAACAGTGTCGCACGCCCTCACTCCATACGCAATAGATACAGGACTTTGGTGCACTACCTGGGTGGTTAGCAACTGAATACAATCACCTTTCCCAACCTGTCGGCCAAGGTCTGATGCAAATTTCAGTCACCTCCAGAAGTGGAACCAGCTAACCCCGTGTCAGCACCGGACACCACAACGGTGCCGCAACCAAATTAGCAAACGGGGCAAATATTTTTATTACTAGGGCTTCACATTTCGCGACAACGACGTCATCGGAGTCGGGAGAATGTTTTGGAAGGAAATCTGTCACAGTTGTAAACGACCACATAGCTTCGGATACTAATGCCTAACATTCTTTCTAAGGGTATGTTTTTTCTCGCATAGATAGAAATGTGATGGTGACAGCTTTCCGGGTCAACCACGTTTCATACAGAGAAGAGAGAAAGAGCTCTGAACGATGTTTTCAAGTGTTGTTAACATTGTACGCGACCAATGATTAACACAAAATAATGGCAAATTTTCCTGTGACTGTGTATGTTGACGCGTAAAAAGAGTGGAATATGCGAAGAGAAAAATCTTTGAGAGTAGTTTTATGGACCTCGTCCGGGCATCCAGATTTGGGTTTTCCATGGTTTTCCCAAATCACTCCAGGCGAATGCCGAGATGCTTCAAAAGGCCATGGTCGAATTCCTTCCCGTTCCTTGCTCCTATCCCATCCCACCTCTAATGATCTCGCTGTGGCGAGGCGTAAAGCTCAAGCAAAAAAAAAAAGTTTTATGGTTTCAGCTGAGCCAACTGCATGAATAATAACATTCGATTAGGAAAAAAATTAATATTCACTACTAATGGAAAAGAGTGGAAGAGTTAAAATTTTGGCGATGTTAGTCGTTGGTAAGATAAATCGCGGGTTAAATACTTTACTATAGACCCGACCACCTTCTCAAAACATTTCTGTTTAGTGGTACACATGTAATTAGACTTGGTAACCAAGGAGAGCGACTCAGTAATCATTCCCAGTACTCATCAGTAGTTCTTTCAAAAAATGACAGCAGATGTCAATAAAAACTGTGGTGGAGTTATCCATGTCCAACGGAAAATACTGATTGTTAAAAAAAAAAAACACACATGGTTTACTCAGCAAAAGGCTAATGAATATCCAGATGCTTGCGCATGAAACTAATCATGGCAAAAGAGTGCCAATCCAACACCAGTAATGCGTCGTAGTCAGATTTTAAACTTTGGCTCGTTACATCTCCTGTATCTGGTAAATTAAAAACTAGCTGCTGTCGTAACTTCGTTTACGTGGACTGTTTTTCTTATTTCTATCCAATGTTAGGCCTGGTGGTCTGTTAAGGTCTCAATGCATCTTCTTGTTGTTGTTCCTCCATCTCTCTTGCCTCTGGTATTTTGAGAATTTTTCGTCGGATCCGGTCCGTCTTCATCCGTAGTAGTTGGTCTGACCAAGATGTTCTGAGGTTTTGGAGTTTGGAGAACTGGTTTAACATCGAGGTATTTAAGGGTTTCATAAGATCTCGTAATTTGAGGCCAGCTTTTCTCCTCATGAATCACATCTCAGCAGTAATACGTATCGTCACCTTTGCGGTGTGTTCAGGACTCGCTGCTATACAGTAAGGTATGCTTAGTCAGGAAGTTGTATAGTTTGATTCTTGTGTGCTATTAAACAAGAGATGGTCTAAACGTGCCATTTATTATTTATGTAACTTTCGTGAAGTTTGTAAGATTTTTGGTTGCATATCGGTTTCTAGGGTGTAGCTAGGGTAATTTAACTATTGACACTTATTCTATGGCTGTTTTTTCTATTGAAATTTTGTTTTTTTTTGTGATTTTTTTCCAATCAACGCCATAACTTTGGTTTTTACGAGAGAAATCTCCTTGTTGTATTATTTGGCTGTCTAATGGAGGTTATATACAAATCTCATCTTCTAATTCAGCAAAATGGACTAGGTGATCTGCAAACAGTAATATGTCTAGGTTGGTCTGTCTGTCAATTTTGATTCTACCATGGGGTTTTTGTCACCAGTCCCCGAAGATTTTGTTTATATATATATACTGAACGGAAGTGGCGACAGGCAACATCCTTGTCTTACTCCTTGATTCAGGTAATTTTTGTACCTTTCTGACTGCAATCACTTGTGACTGTACATGTTTTGAATTACTTTTATGATATGTGGTGTGGAATTACTTTCAGCCAGAATTTGTCAAAGCTTTCTTCTATCGATTGTATCAAAAGCTTTCTTGAAATCAATAAATGCCTGGTGTGTTTCCAGATTAAACTCTTTCCTTTTCTCAATTGTAAACGGGGACTGTTAATATTAAAATTAAACCGATCATGTCACAGGTAACACATCACCAACGAGAAAAAAAAGTAACTGAATGCCTCCGAATATGTCGGTGTAATTCAAAACCTCAAAACCCAATAAGTATTTCGACTGCGAGAAGTAACTAAATCCAACTATACTCCACTCACCCGCAACAGGCGGTTCAAGGTCATGTTCGCATTGCCTCGCTCTTCACCTCAACGCCCCCTCCCGTTGCTTATTCCCCTGAGCAGACTACTGTGTCCATGCAAATTCGTCAGCGGGTACTCTTTACCCTTCGCATGTGAGGGTAAGGGCATCGGATAGGTGATACAGCAGAGTCACCTTGAGCCGCCTCTGTTAACTGAACGCGCTATAGCAGTTCTTCCGTGAATGGCGTTCAACGAAAAATGGATTTGTGGAGTCTTTTGTCTTAAATTTCTCAGATTTTCACATGAGAATTAAACATATTGTAACAGCCCTCAAACCTAAACTTTAACTGAAATTGTATTTTATGAAGCATTTGTAACAAGCTAGAGTTGATTTAAAATGGTTTTGTATATTTGTCTTGTATTTTATTGTAAATCAGTGGAAAAGGACTTTGTCTGATGAAAAGAAATTATGTAAATTCCATTCAATATCTTTAAGGACATAATTATGCAAGAGAATTACTTAAATGTTTGCAATTGTAGGTATTAAGGTGAACTACGATGTTTAATGAACGATTTACTACAGTTTAAAATGATTTATGTGGATAATTTTGTGTTTAGGTATCTTTATTTTTCATTTCTAAGCATTTTGTAATGATTGTAAATGATTAAGTATTAATTCTGATTGTTTGTAATATGTTTTTAATTGTTTAAGTATTGTTAATGTTCGAGAAATATCTGTGGAAGTCTTTGTGGTGTTCTAGAACCTTCGATAGAACTTATGTAAACCAATCAGCAGAGACAGAGACATTTTTAGTTTTTCGACGAGTTTATGAACACGGTGGTGTGACTGTATTATCTTTGGAAGAGGTGGTGAATGTAATCGTTGTAGTTGTTTACATGTGGCCAGTATCTTTGAAGTTCGATGTGCTTACTAGCAATAAAACAAGTTAAAATTTGAAACTTGATCGTGGACTAGTTATTTTATTATATGAAATTAAAACCACGAACCATCTAACAATATCCTATCTTATCTCTGGGACTACGGGTTGTAATTACATTATTCAAAACCCCATCCAATTCTGACAAGTGTTTATATATATTTATATATATAAAACCATTCATCTAAAAATACAGGCACAAATATAGAAACAGATGATTCCCTTTCCTATTGATCAATAATTGTGCCCCAAATTCATTTATTTTTCAAAAATATCTGAAATGTACAGTGTATATAGCCGTAATAGTATTAATATATTATGCAGCTGAAGATCTCACTGTGCCAAATGACGACTCTGACATCTTTACTTTCATGTGGTCGATTGAACTTCATGCAGGCGATTTTCTCCTACTTCATATTCCAGAAAAGTTTTAGGTCAGGTTTTTTGGTGGTTAATATTTTTTATGCATTTTCACTCGATTTGCGGCTTGATCAGGATTTTGATGTGTAACGCAGGTACTGGTTATATTGCTTTTACTACTTATTTCGGCAGGCTGTTGATTCTGTAATCCCATAAACTTAATGAGCTAAACTTTTGACTTTTACAACTGAAATAAATTAAAAATCAAAATCTAAAATAAATAACTCGAAATGAAAGCGCTTTAGAGTAAATGAAGATGAAACGTGTTTTCTGTGATGTTGAGAGTCAGCCGTCTTCACTGGGTTACCGCAAAGCCTTTGAAGCAGAGGAGCAACTCGTCCTGCTCCGCGAAAAAGCTAAGTAGGATTATGACCGTGTAATTCTAAAGGGTCTGTTTTCGTAATTACATTACGATTTTAAACATCTCGCAGAAATCCTCTTTCACGTGATCCCCGATGCCGACTCAGTGAGTGGGAAATAATCACAATTTAAGTCTTCACAGGGACTTGGCTGTGTGCAGGTGGAAGGTCGCCGGTAAAGAGCTTCTGCCTCCTCTCTCTCTCTGTGTGTGTGTACACTGCTCTGTTAATGCCCGCACACCCCAATTACTTTGCGCCGGGTGTAGGGGGATCACGGCCCACCAGTAATCAAATTAAACAGTCACTACACCCACGTATGTCATTCATTGTTATCAACGACATCATACGGTCCGTGGAATATTTTTTTACTGCGTATAAAATCCTCTCCCACTAATTCTCCGCCGTAATCCTCTCCTCTCTTATGGCCTCTGCCCCTACGAAAATAGGTTTCATGGTTGCTGTTGTTAACAACGAGAGTTTTGGGGCGCTAATACGAGGGGAGATCAGAAATTAAGGTTATAAAGCCAATAATACTAGAGAAGTTACTAGCTTGAGACAATTCTAAGACTTACTGTTGGCAACTGCACAGATTTTCAGCCACCCGCAACCTACAGCGTTAGTTGTAAGTAAACATAAATGGCTACTCGTTCGGAATACTGCGAAGAAATCCCCTCCGTTTTTCGGTTTCTGTGGTGAAATTCACCGGCAGCTGGTTGAGCTTTACCGAGAGACTGTAATATCTCGTCAGCATTTCGTAAAATGGTGTCGAAAGTTGGAAGCCGGAAGAGAAAACGTCACCGATGAGGATCATCAACCACCCTTTTACAGCTCGGACCTCGCTCCAAGCAATTTTCACATTTTTCTTCTCTTGAACGGAGCACCTAGGAGGCCGACGATTGCTTCAGACGAGAAGATGAAACACTTCGTGACTACGTGTCTAAACACGCAAGGAAATGTTTTTTATCAGGAGGGAATATTCAAACTCAGCCCCAGAAGCGACAAGTGGCTATGTCGATAAATAACCTAATGTAGGCTACTATCAGCTGACTGTATTGATTGTGTGAAATAAAATGTACACTTTTGACTACAGGCTTGGTAAACTTACTTTCTGATCATCCCTCGTATAAACCTGTTGTATCTCCCAATATCTGTATATGGCCACAATTGCAAGGAATATATCGGAGAAACAGGACGAACAATAGAGAAGAAGCTATGTTTTTTTCTCCTTGTTTCGGTGTTTCCCGCTCTCGACGTTGAGCTGATTGAAGCCAGGAGAATAAGGAGAGCAAGAGACGGTTGGGAATTCAGCCATGGCCTTTTTGAAGGAACTATCCCAGCATTCAGCTGGAATGATTTTGGGAAAGACCTGTAAGATCAAAATCTGAATGGCCGGATAGTGGTTTGAATGTGTGTTCTCCCGAATTCTAGGCCGGAGCGTTACGAACATCAACAAGGATCAGTAAAGCGACATTTCAGTCACTTAAAAAAATGACTTTAGAAAGTCAAATGTAGCTAACTGTAAGCTTTCAGCCCACAGTAGACACGAAATTCTTATGCTGGTTACTTCCACGATGTGGCTGTGGATGGTTAGAACGGGTTTTCGATAGTTTTATGGAGATGACAAAATCCTCAGACAGGGCAGGCCTTTGATTTAAGCCACAGCAGGCTAGTCGAACGTCAGGTTGTAATATATTGGCGTGGCTAAACCTTCAGAAGAATAAAATATATAATAAGACCTCAGATATAATCAGATCATGTTTATATTAAAACAAGTAGAAATAAAATGGATCATTCTACAATGACATTCTTAGTAACAAAAACAAAATAAATAAATAAAATGAGAAAAGTGGGTGATTGTATAGAGGACAGTGACACATTCAGAAAACAACATTATTCGATTGGTTTCTGTATAAAAGGCAAGCAAACAAATAGAAATAACGGAGAAAAATTAGATAGTTGGATGAATATCAGTGAATTAATCTAAAGGATGCCTGTAACATGAATTGTTGGAGGAAGAATTTAGCTGAGACGTTCACTATGGTCTACGTCTCCTGCTCTTCAACATATAGTTACTCGTACTTCCGTTTCATCAAAGACTTCAACATTATTTGATTGTGTTTCCTTCCCATCTCTGTGAATTCAGTTTCTAATTTAAGAAACAAATCAAATGTTGGTAACACTGCCTGACACTAGTTACACACCTCAGTCGTCGAGATATTGTTTGTTTGACAGGTATGAGTGTAGGATAATTACATTCAAACATTATACAAGGCATTACTATCAATTTGTCACAAAGGCAGTATGACAAAGGCTTAACTATGTAACTATGTCAGAAGCTATTAAAGCTGATGGTGAAAGTGTCGAAGATTAATCACCATCTCATCATACCGTCATACCGAAAAGTATGGAGTCAAAAGAATTGTTACACGTAAATCAAGTCTGTAAACTAATAAAAATGTTCTGTCTACATTATAAACGAACGGAACTATACTGAAAAATAACCATATGTAAATAACGTTTTTACATTGATTTTGAATAAATTTTAGTAATAAATCGAAGTTTAAATCAATTCGCCCATAGTATTTAACCGTAATTAATGCAAACATTCACGTTCATCTGTGAAAAAAGTAAAATAATCCGTCAAATGCAGTTTAGTCTTGCACTTTGATATTTCGTGTTGAATTAACCTCACTGAAAAAAGTATTTCGTAAAGACTTCATACACAAATCAGTAGCAAGTGATTTTTAAATCGAGGTCATTATTCGATTTGTGAAATTTTCTTTCAAAAGGCACAAAGTACAAAAAAAATTTCTTTAATTATTTTTTCTTTAAGTTTTCAAAATAAATTTTTTTAAATACATGTTTACTATCCGATCAATATTATTCTCTGTTGGATGATATATGTATATGATTACTAGCTGGTGTCCACGATCTTGTTCGGCTTACCGAGAATTATGAAGTTTTTTATGTTTTTGCACGGAACCATAAATATTTCCAGGATTTCCTTCGAAATCAACAACCCGCCAATGAAAGTCCAGTTAAAATCGGTTCATACATTAAATATGTTGCATATAAATTATATTTGTTAAAAGCTGAAAAACTGAAAAATGTGTCATGTACTAGAACACTCTAGTTCATTCAAGAATATTCTAGTACATTACAGAAGATTCCAAAGATTTTTAGAGCACTTTGGTCGAAATATGAAAATTCCCTAGCTCGACCAGGTTCCACCACCATATATCCCACAACCTCACAGCTACCGACATGTAACCACCGTAGTGCACGATGGGAGACGCCAGGCTACTACCACACACAATCATTAGTAGTTTGCTATAGGTAGTTGTGACTGCAAAGTGAAATATAGGGACACACTCGTCTATTTTTATATACGATATAAATATAAGATTTGTAAACATATAATATAATCTTTTGAACCATCAAATTTGCTAACATCATTTGTTTACTTATTTTGCTAAAACCGTAAACACCAGAAATATCGCTACAGATTTCATGTACTCTTTAGGACTAAATTATGAAACAATTTTAGTATCAGCACTTTGGAAATAATGATTTTTTTATATTTTATATTTTATTTTTTTAATATTTTTTATATTTTTCTTGTAATAAATTCTATCTGTAGCCTTTTAATTTATTTTAACCTCCGCGATTACCGCAAAATTTTCTTTTTTAATCGTGTTTGGGGTAATAAGAACTAAAATAGTGCGTAGTTATAAATTTCTTAGTAAAAGGGTTCAAAAGTTGTGAAGTTGTGAAATAACTTACATAAAGGTTAAGTCTTTCATTCAGAAGTTTCTGAATCCTAAAACGTCACTGTTGTAATAGTATCGATTGCAGTTCAGCGCCATAGAATTATTTGGACGCGGAGTTAGCCAAAGCCAGCGTTGCCTTGCGGGCGGTATCTTCTGCGCTCCCAGGAGTACCGTCCAGGCCGCCCCTGTTTGTTTCAAGAGCCATCTCAACGGCTGTAGTTTATTTTTGCGCCAAAGTTGTTCCTTTTTAAGTTCTCAATTGATCATTGGAGACGGATGCCCGGCGCGCTCCAATCGATTCCGTTCCGCTCGGAGGGGCCTCTTTATGGGCGGCGGGGGAAACAATCACAGGTTTCCCAATGGGGGTGACGTGTGGGGACTGTGCTAGTGGCGAGCGGGCACGGTTTAAACATAATGCCGGCCGAATGGGGGAATTTAAAACGCCATTCCGGGAGACAGGCTGCCGTGTTTTATCTCCGGATTACGTGTTTTACGGGTACGGACGCCTCTAGATTGCTTCTCCTCCGGAGTTGAGACGCGCTCAAGCAATGAGACTTAGACGAACGGCGTCTTAGCGCGGGCCGGAAGGGGCTCCCGAGACGTGTGTCCGGAATTACAATCACAGCCAATAGCCTCTCACGTTTCTACTACTAGTATGTTACCTCGACGTGCCTGAACTTCACGTAACGCTATTGGCTATATATAAAAAAAATCTAGTCTGATTTTCATATGTTAATACAAACAGTTTCACAGCTACATAAATACAGTAAAACACACAAATTTTTCATAAAACTTATTACAAAATTCAGACACTGCTATAAAATTCTTTACAGTGAAATTCATCAATTATAATTTTTTTGTTAGTTTTTATTAAACCTGTAGAAGAATAGAGGTGCAAAAAAAAAAAAAAATTTTGCTTATTTAAAAATATTATTTTTACGTTTAGTTCTGTTCATGGCTTCCTTATCTTGGATCTTTAATTTCATTTCTTTCGTTATGAAACGCTGAAAAGTAATTCCATCGTTATTCATTCACATTTGATGCTATTCTGTCGGTTCTAGTCTGTAAGTATTGGATAATGTATCTTTAAACCCGACAGGTGGACTTAAAATATAAGATGATAGAAAAAGAAATTATTAAAAAGTGGAGATAAACGTAAGTACTAATAGAATGATGATAGTTGGAAAAACGTGCCACCATCATCGAGAACGTAAAACGAGTTATGGTTAAAGTATCGTTGGTCGTACGTTAGTGATCTAAATGTCGGTTGTTCACATACTTGCATGATTTTGTTATTCACTTGCTAATTCATTCAATTTTTTTACGCTTTTAAAAAAGGAAGTAAGGCCTTTGAGTGTATTTGATAGCCAGATCCGATCGAAATTGTGAATGCCGTTAGCTGACTCAAATTAAACTACTAATTTCACCAGTGCTGCTCTCATAAAATGAAATAAACTGTAAAGAAATTTGTTTTAACTTAACTACTTTCAAAGCGAATATTGATTTACAAGAAAATCTCAAAACAAACTGACGTGAATCATTTAATATAGTATCAAATTTTTAACCATATTTTTTTGTTGTAAGCACAGTGTCCATATACAGGTTATAATTTCTTGACACAAAAAAGTTTAATAAAGTATAACTTTTCCATAATTGTCACAATTCGAGACACACCACTGACAAGACATTGGATCAATTATTAGCTAAATTGGTAACTCAAATGACTATAAAAAATAATTGACTGAAAATTTAAGCCAGATGATTCTTTAAAACTGAAGAACAGTCTGCCTAGATTCACAGTTAAAGTACCAGAAATTGCCGTTTTACCGAATGAAATGAATTCTTCTACAGCAAGATATGACTGTCTCTAAGAGCAGTACAAAAATTTGCTTAACTTTTGCTGTTTAACAACTCATAAAGAGAGAATATAAATTGAGATATTTCCGTTACCTTTTAATAAGAAAAAGATATCTGTTTATTGCTCATGCATCTAAGAGACAGATCTTTCTTTCAGGCTATTAAATTAATCAGCAATGTTATTACTCTCTTTGCCGAAACTTGCGGTTTCATAAACAACTTCGTATACCTTAATACAGCAAAACTATCGTGTAAAGAAATAAAGACGTAAGTTAGCACACACAAATTTAGTAAGATTTTTAAGATATTTAAACGACTGACTACTATGTACATATTGCTGCTTTAATAATCAGGCAAAAAACAATAAAATCCTTTAGAGATTGTTACTCGCGTCAGCAGCATTTTCCTCAACTTTATTTGTTCAGTGATTAACTAACGGTTTTAGTGAATTTATGAAGATTATCTTTGACTGCAGTGAAAGTTAATAAAAACTGACAGGTTAGTAAAAGGTGTGTAAAATAACCTGTAAACAGCATAGGCCTAAAACGATTAGTTTTGCCTTTTTTATCTGTATAAATACTTGACAAATAGGAAAAATTTTCTTTGTCTTTTAAGTAATTCTCAAGCATTTTTACTTCTCCAAATTAAATGTGAAATAATACTTTGCTTTAAAACTATTTAAACTGTTTAAGACCAAGCAATTTTTGCTAGGGAGGAGGTTATTAACCTAGCCATTCTGTTATAGTTTTAAACCGAGCGTTATTGGTGAACGGTTAACGTTCTGGCCTCGAATTCGGAAGGACACCGGTTCGAATCCCCCTCCTCGCATCCAGATTTGGGTTTTCCATGATTTCCCCAGATCACTCCAGGTGAATGCCGGGATGCTTCCTTCAAAAGTCCATTGCCGAATTCCTTCCCGTTCCTCGTCCCCACTCCCATCCCACCTCTAATACCCTCAATGTCAACGGGGCGTAAAGTCATAAGTAAAAAAAAAAATAATTAAAAAGTTTTAGTTTCTGTTAATAATTCTGAATAAATTTCTGGTGTAAATAACTAGCTGAAATTCTGGAGAAGACTCTTCACACGTCATCTACGATAAATGAGCTATTTTGATGAGGAATTTGTGTTTTATTCTGTAAAGAAAGAGAAATGGCAGAACTCGTCTTGATCGTAAAATGAAAATAATACCCGATAAGATATCTGGATGTTGTGGATCATTATTATCAATTGTAGTTAATCAATTTTCGCCATTTTTGTAAGCAGATAATCGTCAGAAAATGGTTCAAGAAATTGAGTTAAACGCTTGCAAAAAAATAAACAAACTAAAAGTCGATTACCTTCGCGTTTTAATAATTGTAATGCAATTTAATTAATTAATTTACCATATAATCTGACTCTGTGTTAAAAGATTTATTCGCGCCGTTGTTTGTATTCTAAACAATGTGAAAGGTGCCAAATTTCCATCTCTCGCTTTGTCAGTTTCGACTCGACGGCCCTGAATAAATTCCATTACCTCACTATTTGATCTGCCGTATTGTTACTCCTAATCTTCCGCTCACCACTTGTTCGAGACACAAGTTTCGAGTTAGCGGGCTGACATACATGATGAAAACTGCATCGGTTATTTTCCTCTTAAAAAAGCTCGGCGGCCTTCCACAAACATTATCTTGCGGTTTCCATAGTTAATACGGCGAGCAGTGCTACCAACTACGCGCCATCAGGCACGGCAACGCGTCGCTGACGTATTTATAAAGAGCAGACGCAGCTCAAACACGACTGCAATATTCACCGCCGCCCATACACCGTCTCGGCGCCAAACAAAAACCGCCAAGTTAACACAGAAAATTACTCCCTGCTTTTGGGCACACAGCCTTAATTATGTACAGCGCTCCGACACGACAGTTATGACAAAGGGCGCTTCCTTCGCCGGCCCGAAATACAATCCACCCATTACAATCCTGAAACACGGCAGACAGGGTGGAAGGGGAGATAATTTTTTTTTTGCCAAAAAAATTGTTACTCTTCCCCTTATTCGCGCCAGAGTCAACATAATTATTTCACGCGCAAGCACAACGGGGTTTCCCATTGTCTGAACCGAAATATAACAATGATAGCTGTTAATATCCATCTCCCCGCCGTTGCAACAATATGAAGCGAGAGGCTGTGTATTTAAAAGGAATGACTCTCTCTCCAGGGAGTGTGGGAGGGGGACGTTTAATCCTTGTGCGCCGGGGGCGGAGGGGGGAGGGAGCCATTGTCGTCCCCCATTGGCTCTCGCCTAATGAAATTATCAAGAGAGGTGATGGTGGGGGCTCCCAGATCCGAAAAAGAATTAAAGACCGTCTGTGTACACAATGGGAAATTTTGTGTGGACTATTAATTCTCGCTAGAGGTCGGGCATTGTCTAACGAGGTTTAATTTTGTATCAGCTGCCGGGGTACTGGCCTCCAGGGACCGTCTGAAAGGTTAAGCAGGGGCCGAACGGCTCCGATTCCAGCCGACCCTCCACGGACGCCTCTCGACACTTGAAAAGCCTTTCCGCAAACTCCTTAATCGAACTGTGTCTCACCAGCGATTTAATCTCACCATCCAGAGGGTACATGTTGCTTCAGTGTCGTGCGACCGTACTCTTCCAGCGACAAACTATTAGAACGCAATTGTATATTTGTGTGAGCAGTAAATATTCGGTCCTGGATAGATCCCCGATTAGGTCATCCGGATTTAGTTTATCCACGGCTTCCCGAAATCACCCCAGTCGAATTAAAAAAAAAAATAATGGCCTAATTCCTTTCTTTCGCAATCATCTCCTGCCTCTCGACGAGTAGTTCATATCCTTTGTAATTATTATCAACGGTTTTCAGTACGGTAGCAAAACTTTTTAATAGCTGAGTACAATGATTAGATTTTTTCTCTCAGTCGAACAGAATTTTAAGTTAGTATGCAAACACTTTCCACCCTAATAATGCCTGCATCTGTTTCTTGCTTTCTCGGTTCTTCCTACTTCGTCTGCACTTTTTAATTCGCCGGTGTAGATCTTGATGACTTCAAGTAACTGTTTCAGAAACTATACCACTATTTCATTGACATAAGGTTATTTAGCTACCAGCCCAGTCGTTCCTATTCGACTTTACCACATGAAATACATATTACAGTTATACCTTTTTTTTATTTATGGCTTTACGCCTCGTCGACGTCGAGGTCATTAGAGGCGGGATGGGACTGGGGACAAGGAACGGGTAGGAATTCGGCCATGGCCTTGGGGAAACCATGGAAAATCCAAATCTGGATGCCCGGACGGGGATTCCTCCCGAATGCGAGGCCAGAGCGTTAACCGCTCACCCACCACGTTCGGTAGCTATACCCTATTTTGTCGTACGGTACACGCATTATGATGGCATGCTTGGGAGCAATCCACAAGGGTCAAAGGGTAGTAAACCATGCGAACTATGCTCAACGTCAAGACGTTATACATCCATCGCAGCAACAAGGGCGTCTCGATAAACCACATTCTCTGGTTAAACCACAAGAGTTTTCATTTTGTTCGTGTAAACAGTAGTACTGTAGGCTACCTTAACATGCTTTCAGTTTCAAGCGTTATTATCACAAGTTGACTGTCAGATTGTTTAAAAATCGTGTGTTACACAATATATATTTCACTAGCTGAGTGAAACCACATGAGGAAGATAGAAACAAAAAGTGGGATGCGTGACAAGTATATTATCGCTCCTTTAATACTCTGAGGTTAGTAAATTCCTAACACAATAATAAAACAAGCGTAATTTTCTTTCTGTAGAATATGGGAACGCTTTCTTTTCTCTCAGGATCAATGTGCGGAAGGGATTTAGGAGAGTACGTTAAATAGCTTGGAGTGACAGTTAATTCTCTTACATCTGATTCAACTATAATAGTCATCATAAAACATAGTACACACTGGAACTAAAATTTATTAACTTAATAGATTTAATCACAAACACTTAATACGATCTAAATGTTTGTTCTTTCTAATATTTGAAACACAAGATAAGAAATCGGTGGGTTTAACAGTTTTAAATTGGCTCCCGTCCGAAAGATTCGTGATTTACCGCACTTGACAGTCACGTACTAACGTCACGTCACACAGGTAAATCAAATACTTGTTCGCGGCTAACGATATAATCATATCAGACTGCTGATGGTGATTCGCCAGAAGGCTTGACGGCCTTCTTTGATATCTTCCAAAGACAAATGCAAACTGACTCTTTCAACTCATTCTTTTCAATATACCTTAGTGAGAAGACTGCACATATAGCGATAACTAGATGATATTGATTTTCACCAAACAATTCTCCAAATAACTCAGTTATATTGTAGCGATCAGCTGCAACGTCTATTCAAATGACAAGTAGAGGAATAAATAAACTGCACTATTATTAATGAAACGAAGCTGGCAGTAGACAATACTTCATCCTCAGATACACGCTAAAACGACACTAAAATATTAAATTTGAAACAAAATAGTTTTTTTTAACGTAATTACTATAAAGTGATTACTTGAACATAAATTAGCGAACTATACATTTAAAAAAAAAAATGACATGTGCAGGCTAACAAATTTTAACGAGTCCAGCAGACTGGCTTGGTGACATACAGTCATTCAAAATGTAGTTTTCCATAACACAATCGATATCACCAGCTAATTACAAAACGGTTCTTCAACGTAATGTCGAGAACCTCGACGACTCCTGAGGGTTACACAAAACAACAATATAGTCAAAATACTTAAAATAGTATAAGAAATGATCTGGAAGCTATAGATAACCATCCGAACAGATTTAACGCTTTGTACGAGTTAAAAAAAAAGAATGCAATACTTTTGTGTTATGCTGGCATTCTGTAATTATTGATTAAATAATGTAAATACGATTAAAGATCTACACCTACAACAGTACTCTGCAATTCAAAAATACTGTGGGTGGAAGAGGGTACTAAGCACCAATCCTAATTCAGTGCATTCCAATCCCGAACAGAACGAGGAAAGAAAGAATACTTAAATGTATCAGACCGGCATCTTATTTATCCCTCCTGTCATTGCGACCTAAATAGTTTGGCGGAAGAAGTATTTCGTTGCACTCATAAATTAAAGATTTTCGCATATTCTCCAACAAATTCAAACGAAAATCACGTCGTCTGTCCGCCAAACAATCCGAGCCCAACCCACGTATCAGGCCAGAAGGTAACTATAACATCACACTCTTCATATTCTTCCTGCAATATACAGTCGGAGGTCAGGAAAAGGTTCTGGTGAGAGGATTCAGTCAACCTTCAAACTGTTAATCTCATTAAAAAAATAAAATACGTAATGGATTTGATTTAGGAACACAGAATCGAAAGAAGTTTACGGGGATCAGAAGGCGGTGTTGACGGGGTAATGCGCGGTGACAAGGAGAGGAAGCTACTTGGGGTAAGTGATAGGCATTCGTATTGACTGCAGGGCGGAGCTGGCGGGGGAAGGAGCATTCGTAAGAGAACGGAGCAGAACGGCGCTGTTTGCTGTAGGGGCGGAGTCTGTAATTGTGCAGAGAGCTCGGGGAAACAGACCATGTTCGAGTGGGCGTCATCAATTTCAGCAAGACATTCTGTCAGGCTGATTGCTCCCGACTTAATTGAAGTACTCAGCCGAGAACATGAAACAAATAGTAAATAAGATGCGTCAAAACGAGGATATAAACAACGTAGCAACACGGAGATAAAGTGCTTGGAAAAATGTGTTACATAGGTCTTAGGTGAAGGGAAGTGAAATTCGTCATATAATATTGAAAATTACCTGCACCTAGCAGATAAGTGCTCGATCTGAAATTTAATGTTTTGGGTTATGTAACTAAAATGGAAATCTTTTAATGTCGTTAAGTGCATACGTAAGCCACAGTTCCGAAATTCCTACGACTTTCCACCGTTTGTTCCGCAGAAAGATGTAAATAACCATATTTAATTAAATTGCGGTGGAGCGCACGCCCCGGTAGCAATTTCCCTACACCACCCATCTTCTCCCTTTCCTGCACGCACCTACATTTGCCTTATGCAAATTTTAGCTTTAAATTCTTTCAACGTTTGTGGTAAGTTATTCATCATTTCTCTTGGTAACTTATTACAATCCCTGACACCCTTACCAAAAAAAGAGAATATTCCTACACCCTTGTGCCTGAAATCGAGTGCTAGCTTATGACCATGGTCATCTTTTCCCTTCCATGCATTACTTTTAATTCTTGCACCAATATCCTTCCATGCCCATCACCAACATTCCTCACTCAAGGAAGTGTAATAGGTCCACTTCTTTTCTTAATATTTATAAACGATCTAGGTGACAACGTCAAATGCTGGTTGCGATTGTTTGCCGACGATGCGGTTATCTATAGGGAAATAAGGTGCTCCGACGATTGCTTAGAAATTCAGCGTGATTTGGATGCTATTTTCGATTGGTGCCGTAAATGGCAGCTTACACTTAAATGCAAAAAGTGCAAGGCAATGCGGATAAGTAACAAGAAGAATCAGTTTATTCACGAGTACAAAATAAACAATTCACCTGTTGACACGGTTGATTCCGTGAAGTTTCTGGGGGTGATAGTACAAAGCAACATGAAATGGGACATGCACATAACTTCCGTCGTAGGCAAGGCTAATTCTAAATTACGATTCATAGGTCGTATTTTGAGGAATTGTAATGCTCAAACAAAGGAGATAGCGTATAAAACACTAGTGCGTCCGCATCTGGATTACTGTTGTGGGGTTTGGGACCCGTATCGCAAGGTTCTGATTGACTCAGTTGAGAGGGTGCAGAGGAGAGCCGCTAGATTCGTGACTTGTTGTTACAGCCCTTATGAAAGCGTCACAGAATTGATACATAGATTGGGCTGGGATAGTTTGGAAGACATACGACGTGGCTTGCGTTAGAATTTATTGGAGAATATGCGAAAAAATTTAAATTTCGAGTGCAATGAAATACTTCTTCCGCCAACCTATTTAGGTCGCAATGACCGGAGGGATAAGATTATAGAAATAAGATGCCGTACTGATACTTATATGTAATCCTTCTTTCCTCGCACTATTCGGGATTGGAATGGGCGAGTTTAGGATTGGTGCTTAGCACCCTCTGCCACCCACAATGTTTGTGATTTACAGAGTATGAATGTAGATGTAGATGTAGATGTAGAACATACGACTTGTACACTCCCATGACCCTCTTCACCCTCCTCCTGTCTTCCAGCTCTTTTATCATATCTGTTACTGATTCCATTCTGCAAAAATCTCTAGGAACAAATCTAGTAGCCCTTCTTTGCACCCGCTCCAACTCCTCTATTTGATACGCAAATTGTGGGTCCCCTACTACACTACCATATTTAGATGTGTTTATATAATATAGATGTATTTCATTCACCGCAAAACGCATAAGTAGACCATCAGTCACCTTTTAGTGTCCCTCCAATTTAAAAATACGAAAAGAGTGTCTTAACGTTGTGTAAGAATTAAAAAAATATAATAATTAAAAATGACCCCCTACCATTTTTTCTAAATTTCCAACCATATGAGTGAGAAAAATAAATAAAAAAGATGATGGAACTTAAAATAAATTGTTTTGTATAAGAAATAACGAAAAATCTCAAATTAAGAAGTATTAAGTAGCCTCGTTAAACTTTTGGTTGTACAGGGTGCGCTTCACATGAACTTCGCATGTGACAAGTGATAAAGTTTACGCTTGTAATGAATCAGATAATTTACACTGCAAAAAAAAAATAAATAAATAAAATGAACACTCCGTGACAGGAGATTTATAATGGTAAGAACCGATGACGGCGTCGACGTCCAGGTCATTAGAGGCAGAATGCAACTGGGAACGGGAATGAATTCGGCCATGGTCTTTCGAAGGAAGCATCCCGGCATTACCTGACGTGATTTGGCTAAACCGTGGAAAATCCAAATCTGGATACCTGGACGGGGATTCGAACCGGCGTCAATCCGAATGCGGGGCCAGAGCGTTAACCGCTCACCCACCACGCTCGGTGGTACGGAGATAGAAGTATGCGGGAAAAACTAGTCGGAAAATATTTGGTGGATACCGGCCACGACCTTGAGTTTTCACAGTCTATTTTCTTTCAAGCAAATAGATTTAAACAATTAAAACATGTAAAACTTTTGTTCAATAAAGCTTTTGGTATAAGAAATAATAACCTATATATGAGCCAGTTTGAGTTTGCTTCATCCTCGAAACTCACTCTTAACACATTGTAGCACAGGTTACGCACTATATGCACTGCAAAAACGACAGAAAGAAAGTTTCCTTCCGCTGTGGGGTGATGCTTTAACAAGATAGACAGAGTGAATATAATTTTTTCAGGTAGGTTAGTTGCTTCTAGAAGTCGTGAAAATAACTTATATAAAGGAAATAAGATATTTTCCTCAGACTACGGACAAAACTGTATAACCGAGCGTGGCGGTGTAACGGTTAGCGTTCTGGTCTCGCATTCGGGAGGACGGCGGTTCGAATCCGCGTCCGGGCATACAGATTTGGGTTTTTCATGGTTTCCCAAATCACTCCAGGCAAATGCCGGGATGCTTCCTTCAAAAGGCCATGGCCGAATTCCTTCCTATTTATTGCCGCCATCCTTGCCCCCCATCCTTGCCCCCCATCCTTTCCCGTCTCTAAAGACCTCGCTGTTGAGAGACGTAAAGCAGTTAAAAAAAAAAAAAAAAAAAACTCTATACATGATACAAACTGTATAATCTTGAGAACAACTGGACAATATTTCATGTGGCTTCCACTGTTAGTGCAGGCTTCGAGGAAGATTTTTAAGTATTATTCACTGAACTGTTCTCTATGAGTGCTGAGCAGTAACAATTTAAAAAAATAAAGTCGCAGAAAAATATCTCATCAGTGCGCTTTCTTAGAGAGTTACGGATACAACTGTATTATATAAGGAAGAGTTGTAGCACATAAGTTCGACAACAAAATCTGGTATATCATATATTTATCTATTACAGGTGATTTGCTATAATCGATTTTACGACTCAGAATGGCAGTAAAAATTTTACGAGAACGTACGGTTTTCTACTTTTTATTACTTTATCTTTATCAAAACAAAAAAAAACAAAAAAATTGTTTCATTACATTCATTATTTGATTTAGATGCGTTATGCGCTATTGCGGAAATGATATAAAATGGGAAGCACTGGTTGTCATTTTCTTATCTCAACCCATCTCTCAAGATTCCGACATTTTAAAAGATGCGTTACAGCGTCATTTGTAAGTATTAGAATCTTTTTTTTAAAAAATCTTTCTTTTATCTCATTTTATATTAATCTTTTTTGCTAATAATAATTAATTCATTTTAGTTGAGAAGGTGTAAGCGCAGATTTCTCCAGAGGACGCAAGAGGAACAACAGCGGACGAAATCAACGTTTCTTTAAAAAAAGATCTTAAAATTGGCTACTTGCCCCAAAATTGATATTGAAAACTACCAGGATATTACTTTTAACTTCAGAAGATAGTATTCTCTTGTCTTACATGTTAATTAAGTCAAGAGGGGAAAGGATTACAGACAATGGTACCTGATAAAAAAAAAACCTTAAGTTGATGGTAGTCACTAGTTTTGTATAGGGTTATATTGGGGTGAATAATTTTAACATAGCTACCTTTCCAAACAGAGCTGTGGGGCGCAATGATCTTCAGGGACCTAATGGTTTGTGCAAAGTCCTGAGTCCACACCACAAAGAGGATTACAGGAGGACATGCCTGACCCCAACCTCCTTTCCACTGCGGGTGATTGATCGCTTGCCTACAGTAGGACGAAACGAATATAGGAAATCGCACGCGATGTACGTTGGGTAAAGACCGGGATGGGCTAGCTATATATAGTAGTTCAGAGATCAGAGAGGCATCATTAATATTTTCAGTTATGCGATTTGCTGATATTAAATCAAAGGAGAATTATTGCTGCTATTATGAGCGCTCTAGTGGCTCAGTGGTCAATGCGAAAGCACCACCGTTTGGATCCCGATCTCGGCAGGGATTTTCAATGACTCTTAGCCCAACATTGAACTCTGGCACTGTTTACTGTATAAAGTGAAGTGCACCAGAACGCTTCTATGGTTCGGACTCCACGTTAAACTGTCGGTCCACTTAACTCGGTAGGATTACCGGATTGGGTTAGTTAGGCGCATGCGTAGTCAATAGAAACTCGGCCCAAAAAGCGGTCGAACAATCCTTTGCGGTCTGCTCGCCAATAATTCCGCACACATTATTATTATTATTATCTGAACAAAGTGACGATACAATAGTATCGCTGGTAATATATTTTTTAATTTATGTAATGGTGCCAATTTGACCAGCTGATATTTACATATTTTCCCTTCAAGAATCTTACATTTTACATTTTTGGGCAATGCTCTACTTTTACAATTGTTTGGTGTCTTGGTTACATATAACATCTTCCTTACATTTTACATGTCTTTCTTTTGTATTTATTTATATTAGATTACAGATTGATAAATATTAATTATAGTGCTATTTTCATTTGTTATCGACATGATGGAGATTATAGCTAGCTTTACATAGATACAATTTATATCTGTAATAATCGATGTGGGTAGGTTAGTGATAGTTCGTCTGGTGAAATTGCGAGTTTAATATTTGGTGCCTTATGAATTTTATTTAGTCCTCATTTTATAATAGTAAGGCTTAAAAACTTTTGGAGGAGCGAGTATATGTACACTTATACGACCTTTTTTTTTGTGGGAAGGGGGGATTTTAAAACTTGGATTGGGTGACTTGTTTACTGTCGACCTTTTTTTCCCTAATATGACGTGCCTTTGATGAAGTGATAGGGGATTTCGGGGTGGTTTACTTCCTTTTGATTTATTATTGGATTTTTTTTTTTAATTTATAAGCATTTCTTATTAGCTTTATCAAGATTTGGTAGTGCGGATTTCTGCATATTTGGCTGTTAAATTTTTATATTGGCTTGGTGCAGGTATCGGGCTAGCGCCTCGTATAACTCCTGTCTCTGTGTTCCCAAGAGAGAAATTACTGAAGTTGGAAGGGTTATTTTTAATTTAACTAGGCTTTTATAAAGGTTGTCTTGAGAGGTCTTGTATTGGCTGCATGCTAATATGACATCATTTAAGTCGGCTATTTCTTCGTGTTCTTTTGGGCAATAGGAGGAGTTAAGTACTCCTATTCTGTGTAAGTGACTCGGGTAGTTCCTATGACCCATTCTCATATGGATGTTTTTTTACTTCTACTCATGTTTTGGGATTCATACCAGATTTTTGTTGGTAGGTCGGGTTGGATTATTGAGAAATGCCTTCCTCTAACAGTTTGGGTATAAGACCAATAGTCTGACCATTTTCGCAAATATTCTGTCTTGATGATAGGTAGGATGTCTGCATGAGGCAGCTGAATCTACTGTTTTTCTCCGTTCAGTATGCTTTCTTTAGCTAATTTGTCGACGGTGTCATTGTGTTGTATTGACGCGTGACCCTTAATCCATATTAAGTGTACCTCTTTGCCTTCTATCGTGGCCGAATGCGTAAAGTAGATTATGTCTGATAGGATCGAATTTAGGCCGTTTTGTCGATTCGGGTTTTCCAATTTTTGGATTACGCTTTTAGATCGCTGGTAATATGTATAGTTGTGTATTGGCCGACGAAGAGTATGGTCACTTTATATGGCGTGAGTCTGTTGCTAGCTGTCGAACTGTTAAGATGTGTAAGCGCGCAGTTCTGAAGAATGCCGCGAATACGGTAGTGGTGAGTGTGGCAGTGATTATGCAAGATTAAAGCTACGTAACTGTTTACGGAATATCGGCGGTACTCTAAAACGTGTGAGTAATGACTGTGTCGTGATAAGAACTGCATTTTCAACGAGTGTAATTCGGCGAATACATGTTGTCCTGGACATTTTCCTATTTACGAACCTTGCAACTTCGGAACACGGTCAAATTAGGTTATTAAGCACTGGTGATTCACCTTGGCGGTTGTAAAAGTTTTTATGTTATTAAAAGAGTGCAATGTGTTCATATCCACACGTGTTGTTGCTTTGTGTTAGCCGGAAACCTTTCACGTAATTAGCCGAGTAGTTCGGCATAACTTGTACAGGGTGATTCAAAGTAACGTGATCAAAATGACATGGTAGATCTGTCATACAATAAGAATCAAAAATCGCATTGGAACCGAGGGTCGCAAACGCCTGTAGAGGGCGCTAGAGCCACCAGAGGGCGTTGCGATACAAACACGAGCCACCACGATCACCAGACCTGTCTTCCTTGGATTTTTTCTTGTGGGGATTTTTAAAAGGACTTGTGTATGAAACACCTGTTGAAACGCCGGAAGACTTGGTAGAAAGAATCGTTACGGCAACCGGATGTGTTCGAGATACACCTGGTATCTTTGAGAAGGTGCGCCGTTCCTTGCAACGGAGATGCCGGGCTTGTCTCGATGCATCTGGCAAAAACTTTGAGAATCTGCTGTAGGCTCAACATTTGGCTTGCATTAGTCGCATGTGAGTGAGTAATCTGTATCTACAGGGCGTTACAAAAAGGTACTGCCACACTTTCAGGAAACATTCCTCACACACAAACAAAGAAAATATGTTATGTGGACATGTGTCCGGAAACGCTTACTTCCATGTTAGAGCTCATTTTATTACTTCTCTTCAAATCACATTAAACATGGAATGGAAACACACAGCAACAGAACGTACCAGAGTGACTTCAAACACTTTGTTACAGGAAATGTTCAAAATGTCCTCCGTTAGTGAGGATACATGCATCCACCCTCCGTCGCATGGAATCCCTGATGCGCTAATGCAGCCCTGGAGAATGGCGTATTGTATCACAGCCGTCCACAATACGAGCACGAAGAGTCTCTACAATTGGTACGGGTTCAACACAAGCACCGACGTCAACATTACCTTCCTGCAATTGGGCTAACTGGCGGTGAATCGAGGAAGTACAGTACATACTAACGAAACTAAAATGAGCTCTAACATGGAAAGTAAGCGTTTCCGGACACATGTCCACATAACATATTTTCTTTGTTTGTGTGTGAGGAATGTTTCCTGAAAGTTTGGCCGTACCTTTTTGTAACACCCTGTATAAAACGAAAACCGGACATATTGGTCGTATAAAAACTCGGAAACTACGGGGCAGATTTCCATGGAGTTTTCACCGTTTTAAAGCTTAGAATCTTAATTCACTTGTCTGGCATATCTTATCTTTCAACGTTAAATAATGTAGGAGCATTAAATGAAATTCTGAACGCATGGTGAGAAATTCCACAGGAGGAATCACTAGATGATGCCGCATACTCCACACTAAACACACAACGCAATGTCTCTGACCATAGCCATTAAATAAAACTACAAGATATCTTATAGTAATAACTATTTTGTACACTAAACAAAACTTTAAGTATTCTTTCTTTTAATTCGATATATTCAATTTTTAAAAGCCATAGCTTGAAGTATTCTTTCCTTTAATTCGGGATATCAATTTTTAAACGCCCATAAGTAGCCGTAAAAACAACAGAGATTTTCTTCAATCACGATCTCTGGACAATATCTCTGGCCTTCAGCAATAGTCTTCTGTTTAAGATAATATTATTCCGGATTCACTTTTCATATTTTATCTACAGAGTTAAAGGATCTAGCGTTTCGAGCCACAAGTATATTCATTCACTTCGCAATTGAATCAAATGTGAGTTTTTAACATAATCTAGGCTTGTTCAGTAATGTAGTAATGAAATTTCTTAACCAAATTATCGAAGCTTGATTTACATGAATCTTTTCGGACGAATGAAATAGTATACGTGCAAATAAACTGCTGCCCACCAGTATCTTGGTAGGGGGCGGGTGAATGTAAGTTTGCTTTAATTTCGAAAAAGTTGACGCGTGTTTTATGAAACTTTGTAAAATGTTTTGCGGAAATAAAAATAGGGTATGGTTAAATCTACGCCAACTATACCGGGCAACGCCGGGAACTCCGCTAGTTATCAATAAAATGATCTGTAATGGTTTTGTTTCTTCTCTTTGTGTCAGTATTATTTTAGACGCCCTGTAGCGGCCCCGGATCGCAGTTGCGACCTCTGTTCCTATGCGATTTTTGATTCTTATTGTATGACTGATCTACCCTGTCATGTCGTCCACGTTATTTTGAATCATCCTGTAGAACTGTTACGACGAATTGTGTATTTAGATGTTATGGCCCGTGATCAGCGACAGAAGCACTGCGATTGAATTGAATGTTAGTTTCACGCCAAGGTAAGACTATAAAACCAACCACCGGTCAGCTCCAAAATATGTGTGTATTCTTTTATTCAATCAATTTCCATATTTTAAAATCCTTACAAGAGGAAAAGTGGATCGATCCGTTGGGTACTGTCGTTTGTCCAGACCTTTTCTTCCAAACGTTTGAGACATGCGTTTGAGACATGCAGAATTCATTAATTTGTTGAAAGAATGTACGGTAAGAACCCCATAAACAGTTTCCAGATGCATACAAATGACAAAATGAGTCATCTTGAGTAGGAGAAATGTTTTAGTATAATACATTAATCGGAGACTGATGTTTTGAAATATGTTTGTATAGTGAAAAGCGTTTTACATAGGTGAAGACCGTACTTTGTGAAGACAGGAAACATTGAAGCGTGTAATAGGAGGGTGCTGAACATTACTACGGTGTTACTGAACGAAAGATTTTATGCAATAGTATTACAAAAATGAGAAAGATGATGGTTTATTTATTTATCTTACTGCCATGGCACATAATCAATAATACAATGTAACATTAAATTATAATTAAAATTCAACATCAACATGGTGCAGTCACTAGAGCTTCATTTAAAATATTAATAAAGTCTGTCGGTGATCCACTGAAAGCTCGAAGTGAGAAATCAAAGGTAACGTGACGGATGGTTTGTTTTTCCTCACCACAGTCGCAATTCGGTGATTCTCTCATTCCCCATGTGTAAAGAGATAAAGCAGATCTGCCATGACCAGATCTAACTCTGTTAAGAACTGCCCAGGTCTTGCGAGGAAGGTAGAGTCCCTTTAGAGCCTGTTGACTGTCAAACAGAGAGTGCTATCCACTCCAATTTCCATGCTTCTCTCCTGTTAAAATTATCAGATATAATCTGTTTCGCAGTTTTTATGCTTGGACTTCTTGATTTAAGTCTCTGAAATTGATTTCCCATGTCGTCGTGGATGGGTAGATCCAAGTTATGACAGATCTTATTATATTGGGCAATTAGTCGATTAGATGATGCCGGGTCACTTTTACAGTATGCAGGTTTGCAATAGTGGATAGAATTACCTTTGTTTAGCTACAGCTTCTCGAAGTCGAGGTCATTAGTGGACAAGGAATGGACAGAAATTTGTCATTGCTTTTCTGGAGCAACCATTCAGATATTCGCACGGAGTGACTTTGGAAAACTTGCTATCATGAAAATTTGGATGGCCGGATTGCGGACTGAACCCGAACGTTGAGGATTAACTTGGGATTTACGGAGGTGTAGAGACTAACTAAGAGTAGGAAGAAATCTAAAATGGTATGAAACCAGTAATTTGAGATGACAAAAATTTAAATGGTTTTGATAGGAATGGAGGGCAAGGCTTTGTAGAGATAACTGGAAGACTGCATCACGTACTTCCAGATACTGATTACGTGAACACACCACTTGGTACCATTTGCTCCATACGGTACAATCCAGTGGACAAGTTCGAGGATTAATGGTGACACGTATCGTCACACCCACCGATCCGCTATTAATCTTCGCAATCAAGTTGATCAGGGCGATTGGTTCCGTTGGAGCTGATGGCCGTCATGGATTGGCGGAACAAGAGAGTCGGCTACCCTCTGTGGAGTGGAACCATCTGCGCTGGGCTGCACGCACAAAGAACACAGACTGCAGAGGGGACACGAGCTCATTACATGCATAGCCCTCAATGTGGCTTCATTACTGCACAACAGCAGTCTTCACCAAAACCAGTTCCTAGTATCAGCAACCTGTGGGATAATTACTGAGCTTATATACCTTATAGCAGTTTCGGTTGTACTAGTAGCCTTCTACCAAATAAGGAACTTACAGATAAGAAGGTGAAGGAATTGAATTTAATTGTGATGGAGTGCATGCCCCGGTGTCGAATTCCGTAGTCATCTTATTACTATTGCTATCTTATATTCTTTGAGCATTAAATTCCTCGATCCATCTCCTCTTGCCATTTACCAATTTTATTTTTAAATTCCTTCAGCATGTTTCGTAAATTATTCATCCCTTCTCTTAGCAATTTGTTCCAATCCCCGTACCCACACTCTTATGTCATCTTGTGCCAATGATTATGTTTTTCCTTCTTCGACCAATATCCCTCCAATCTCACACCAACATAAGTCTTGTACACTCCCAGCACTCTCTTCACCCTCCTCTCGTCTGTCAATGAATCCCAATACAGTTCCTTCATCATATCAGTTGCTGATTGGATGATTTCGATAAAGAAATCTAGCAGTTCTCCCTCTCACGGCCTTTAACTCCAGTATTTGATACCCAAAATATGGGTTCCAAACTACACCACCATATTCAAGAAATCGTATGACTAAACTTTTGTAACACAAATCTCTCCCTTCCCTCGTACATCCTCTATTGTCCTCTCGAGTAAATGAAAGATTTTGTAACTTTTTCCTACCACTTACCCCATGTGTCCTCACCAGTTAAGTTTATTATCAAATTTTTATGCCAAGATAATTAATACAACCTTTAGTTTTTTGTATGTGTACCTAATAACCTGACTCATCTTTGTATTTATCTGCATACCATGTTGACCAACCAAGTTAAATATTCTATCTAGGTCACCCTGCTGTTGTTCACGCCTTCTTCCGTTTTGATTCTATTATGCACTATTATAACACTTGCAAATAATCTAAATTCTCATTTTAAACGGTAGACACAATCACATACTAGAATAATGAATATCAATGGCTCCAATATGCTACCTGTGGCTCTCCTATATTCACGTCCACCTCTAATATGAATTGTGGGCAGTAAATAAAATGCAATACTGTATTGGCGGTAAAACTTTCAACAATAAAAAAAGACTATTGTGTAAACCCCTGGTGAAATGTATAAGAAAAGAATAATTTCATATGGAGCTTGGCGTTACATTGTACGAATCTTTGACGCTGAAGAAAGAGGAGAAAAGGAGATTAGAGGCTTTTGAGGAGTGGCTATGCTGGAGGATTTAGACAGAAAGAGAAAAGAATGAGGAGGTTCTGATAAGAGATGGTGAAAGGAAAAAACATTTTGAAATCAGAAATAGGAACAAACATTCGTTAGAGCATTTGGTGAGAGTTCAAAGCGTAGGAACATACAGTTAATGGAAAAAGCATTGGAAGATAGCGTTTTTTTTTTCCTGCTTAACGTCTCTCTAACAGCGAGTTCTTTAGAGACGGGAAAGAATGGGGGGCAAGGAATGGGAAGGAATTTGGCTACGGCCATATGAAGGAAGCATCCCGGCATTTGCCTGGAGTGATTTGGGAAACCATGGAAAGATAGAAATATTTTTCTGGTTCGTCAATTTTTTACTGCAGTTCAGTATAGATGAGGATATTCAGAGCAAAACGCACTAAAAACACAATGAATCAGCACCGTACCAAGGAAAATATGTGGAGTACACTTTACAAATTGTTGTCAGGAAGTGATGGCATATTTGATGAGGCACTCTATTATCTTATAATGGACAGAAACAATAAACTGCAGGAAAGAATCTGGCGATAAAACTGTGGTATTTGTTAACTGTGTGCACATCGATATCAGGAATGTATCAGCCAACTCAAACAAAACGTTAAGCAAACGCTCTGTTTCTTTCAAAACGAGTCCGCCGGAGTTTTGCGGCGTTACAATTTTAAACTCCGATCCAACGTTAAACAAGAAACAGTCCCCAATAATTCGCTGCCCCCTTGCCGATTCTCCGGTCCAGCGTAAACATTTCGACCCCTAATCCGATTTAGCGGCTGTTCATTTATGGATGCGCGTTCCTGCGCCGATCGCAGAAATACATCCGCTCCACAGGAGCCTGTTCCAGCGATATGATTCGTGTGTATACATTACCACCCCGCTAATTCCGGAAAGCGATAATAATTCCACTGCGAACAACACAAGTAGGAAAAAAGATCAAACAGTTTAGGACATCCGGTGTATGGGTGACTGGAGAATCAGTGTTATTACAAAGGCAAACACGTTAGGACGGAAGAGCATTAGGTGCTCCCGGGGGAGGTGGGCCATAGCGGGACGTCGTTAAACACAGACACTGTAAGAGTGGAGCTGTTGGCGCAATGGGACACTTGAGTCAAAGGAAAGAATCATCAACTAGCAGGCTTCGATTGTCTCAGTTGTTGCAGTCCCTTTTCTTTCTCACTAGGGCTTGGTCTGGTAATATATACACGTAATGTCAGTCACTGCTCTTCTGGCAGCAGTCCGTTTTCTTCATCACTAGGACTTGGTCTGGAAATATATACACATAATGGATTAATTAAATGTTCTTCTAATTAGTCTTCTTGTTACATATGAACGAAAGTTCTCTCGGCGCTGAGGATTGATAAAAAGCTCTCTGGTTAACCGAGTTAACAAAGTGTTATCACACGATATTTCGGCGATCGCAATCACTGTCGCCATCTTCACTTCAACAGAAGATGGCGACAGTGATTGCGATCGCCGAAATATCGTGTGATAACACTTCGTTAACACGGGTAGTTTCCCATGAGCATTTTATAAACAGTTTTCTTATTGTTCCACCACGCAGCTCATCATAAGTTGGGATTTACCACCGACTACGAAACGAAGCATTCCAGTACAGTAATAATTTTAATTTTTGAACTTCTGCCATATACTACTGCACCGTATGATGATATACCAAATTAAATTCAACTCTTCTGTTTATTGAAAACGTCTGTTGAATCTTTAACACACAGAGGGTGATTCGGTGACGGAGTTACAAACTTTCAGGGATGATGGAGAAGGGTATATATGTCAATCTGAAGTAGGGGACACTTGTCCTGAAACAATCGTGTCGAAAACTATAAGCGAAAATCGTTCTGGTATCTGTAACAGTACCATTACTGTTGTTCCTAAGATTGTAGGTTAGGCAATTCCGACGAGCACTTACAGTAGGTGTAGAGGTGTAGGTGTGGGGCCATGTGAAAAGTATTGTCGAGAATGATCTCCTGGCAAGAAAGCTCGCTACCTGCAACCCTGTTCGAACGACATCGGGGATATTAGAACGGGTACGACAGATCTTTGTGCTACGATGCCATGCTTGCAATGACGTTGGGAGACGCCATTTTGAATAACTGTTGTAAATACACCAGCTTGTTAAACTTGTGCAGGTAAATGAAATTCATTATTATTCCATTTTCGGTCTCTATGGTATCAAGTTATGTGCGCCGTTACTAGTCAATTAACGGGGGCAGCGTTCGGGCCTTTAGTTTGAGTAGATTTTCGCTTATAACTTTCAAACTCGGTCTTTCCCGGTTCAGGGTCCCTAACCTCAAATTGATACATTTACCTATCTCATTCATCCAACATAAATCTGAATACTTACTACAGAAAGATGCTTGCTGTTAATTTTTTTATATTTTTATCTGCTTAACGTCTCTCTAACAGCTAGGTCTTTAGAGACGGGAAAGGATAGGGGGGCAAGGAATGGGAAGGAATTTGGCCATGGCATTTTGAAGGAAGCATCCCGGCATTTACCTGGAGTGGTTTGGGAAACCATGGAAAACCCAAATCTGGATGCCCGGACGGGTTATTCGAACCGCCGTCCTCCCGAATGTGAGGCCAGAACTCTAGTGCTGTTAATTAACATTGCTTAGTGTTAATTCAAGTGATCGAATTGTGAAATCTAAATGTACCCCTCCTCCTCCCTCACATGTTAAGCTGAATAAAAGTTCCTACGCCATGATGCTAAACTATACAACTCATTGAATATTTCCACGCTAAGCGGAGATTTGAAGAAAAGCAATGGAACATTCTGGAACTCATGTGTCACCGCAAAACAATTTAAGATTTTCAAATTTTTATACAGCAATCTTTTAAAGTCAAATATTAATAAAAACAAGCTCGAAATCATTTTAAATGATAAATAAAATTATGAAGAGCTTTGACTTAAAATATCCCTCAGAATAGTACATAATACTGTGAAACATGATGCCGTGATATCATTTAAGCTTACTGAAATCCTGCAAGAAGTTTAATTAAATTTAAAGTTATTTTCGTAGGGTCTAATATAGTGACCTGAATGTCATACAAAATCTTGCAAACACAATAATCCATAGAAAACTGATTCCAGTGTTACGAAAAAAAAATCGTTTATTCTCAATATTTTCTTAATTTATTTATTTGGAACACAGCACTTCTTGAAAATGAAGATTTTCGTTGTAAATTGGAAGGACGAAAAAGAAAAACAGTGACCATAAGACCTTTCGGCAGAATGTAAAAAATACAGAGAAATCAGTCGAATTAAGAGACAGGCGGTATATTTTTTTTTTTTTTATATTGTACAGTGGAAAGACAAATCTGTAGAGAAACAAGAAAACTTAAGTGTGGAGAGAAATGGAAAAATCAACTGTAATCAATATGTGCAGATGAAGAATTGAGGGCTGTATGGAGACTATCTACAGCCTGGCGAGAGAAACAGAAAAAAAAAAACAATAAAAATGGAAAGAAATAAGGACTTCACTTAAGTGTAATAGGCAACAGACAAAGTGTAGAGATCATTCATAGGTTAAAATTCTATCATTCCACAGAATATTTGCACTAGACCGAAACTGTTCAAGTAAATTTGGCTAAATTACTAACAAATTACTGTAACTGCTTCTTTATACTTCTGTTTCTCGTTTCTGTTACGTGGGAGGGTTTGATTACATGAAGTGGGTGAGAGACCTTTGATGGAATGGTATCGCTGTAGCCCAGGGAGTGGTGTGGCGGGGTCAATGAACCTGCCCAGTCCCTTTGGCGTATAAGGTTACGCGGCTGCTTTTAGCCAAACGTATCTCGCAAGGTTTCAAAGAGAGAGAGCGATGCATTAAATATAGTAGGGACACGGGGGAGCTTCTATTCCAGGTTACGATATGGAACACTGGATCAATTGTTTCAATCACGACGACCTTTAATAATAACAATCGTCTGGGTGTTTGGTGATCCCAAAATAATTAGTGTAAAAACAGTGATCGTATTCAATCACATAAAACTATTCGAGTGAGAGACAGTATAGGAAAACTGTAAATGTTTACATAGTGTTAACAGCTTGCTGATGATTGAAAGTGTCAAATGAAATGACTGATATGTCGTTAAAATTAAATGAAAAAGTAGATGAAGTACTATCTTGAAGCAATTGGTAGCTACCCAAGCAAACAATCATCAAGATAGCCGTGACATGGTTCAGAAATTTTCGTATGAAATGGTTTTAGTCGTTGTAATCATTTGGAAAATCCCAAACCGATTAGTCTTATCTACTAATACTTCATGGCCATTACTGATAATATCATGATAAATTGAAATCCACCCCACTTTACCCAAAAATCTTTTAATGGTCCTCGGCCTCGATGATAGCTTCTTATCCTGTGAATTAGTATGACAAAACCAGGATCTAGTTACAGGTTTATCCATGCGGACGCACGATAGCCTGGACAAAGCGGTTGCTCGGAGGGGAAGGGAGGGAGAAGTGATGTGAGGAGGGGGGTAAAGGGAACATGACCTTGAACCGCCAGTTGAGGGTGAACAGAGTATAATAATCGCCTGTAATTAGCTGAACGCAGGTTCCCGAGGTACAAAACAATGACACCATGGGAACTATCGGTCCATTAAAACCTCATACGGCAAAGTGTGTTTGTTCCATCAACTAGGAATTTCCGTAAGAAATATTACTATAGTGCCTCTAACAGTCGCAGATAGTGTAAGCCGGGTTTGCTGATGGAGGCTCTGGTGGTATCTAACATTTAGCAGCATTAGTGAGGCCGGGGGTTACCGTTATTCTTCCCTCGATAAAGGTCGCTCTGACATTCGCCGTTTTTATTCCCGCCCTTCAGCCGACTGGCAGAAAAGAACACCGCCCTAGAAACGCAGACTGTCCGCAGGTTCTAACAAGTAGCTGTCTCGAGTCGTTAACGGCTTAGCTGCATTATCTACTTACGCCTCATAATGTTGTTAATGGAGCATGATATTTTTAAACTCATTGAAGTCATTGAAGTCAGTTAAAGTCTTTGAAGTGCTAGTAGAAAAGTTGAACTAAAAAACAATGGCCAGTAGATGTTGCAGCTTTAATCGCCATGAAAATATCGTTCAAACTCTATATTGTTTAAGGAAAGGTGTACGCCAGTTCTATGAAATAGTTTGGAAACAAATAATGCAATGCGAATCTTTCACTAACGGATTTGCCAAACTGCAGCAGCCACCTTATTATTTCAATCATTTTCAAAGACTAGACAACCTTTAAAAAAAGCTCAATGACTTTAACTTTGTGAGTAGAGTGCATTATTTGTGTAGAAGTTGACAGCCATGTGTAACTACGGTATAATCGTGACGCCAAGATAGAAACACGATGTTCGTTCGTTAACGTATCTTTCGAAGCACATTACTTGTTTACAACCTGGTTCGTGGCTCTGTGTATACACTTTTCATTGAAGAATAAGCAAAAGCAACACTGGAACGATATATTCAGTCCGAAGGTAGCGCATAGACATTATTAGATTGACCCTCCCCTTTAGACAGTTTGTTGCTGTAACGCTATGCTATCCGGCGCTGAGGTGTTGAAGAAATTTCCATTATCAGGACTTGGAGACTAGAAGATATGGTGGTGCAAAATTCTCTATCACCAGATTGTGCGCTAAAGTTCTGAGTTAAATCCCAAACCTCTCCGAAGGCGTATGCAGTGAGTGCATACGACTCTGTAAATGGAGATTCGTTCTGTAGATAGGGACGTTAAGCCTGATGGCTTTGTTGGTGTCTTTCGGAAGAGTAGCCCTGAATGGGTCAGCACAGTGTTTCACCCTCTCGCTTCTTCACCTCACATTTCATACAACATAAACAACACTATACTGAACACAGACATCCACAACTACAATAACACATACGAAAACACACGGACAGTGGGAAACCACACCAGTCAATCTAGTTCCCGTATGCTCGGAATCGAGTATGGCATCACTAGAAGAAGGTACTTTTTTAATAAAATTACTGGAGTTTTCATTTTCTGTCTGTGCAGTTTGTCTCCGGAGTGTAGGAAGTCGTAATGTGTGGAGCAAAATTGGAGAGATACATTTCTGACACTACCGCTGTCAGTTTCATTCATGGCTAAAAACTGGTTAATCTACTTCTTGCAGCACTACCAACATTTTCTTGCTATCATTAGCCTCTTGACTGGCTTGATGCAATCTTCCATGTCTTCCTGTCTTAGATAACCTCTTCACCTCAACATACCATCTGCAACATCTGTCCTCTGGTATCTGCATTATATATTTTAATCTTTGCCTTCCTTTACAGTTGTTTCCTCCAATGACAAATTAACGAATCCAGCATGTCTCAGATTGTGACCCACCATCTTGTCTCTTCTTTCTCTGAAACTCTTCCATTAGCTTCTACCCTTCTCATTGATTCCAACACAAGTTCATCTTGTATTCTATATGTTCATTTAATTTTCGGCATCGGTTTATAGCTTCAAATTCGAGATGCTTCAACTTTTCTTCTTGTGGTATTCTTAAAGTCCATGCCTCAATTCAATAAAGTGCTGAACTCCACTCAAATAGCTTTAAAAAGTTCTTTCTAAGTCATAGATCAATATTTGGATCTAAATGTTTATCATTATTAACATGCTCTTTTTGTTCTTGTTTTGTTTTTTGCTTCGGCTAACAAATGTAATTTTACTTCCTAAGCAACAGAATTCAATTACTTCTCTTATTACATCCGATCCTATTTTTACATTTCATTTAGTATAATTGCTATCATTTATACTACATTTCATCTTTTTTGTTTGTATTTAGTCCAGAATATTCCCTCAGTGTTTTGTTCAATAATGTCTCAAGATTCTGAGTATGTTCTGCAAACGGGACAATACTGATAGCTGATCGTAAGCATACTGAGTGTTTCTGCTCGAACACTTATGGCACATCCATTTTTTTTTTTTTTTACTGTTTCCTCTAGTTACAAATTTAGTATTAATGAAGATAGACTACAGCCTTGTCTCACACAATTACTATCTGATACATGTTTCTGGATTGTCTACGTTTATTATAGCCACTTGATTTTTGTATAGATTACAAATTACCAGCAGAGTATATAGCATCATTCGGGGGTTGGATATAAAAGTTCTGATGTTTAATCACATTTGATCGGATCGTCGTAAACATTCTCCATTACTCTCCACTTTGGAAGATTTCCCTACCTTTCCCGAGATATATGCAAAAAAAGAGAGAAAAGTTGCTTGTGTAAATTTGTCTTCAGAGGGGTGGGTGCAGTTTTGTAAACATTACGTTTCACCTTTTCTAAAAGTATACGCGCGCAAAGTTCCTTCAAGATCGAATAAAAACTGTACATTTCTATGCGACCACACAAACTTTACAATAATTCTTAAATTCCAGGTTCGAATTTCTCGGTGTCCTATAGAAACTAGCCTAGCGACAATAAACAAGAAATTTTTTCGGCTTTTGAATATATCTATCAACTTTGGCCAATTTTCCTATCGTTTTCAACATATTTACAAAAAAATTAAAAAAAAAAAAAAAAAAAAAAAAACTGCACATGTAATTTTTCATTACGGCGGTGATGAGAGCCGAGGAGCGGGTTTTTTAAAACCAAATGCAAACAGTATTTTCCCAATATTTTAAAGAATACGTGAACAAAAGATACATCGAATTATACACACATCCATGTATATATATTTAAAAGAATTCTGTCTCGATATTTTAGACTTTACTTCTTTCTAATTTTAAAAGTGGCGTTCTGGTAGCTCAGTGCCCTAGCGCTTGCTTTCAAAATGTTCGCTGCTCCTGCCCCGGGCACGAATCCCGGCAGGCGCAGGAATTTTGAGAGTTGTGTTTAATCATATGAGCTATGCCAGGACGCTCCGTGGTTCGGATTCCACGTTAAACTGTAGGTCCCAGAGGAAAGGAACTGGCCGTCCTACCTCTGACACAATGGCTTAGTACGCCTCCTTCGGGAAGATCCAACCAACCTTCGGGTTGTGGACTAAGTTAAGTTTTTAATTTTAAACATCTTATCCCACATGACACCTATCTTACAGTTTAAGTTTGAGGAACTGTCGTATATTATAAAAGAGCCGAATATGATAGGCGGGATTAGAGGACTGGGTGTCATAGTACCGTTTTTTCTTTCCTCATCGCGAGTCCAGACTACTTTGTGTCGGCCGGAAGCCCCCCTCGGCCGTCCCCCGAGCACGTTTAATCGAGTGTTATTTGAGCGTCCCTCTGTGTATATTAACTCTGAAATAGTGCGCCGCTGAGCTGCCACGCCAACCTTTTACAATGATTACAACTCTGTTTGGACAATCTTCTTTTATACACACGGCCCGTGTCTGCGCTCTTCAAATGTCACGCGGCGCCGTCCACGTCAACAGGGGGGTGTGGGGGGGGGGCACAGTGGAAACTCGGGCGCAACTACAGTTACGCTCTACCGGCCACGGGGAAACGTTCCACACGGATAGTGAGTGTGCTAAATCTAACCACCTCGCTCCGGCCTCGCGTGCCGGAGGACGCGGGTTCGAGTCCCCGAGTGACCATACAGATTTCGGGTTTCCATCGTTACCTCAAATCAAATTACTAAGACCATGGCCGAATTCCTTCCCGTTCCTTGCACTCATTCCTTTCCCCTTTCCCGACTCTTACTACGTCAACGAGACGTAAAGACAAAAAAAAAAAAAAAAAAAAAAAAAAAAATAGTAATGGTGGATGAACAGTCTGGGATTCGGAAGAGTTTGCTTTTTACTCATCTCCTGGCCGTAAAGACTTAAATGTTCAACTTTAATAAATTTGTTTCCGTACTTGTGAGTAAGAACTGAAGAAACTCAAGTGAAAATAAAATTAAGGTGTACAGTTGTCACTGCGGTTAAGAATCTATTTTCCACATTCAAAATGCCCCATAACACTAATTATTGAAAGGAGTATTGAACATATTACTCCTTGTGGGAGAGGAGAGGTGATTTTTCAAGTCGCCATGTCTGGAAACAAGCGCGCTGTATTACGAGAAGCTGTAATTTAATCTACGGCTATCGTGGTGTTGTAACAGCCCTCATACCTGAACTTTAAATAGAATTGTATTTTTTGAAGTATTAGTGAGTTAAAGTTTGCTTGAATATTCTCTTGTCAGGGCCGGCGCTAGGAATTTCGGGCCCGGAGTAAAATGGGCGATCTTTTTTTTTTAAGCTCTTTTGCTCTACAAAATGGCCGGGCGACAATGGGCGTAATCTTGGCTTCATGTCCTGAGGGCCCCTATTGTCGGTGATCGGGCCCCCCATCAGCCCGCGGGGCCCGGGTACTTACCCCCCCCCCCCTGGCTCTTGTATGTTTGTTTCACAATTAACTGTAAATCGGTGTATATAGACTTTGTTTTATGAAAATAAATTATTTAAAGACCATTTAATATGTTTAAGAACCGAATTGTACAAGAGAATTGTTTAAATCTTGGTAATTCCAACTATTAATGCAAGTTACAATGTCTAAGGACAATTTACTACAGTTTAAAATGATTTCTGTAAATAATTTTGTGTTTAAGTATCTTTAATTTCAATTTCTGACCATTTTGTAATGAGGTTAATTGATTATGTATTAATTCTGATTGTTTTTAATGTGTTTCAATTGTTTGAGTAATTGTTAATGTTAGAGAAATATCTGGCGGAAGCTTTTGAAGAGTTCTAGAAATTTCGATAGAGCCTATATAAAGAAATCAGCAGAAGGACAGTAGTAGTTTATACAGATTCACTTTTGCAACTGCCAAGAACTGCGTTAGTAGTATCTCTGGACTGTATGAAGGAATGTAAGCAGTATCGTTGAGGTGTTGTTTGAAATTAAACGAAAGTTTAAACTGAAATACATTTTGGACTACTTAATAATCAGATTAATTAAACCATGAAGAATCTGACAGTGTTCTACCGAATTCAGGCATAAAACATGAGTTTCTAACGGTTGTTGTGAAGTTGTTTAAGGTTGAAATTGAAAATAAAAATACGATGAAAACATTCATCAAAAGCAAAGATATAGAAATCGTATACATTGAAAATTCTCGCCAGTAATACATCGACACACATGAAAACTTACATGAGCTTGTTAGGCGGAGTCTGGAACGTAATAAAACTCGTTAACGATTCCGCGCGCCGAATACAGAGATGCTCCATGGAGTGGTTGCCTACTGGAGTAGTTTTAAAAATTATGCAGCACAAGGGAAAATTATTCGAGCACAACCTATATGACTAAATTCATTAAAATGGACTTGTTCGATGTTTCTTTCCACAAATCACTTTAACTGGTTCCTGAGACGATTTTTTTTAACACCCATCCACAATCATTTAACGTAAATTTTTTTTAATTCGGTGCCAAAATTTTTGTGTAGAAGAGAATCACTGAAATTCTTACCGTCAATTACACTAACTGTCTCATTATTTCGCAATATTTTCAGCTAGGAGAAATGTTGTGCTGCCAATCTGTAAGAGAGGCTGGTTTTAACGATTGATTGAAACGTTTCAAACATGGTGTATGTACCTTCTATGTTAATGAAAGTAAAAGTACACCGTCGGGCTGTCTCAGTCTCCTTTCTGGTTTAAATCTAGCGCTGTCATGACCACTTAAGGTCTTAACGGAAATAAACATACCGCAAGGTATTCACTCATCTAGTATGGAATCCTTATCGCTTAAACTAGCAGTTCATAAATTTTTGGTATCGATAGACTCTAGAAGTAGTTACAACGGCATGATGGATTTGGGCCTTGCTGATAGATTCAATGCCGAAACCTATAATATCGTGTTGAACCATACTTAGCACAGCGAAGTGCGGCAGCCCGACGTGATATTAAGTCAAGAAGTCGTTGGAAGCCCCCTGAAGAAATATTCAGCCGTACTTATTCTACGGCCGGTATAAGGTAATACCTTATATCTGGTGACTATTCAAATTGAAAGTGAAGCATTCTGGTGCAAATAGTTTCTTCTTTGAGTTTAACGCTGTTAGTCGATGTCTTTGGAGCCAGAGATTAAGATTGGGGCTGTGTGAAGAAGAATCTTTGACGCTGCGGTTAGTCGATGTCTTTGGAGTCAGAGATTAAGATTGGGGCTGTGTAAAGAAGAATCTTTGGCGCTGCTACAAATGAATGTTACGTTCAGTGGATTGCAGTTTAGGAACATATCGCCAGACGAGTAAGTCAAGAAATAATTTGTAGGATTAGGGGTTAAAGATGAAAAGGATTTATTGTTTTATATCTTTGATTCAACAGCAGAAATTGTGTAATTGTAATGTTAATTATTAAGAAGAATAATGCAGCTAAATAAAAGAAGTTTTAATTCTAAAGGCAATTTGGAATTTCTTACACTAACGTAACTGACGTTAAAGTTACACCGTCCATAATTAATGCTGCTGCAGGATATTGTGCAACAACGTACTTCTCGATTATGACCCAGATATGTTAGACTGGATTCATGTCTGGCAATCTATGTAGCAAATCATTAGATGGCAATGTTCATAATGTTCCCTAAACCAATCGTGAACAATTTCGAACCTGTGAAATGAGGCATTGTCGTTCTGGAAAATCTGCCCAGGCTACAATGGGCGGATTCTTGGGTCATGAGATCCCTACAGCCGGTCATCCGGGCCCCCATCGGGCCCCCCCATCTACCGGCGGGCCCGGGGTACATTTTCCCCACTTACGCCCCTCCCCCCTCCTACGCCTGCCCTGCGTCTGGGAGAGACGTTTTTGGTGTAAAGAGAGAAGCTAGTCAGCTGTGGCGGAATGGTTGTTGATGTAATGTCCTCACTGGAGCTATGTCGTATGTCGGACACGAAATAAAGATACTGCTCTGATGTGAAGCTGTTAGTCTTTCATCGATGTTTGCGAACTTGCATAAATATTGAATGCAAAAGCTAACAGGGGAAGAACAATTGTGAGAGCTGCATCAGAAGAGGCCTGTAGGCCGTGTGGACCATCGCCAGTGATAAGGTACCTTGCAATCTTCAGAGGATACAACCTTTGCTTTACCACTGAAAAATCTATTGGTGTTTGGGAACATGAAGGCCATGAATAGCTGCAAATGATCTCTGGACAGGTTCACATAACCATTTACAGTCATTGGTAGGTTCAGAGAGAGTACCTAGTCCATGCCATATAAACATCAGGTCTGAGCCACCACCAGCTTGCACAGAGTTTTCCTAATAAACTGGGTCTATGATCTCATGGGGTCTTCGCCACACTATAAACCTACCATCAGCTCTTACGAACTGCAATCGCGACTCATCTGACTACTCAATCCTTTTCCAGTCATCAAGCGTCCAACCGATATGTCCCAGCAGAGGCACAGTGTTTTGTTAATAGAGGTTCTTGAGTCGGTCTTCTGCTGCCATATCCCATCAACGCCAAACTTCGTTACAGCGGCTGCATGGACACATCTGTCATGCGTCCCACATTTACGTCAGTGTTGCCTGTCTGTTAACACTGACGTCACAAACCTTCGTCGTAGTCTCGGTCATTAAGTAGAGGTGGTCGGCCACATTGTTGTCCATGGTGGAAGGTAATTCCAGAAAATATACATTCATTGCTCGCTCTTAGTACTGTGGATCGAAGAATTTTGAATTCACGAATAATTTCCGAAATGGAATGCCCCACGCGTCTAGTGCCAGCTACCATTTTGCGTTGATTCTTTCCGTGGGGCCATTATCACATCAGAAAAACTTTTATATTACTCGCGAGAATACAAATTAAGCCCCGATACTGAACTAGTAATTTATACGTTTCTTCTTCGGTGTTATCGCCATCTAGATATTTGCATCTTCCTTTCCCATGACCTTCGAGACTTCAGTGTATATAGGTGTGACAACCACTTATTGCGCTAACACATTACGGATACTCTTCTTCTCTATATTTACCAAACAACTATTCCAGTATCATTTATGTGAACATATCTAAAAATACGATGGGTTAGCAATAAACTATTCTCTAGCAACCTATTGCAACGCGTTCCACTCTACGAAATAGCTATAGTTTCAAATCAAAGAGGTAAAATTTCTGCTTCGTATTTATTTTACTCAGTAAATATTTTTATCTTTAAATTTTCAAACTAAAGTGAGACACAACATTGTACATTGTACACTGTAGTTTCATTTTGAATCCACTGAATTTTTTCATCCGTTGGGCTTTACGGTGAATTAGTGGAACTCCTGCAAATAATCGATGAGTAGGTAGAAACTATCTCGTTTTTTGTGGAGAAAACAGCATAGATAATAAGACTATCTTATAAAGCAAGTATGGTCAACCTTTGCTTTAGGGTGAGGGCGTAATTTCGGGACATAATCAGGTAGCGGGCCGTAGGTAAGAAATAAGTAGGTAGTAGTGAACAAAAAGGTGATAAAAATTCACAACTTTTTTTTATTTACGACTCGATCTGTGGCGTTCCACTGCGTACGTTTAATAATATTATTTATAGATTTTAGTCTTTATGACTTGAATAAATACAGATTTTTTTGTGCGTTATTTAAGTTTCTGAATCTCTCGCGGGCCTGATTGAAGCTTGTGGAGGGCCGGATCCGGCCCGGGGACCGGGGGTTGCCCATATATGGTATACAGGATAGTACGCAGTACTAGTCCAAATGATTGGTACTAACATTATTACTTAAAAAATCTGTAGTGTTCCATATAACCACCACCGCTCTCACATAAGTTTAAAACAGAAATTAATTCTCTTCTGCGATCATGTACCAAAAGCAAATTCTGGTATATTAAAGGGATGACGCATAATACAACAAGCACATTACTGATTCTATATCCTGAAAAAAAAAATACTCAGCATCATTGATGGGATTCATGATATGTGAAGGTTCTGTCTTAGTTTTGTGAACTAAATTATGTTGCAGTTAAGTTTTAATTCCTAATGTAACTTGATTTGCTATATGCTGCAAATACTACAGTCGCGAACTTTAGCTTCACGTCTCTTCTATTACTGTGTTTAGATTTCGACGTGAGAACGTGTTCGACCAACGATTTCATTCAGAATGAACAATGTTTAGCTAAAATCACGACGCGACGTTTGTTCTATGACCTCCTCATTCATCTTACGTAGCTCCAGCAAATATATTGTTTTCATCCAAACTAAAACTCTGTATTTAACATCGTTGTTTTAAATCAGTCAAGGCAATCAATGAAAATTAGCTAGTGGTGTAAAGCAGCATCCAGAAATTATTTACGGCCATGAAAGGGAACAGATGTTTTATTTCTTGCATAAAAGTTCGAGTGGAAGTACTGAAACAATTTATATGCAAAAAGTTTGCGAACTTTGGGTACAGGCGCGGCATCTGCATAGCAGAGCCGAGCAACGATGTCATTTCGAGAAGCGCTTATAAAGAGAATACAATGTGCAGCCTACGGCGTGCCGTACAAGTTATTGTTTTTACAGGCAATTGTTCCTTCTGTTAGCGCTGATAACAGTTTCACGGTAAATATTTGATGTACGACAAGAATTATTACGTAAATTCCTTGGATCTGACAATTAACAGGCAAATAGAATGTTCTGTAAACACGAAAAAGTGATTGACATAAAACTTAAAGAATATACTTTATTTTCATCAATAGTATAGTTTTTAACACAGTTTTTCGTTGATTCCATTAATTCCATCTCAATAGCGGCAATCATCCTTCTCCATTCTGTATGCCTTAACGGAGATTTTGGCATTTGTCCATTTGTGACGGGACGTCATTTATTATAATATTTTAATACAGAAATCATGTAAGTTTTCGAAGTTTCAATGCAGCCAGACGTCGAGTAAGCACGTCCTGTTGTTCGACTTTCTGCCGATCGACAGTTCGGATTACAAGCTACACGTGCAGTGCTGAGCATGCAAGCCAATACTTTTCCAGCAAGCTAGAATACATTGATCACTCTCACTTCTTGACTGACGATCTACAAGATAACATCTAGGCCTCGGAGATAGATATTCGCTGCACCAACCTCACCATTCTCTCTTAGTTGTTAACTGTAGGGCTAAGTTTCATCCCTAGGGTCAGTATTGCGGGTTACGGGATACCTCTTAATTTGTACAACATCGACTGTAGTTGATTTATGGTCCAGTGCAATTAAATGGGGTTTCCAGAGACATTGTTTTATTTCAAGTAGCTCGTAGCTGCCCACTACCTCTCCTATTTACAAGTTATCCCCGATGCTCATGTTTATTTGCTAGCGCAAGAGAAGAATAGGATAGGCTCAAGAGAGAAGAAGTCAAAAGCAAAAGATACGAAGAAAGTCGGCGCAAGTCATAGGGCATCGTAGGTTAACCATTTAGAACCCACGTGTCAGTCATCCTGGCACAACCTTTCAATAGGCATAGCACGATCCTATATAAATACATATAGGGTCAGCCACACATCGTTCTGTAGTTATGAATCAAAAGTTGTATAGAAAAAATGTTTGGATTAAAGGCTACCGAATGTAGTTAACTGACTATAAATATATTCAGTTACAAAATTGCTTGTTCAATATTTTATTATTATCCGCTCTGGTTCACGCAGTGTTTTATAGACCTGAGAGTAGTAATAAAAAAATTTAAGGAATAAAAGATTGCATATAGAAAAAATAAAAGTGGATGACGTAACAGACTAATTCAAATCTTTTCGCTAAAACTGAAGTTTTAAAGAAAAGATCAAGATGAAAGGTCGCATTAATTATTTTAATGCAGTGAAAGGAAAAACTGTGTCTAATTAGGTACGCACTCCATTTATATACCAAATATTGACATGACGATCTGGGAAAGAAAAACAATACGAAATTATGGCGAAAATTCTAAAATTAAATTTTAGGGATTTACTGTCCTTCTTGCAGAGAAAGCAGGAAGTTGTTAGCAGTAAGATGGACAGGAAACCTGAAACTTGGTTTTGGCTGTTTTTGCCGACAGTTAAGTAATATCATGGAATAGGAAAATGCCTGTTTTGTCACATTGTCCCACTGGTTCTTCCAGTTCACCTTGGGAGAGGAGAAGCCGGAAAGCTACGATTGACGTCGGCAAAGGTTAGGCAGACCGCAAGACGCAAATGCCGCGGTTCCGTCCCTGAACGCTGTGGTCTGACCGCTACGCCGCCTTGTGGCTTCGGGAACCAAACCAGCAAAGGTTTCAGGGGAACTTGGCTTCCGAGAGATGACGAGAATAGATCGAAGCTTGTGCACTAAACAGGAGAGTAGAGGGGAACAAACCTCCATTATCATTTCTACTACGATTAAATCTATGATTCAAAGTGACCTGTATGAATGTAACGGAATATTTGAATTCAATTTTCATCCACTTCCAGATGTCCAAATCCTTTAATATTTTGCACACATATTAAGAACCAATGCAATACAATAATGTCATAGTAATGTCCTGGTATTCTCATTACTTTGACAGTAACAACAGAAAAGAGTTGGGAATGCGCCTAAAGTAAGAACGGCAGCCATCAGTACTTAGGTGTAATAGGAAGCAAAATCCGTCTTTCGCTGGGGCGAAAACTTCACTTAATAGGCATATTACATTTGAGCTCTTCAAGTTTCATGTTGTGTATATCACAAGAAAGTAAAATTATAGTCTAAAAAAATATAAAATGCTCTTTTGTAGCAATATGAACTAAAAAATTAAAGATTATAGTTTAAAAAACTAGAAGCATGTTTTTCGATAGTGTGAATTAAAAAGTTGAAACAGTCTTTAAGCATAAAGATTATGTTTAACAGCGATATGATGCCCCACAGTTCAGCATAACTTAATTTTTTCAAAAAGTGTAGGAACAACGTCACTGGCCAAAACATTAATATAAAAAAGCTTGGTATATTCAAGTGTGTTGCGGTGTTAATAGTATCGAATATTTAGAAAAAATACGCTATATAGAGGAGCAGTCGTTTTCCACTCATCCACAGTTTTAAATGCAACGCAAAATTGGTGGAATTTGCAAGATGATTATTTATACGTTGCTGTAACAAAGGATCTTTTTCACCTCAAATTGACTTTGAATTAATAATAATAATAATTTTCCGCAACATCAAGTGTAAATAACTTGGTTGAACTTTTACGATGCTTAACAGAAAAGATTTCAAGCACCTTGGAAAATATTAAAAACTGAGTTTTCGGGGTAAAGACTCAGCAATGACGGCGCGTTACTAGTATAAATTCCCTAACTGTAGCTATGATGATCCGCGATCAATACTCACCGCTTTCCAGTTTCCGCCAATTACCTGCGTCGCTAATACAGATTATCACAAAATGAATCCGCTATACAAAAGTGGGCGAACAAAGTGTACCCGAAATGAAATTACATTAATTGATGTCAATGCGAAACATGCAGGCACGACACAAAACGCCGCTGCAATCTAATTAATTAATCAATCGACGCTGGCAACTAGATTTAATTATTGGTCTGTGTTCTCTAATTATTTAACCAGCGCAACACTCGTCAAACGACGAGGACCGATCACACAGCTTTGAAATTGTGAATTACACTAAACTGCGCTTCAGAGTTACTCTTACGTAATACCTGTTATTTTGATAAATCTCTCTCGTCCGATGAATAATTGGCCACTTGAAGTGTCTGCTCTCCAAACTTCAACACAAAATGAACATTATTTTTTTTTTTTAAAAGTAAAATTTCATAAATCCCATCCTTTATATTTTAACCTTTAATTCATTTTCATTGCTGCAGCAGCCGAAATCTGTAGGAATATTAATACCAACAGTTTTTGGTAAACTAGAAAGGATCGTAAACCTGTTATTCGATACCTGTTATTTTAATAAAGTTCTCTGGGCAGATGAATAATTGGCCACTTGAAATATGGCCACTGCAAACTTGAACACAAAAATAACAGTAAAAATTCATAAATTTATTCCATTTTATTTTAACCCTGAGCACAAATAATTTGAATTCCTTTTTCATTGTTATTGTAGGTCAAATGAACGATCCGAAATCTTCAGCAACAGTTAAAAACAATAGCAAGTCTGTTATGTTGCGAAGAATTGTGAAACCTGGAACCGGTTATCTGAGTAATTGAGAAACTGTCTTGGCTTAATCGCCTTATGTTTTAAATCAAATTTTTTTAAAAATGTTTGACTTAACAAGGGGAAGCAAAGTATGTGAATGAGAGTAATTTCTTTTCTGTCTGTTGAAATAGGATATGTCAAGAAAACGGAAGAAAAATATCTCCAACAGGAATGTGTTTTGGTACAAGAAATTATTTCCACTTCCACAAGCACATAGTAATTCTGTTTGTTTTGGAGTCTGATATGAGTTGACTAAAAATGATGACACAGAAACAAAAACTTTTAGTGAAAATGGTAAAAACGATAACTGACCAATAAAACAAAATCATATAATGTTAGATGCCGCACGCTGGGAGAGAAACTTGTTTTGTTTAAGTCCTGATCATCAATATTATTGTTTATTTTTAATGCCATTTCTTGTTTTGATGGTATAAACGATTGTCCAGGTTGAAGAACAATCTTTATTTCTTTATAATCATAAAAATAATATCAATAATTTTTCTTTTAACTTTGATTATCAATCGACACTAAGAAAATTTTCTGTACGATGTCTGAGAGCCACTCTCCAATGAGATATTTGCTACCTGTTGATACAACCTGACAGAACACATATCGGAGAAACTGTGTTAGTTGTCTTTATTGCTGTGGTGTATTCCAGTTGGGATTTTTCATCCTAGGGCTAATTATAACTTTCAGTCTTCTATTCTTAACCATTTCCCAGCTTTATTTCCAAAAGAATTATTTTATATATAACTATCAGGATGAAAAAAGATGTACTATACCAGGAGTTCTCAAATTTTTCCCTCTGAACTCTGTTTGAGGTTACGCCTCTCCATCCCAAACATTGTATTGAAGTACAAGAGAAAACATTATCATTTTGATAAAAAAATATAAATAATCTTTATAAGGATTTATCAAAGATACTAGTGTAGGCCCGTGATCATTGTTCGCGTGTTGTTACTGGACTAGAAGAGTTCCAGTTTTTATGATCAAAGATTATGATAGGTTGATCTGATCTAACCAAATACGAACTTGACCTGCGTTTCACCCTTAGGGTGAATAAAATCGCTTGAGCTTGAAGTATTAAAAGACGTAGGTATTAAAAACGGACAGTGACGATAGCGCTATCGTATAACTGTTTCAAAGGTCGTAGACTCAAACTTGATGAAATACAAACTTGACTTTTATTTGACCCTTAAAGTTCACTCTGCAAAATTTGAAGAATTCCTGTTTGTTTCGAAAGCATCATGTTATTTTATTGAAGTTGGGCATTCATAATCTTTGGTCATAGTACCTATAACCACCAGAGAACTTAATACATATTCCAGATTAAAACAGTTGAGAAACTCCGAAAAATGAATTGCCAGAATACTCGATTCGTTAATATATTTGGTCTGATGACCACATTAAACAACCTAATAACTCACGTACAGCGAACATGAAAAAAGACTATTAACGAAGGTGGTCAGTAAAATATGTAAAAAGCAAATAAATTGTAATGTATAAACTTTGGTCAAGCAACAACATTAGTGAAAGTTTCATTTAAATTGAAATTTAGCCTAGTAATTTTAGTTTTTAAAGCTTCTTTATGTTGCTTTCATTAGCAACATTTTACTGAAAAGCAGTTCCACGTTTTTTCAGCCGTATAGTTTATCGATATTATTTAACTATGAAATGCTACTAAAATCAAACTTAATGAATGTATTTTGGCAATTAATTCGGTAGCAGTTGCGTAGCTATTAAATTGTGGACACAACCTCGAATTTTCCTCTAATGATATCTCTGGTGGCTGTTAATTTGCGAGCGAAGGTTGACACGTGACACCGTGCAGCAGCCAATAGCTATAGAGGTGAGTGAGTGAGTGAATGAGTCGGTGAGATTAGGAATTATATAGCAGATAAGTGAACAAATATAAAGATTTCAGTAGTTGTCCTTTTTTCTCAAACATGTCTGTTAAGTTTACATTGGTTTCACTATTCAACATTCCACGACTCTCCAGGCGGGGCGCGATGCAGGGTTGCTAACCCGAGTTATAGACACTCATGTTTTTTTTTATATATATATATATATAAATTTCATCAAATTGTCCACTACTGTTTTACGCAGATTGTGTGCAATCTTTCTAATTCCCTTTAGGAAAACTTTTTTCAAACAGCTTCGTTTCCATCTGTGATGAAGTCTGTTTACATTGTCTGCTTCTACAGTCTACACTGTAAAGGCCATGTAAACTCTAAGCTTGTTTGGTAATTGAGACACTGCGGATTGCTTTGGTCTTATAAAAACAGAGAATAGACGCTAACTAGTCAGTAACTCTCCCTCTTCTGTCACAAATAGAATTTTTATCTTGACAAACGAAAATTAGAAGGTTAGCAAAGGGATCGCCGTCCAAAGTCCGTCTCATACAAAAGCCACCTCAATGACAGACTTTAATTGCAGAGTACTTTTCTAATGTAACGCAGCTATTTTTTGTCAGTATACAAACGAATATGTTGGGAGAAAATATGAACTCTAGTGTCTGTGTTGGTGGATGAAAAGTCACGTTGACTGCTCCTGAATGCCGATTGGTCGGAAAATATAGTATCAATACATCAAACCTGCAAAAACTGACGCAACTTAAAGTCGCCTCCCAGTCAGTTCCGAGTTGGCATCCGCTAAGACTAGATGTGCGACAAGGAAAGTGCTCGCCGCGCTGCCGCGTCGGGCGGGTCGAGTGCCCCACCGGACTCGGCTTTGCCGGCGGCAGTAGCGGCCACGTTGACGACCCGGCTATCGGAAACTGACTTGGCAACGGATATGAATCGGACGGCTACGGAACGTGGTACGACGACCTGGCAACCGAACTCGGACCCGTGTATGGATACAACTGAGACCGTTCACACAACGCCAACGACAACCGGGCCTGCCCAAGGACACGACTCCCGTGGAAACAAGCGGTGCACCTCACCGCTCCTCTGTGGTAAAGCGAAGTTGTCGAGGAGTGAGAAGAGAGCCAGCCACAGTAAAATCAGCATCCCTGTGTCGCAGCTCGCCACCATCAGCAAAGACAAAAAGGCGGGAAAAAAGAAGATTGTAGGTGCCTTCTCTTTCCCAGAACCATCCGCTACACTGCAGTATCGTGGAACATCTACGACCAAACACCGAAAAGCGAGCTCAGCCGGAGATAAACCGGACGGCGAAGGGTTCACGCTGGTGCGACGCACGAACAAGCCTCCGCCGACACTCGACCCCGGCAGAATAGTACTTAGAAACAGATACGACGTGCTGTACCAGGAAGGACCTGAGCAGCAGCAGCAACAACAGCAACCGCAACAGCAACAACAGCAGCCGCAGCAGCAACAACAAGAGCTGCAGCAACAACAACAGCAGTTGCAGCAACTAATAGAGCCACAGCAGCAGCAACAACAGCAGCCGCAGCAACAACAGCAGCCGCAGCAACAACAGCAGCCGCAGCAACAGCAGCAGCAACAGCAAATACAACAACAACAGCAGCAGCTACAACAGCAGCAGCTATAACAGCAGCAGCAATCAAAGTATTTGATTCCTCCTATTGTGGTACAATTTCAAAACAGTTATAAGGAACTGTACCAAATGATCAAAGGCACTCTGGAAAATCAACCCTTCCAAGCCAAGTCGGCCGGAGGCGATAAGGTCAAGCTAACCTTCAGTTCGACCGACCACTACCTTAAGGTGACCGCAGCGTTGCAGAGGAAGGGCATACCCTATTATACCTTCCCTTCTGCTGCCGAGAAGATACTGAAGGTCGTCCTCCGTGGGATGCCCTCAACCTTGCCAACTGATGATATCAAGGAAGAGCTTGAAGATCTCGGACTTGACATACGCACAGTGGCCCAGCTGAAGAGACCTGGCACTTCAGACACTATGCCACTCTTCTTGGTGGTCATGCCCGACAGGCCCCAAAATAGAAAAATCTTTCAAATGGAGTCTCTAATGTCACTGCGCATCTCAGTTGAAAAACTGAGATCCTCCAATGGCCCAGTCCAATGCTTCAACTGTCAGGCCATAGGACATGTCGCTCGCCACTGCAACATGCCCTCAAAGTGTGTAAAGTGTGCAGGAGCACACTTATCAAACGACTGCACTCTAAAGAAGGGGGAGGGCAGTCCCAAATGTGCAAATTGCGGTGACCAGCATGTGGCCAGCTATAAAGGCTGCGTTGCCTTCAAACGGGCAAGGGACAGGCAGCGTGGGGTCGCTGCAGAACAAGCTGTCAACGCGCAGAAGCAACGCGAGGAAAAGAAAAAACAGGATTCCGGGAACACCCAGCCACTGGCTGACAAACCCACCACAGAGCAAAACCAACCACGACGGGGCGACAATAACGCAACCTCCACGACGTCTAAGAAGTCATCCAAGACATCTCAGAAGCCACCAAAGCGCCAAATCCCGCAGGAAAAGGCACAAGGACCCAATAAGAAGAAGAACAACACCAAACCGTCAAAGAAAACATCTCCAACGACCTCATATGCGGAGGCAACTACTAGCCAGTCGCGAGACCCTAAAGAAGCACTGCCACCAGTGGCAGAAACTCAAGACCTGCCTACTCAAGCAAGGCAAAACCACCAACAGCACCACCCACTCCCCACACAAATCAATGAGGGAGGAGCAGCTATAGATCGTCTGTTCGACATTGTTGGGTCGCTTCTGACAATGTTAACGACACTACTGACAAAGTTCGATCAACTGGCCGCGGATATTAAATCCGCAATAACGACAGCTCACCGAGCCGACCTTCCACAGAACTCCCACACCAGTCATGGACAGAGTTAACATAGACGGCATATCAATATGCATATGGAATGCCGACGGCATTTTCCAACAACTCGGCGAGTTTCGGCAATTCCTACGGGAAGAGAACGTAGACATATGTCTAGTAGCCGAAACTCACCTAAAACCTGGTCTCAGAGCAACGGTAGCCAACTACCTGTGCTACCGTCACGACAGACCCACTGCGGGAGGAGGAGTGGCCATATACATTAAAAGAGGCATCCCTCACCACACGGTACACACTCCACCACTGCAAATAATCGAAGCAACAGCAATCGAAATGGCAACCACATCGGGACCGGTCACCGTCGTCTCAGCATATAGACCTCCACGGAGAGTACCGATTGAAGATGACATCCGCCAGCTGCTCACCCTTAGGGGTAAGCTCATCATTGGAGGAGACTTCAACGCAAAACATCCAGCATGGAAGTCAAGAGTCAGCAATCCAGCGGGAAACCAGCTATACAGAATGAGTGCCAGAAACAATCTCCAGGTCTGGGGCCCGGACGAGCCGACCCACCATCCCTGGAGCGGCAACCGCCCTGATGTCCTTGACATAGTAATCACCAGAGGCATCGTTGGCTTCGTCTCCGCCACCACCATGAACAGGCTCTCATCAGACCACTCTCCGGTCATGATGAATATTGACGTTGGATCATGGAGACGAATTGTTCCAAATGAAATTAATTATAACCGGACAAACTGGGAACGGTTCCGTGAAGAAGTCTCAGAATCCCTCCAGCGTCTGCGCCCACTGGACGAGAGACAAATTGAGGCGGCGATAAAACAAGTCTCATCTGTCATCCTTGACGCAGCGAATTCTGCAACGCCCCCTCCGGTGACAAGACAACAGTCACGTCAATTACCGCCACATCTGTTGGCTCAGATTAGACACAAGAACAGAGTGGCTAAGGAGTGGAGGCTTACAAGACAGCCCAACACCAGGCGCCTCCTAAATCGCCTGCAGCGTGAGCTGAAGGTCAGTCTCCAGGAACACCGCAACAGAGAGTGGGCCGCTCGCCTGGCGTCGCTGAACGTCACCGACGGTAATCTGTGGGTCGAGACCCGGCGGTTCACCAAGAAGCGAACAAGATTGCCCCCGCTACATGGTGAGAGGGGACTAGTGTTCAGCGATAAAGACAAGGCCAATGCCCTCGCCGATCACTTTGAGAAGCAGTTTCGGCCTGCGCAGGACGATGACGAGGAAGAATCTGCGGATATCCGCAGAAGACTGCGGCGCTTCCTTGCCGCTGATGACGACGGCTACCAGATCGACGAGATCTCTGCAGAAGAAGTTCGCCGAATCATCTCCAGATTAAACATCAAAAAGGCACCTGGAAATGATAACTTGGGAAATAGGCTGCTGAAAAACCTTCCAGCTCCAGCAGTAGAACGCATAACCGAGCTGTTCAACTGTATATTACGCACTCAGCACTACCCCCGATGCTGGAAGCAGGCAACGGTGATCGGAGTCCATAAGCCAGGGAAGAACGGAACTTTCCCCCAAAACTACAGGCCCATAAGCCTCCTCCCGTCCCTAAGCAAGGTTTTTGAGAGGCTCCTTCTGAAGAGGATGGAAGAACACATCCGCAGAGAGAACATCATCCCGGAGTTCCAGTTCGGCTTCCAGAGGGGTCACTCCGCCACCCAGCAGATCATGCGCATAGTTGAGCGCGCCACGACCGCATTCAACCATCGGAGCTACTGTCCGCTAGTCCTGCTAGATGTGGCACGAGCATTTGACTCCGTTTGGCACAGCGGACTACTTTATAAGCTTTACAATCAGGGACTCCCCGGCCCGCTTGTGAAGCTAATTAAGAGTTACATCACTGGAAGATCCTTCAGAGTGAGAGTTGGGAATGAACTATCTTCTCGCCGCCCAATCAATGCAGGTGTGCCACAAGGGTCAGTACTAGGGCCGGTACTGTACAACCTGTATACTGCCGACATCCCTGCTCCAGCAACGGTTCGCACAGCCCTATACGCGGACGACACGGCCTTCTTCACCGCGCATAGATGTAAAGCTGCTGCCATTCGGCGTCTACAACAAGTACTTCAACAAACTGAAGCCTGGGCCAGGCGGTGGAGGATTACCATAAACTCGACCAAGACCCAAGCAATAATGCTGACGAGACGTCTGGGGAAACGTGATCGCCAGCGCAACCAGACACCAAAACTACGACTCCACGGAGAGGACATCGAGTGGTCAACCACTGTAAAATACCTGGGTGTGACGCTTGACTCCAGGCTCACATGGAAGCGTCACATTGAGGAGACCCGACTCAAAGCCGCAACGAGGCTGAGGGAGCTGTACCCTATTCTAAATACGGACAGTGCACTGGCAGCCAATACCGGAGTGAGCGTATATTGCAGCCTGATAAGACCGGTAATTGAGTACGCGTGTCCCGTATGGGGCTACGCCTCCAGGTCCTCGATAAAAAGGCTGCAGACAATGCAGAATCGTGCGCTTCGGCGAGCACTACATGTGCCTCCCCGGTTTCCTACAGCTGACCTGCATGAAGCCGCAGGTATCCCGATGCTTGAAGAAAGAATCGCACAGATTACAAGATCTTTCTACCGAGCATCCAGAAACTCAAACAATCCCTTAATTGCCAACTTAGGCAATACTACACAATATATGACAAGCACAAGAGACCGCTGTCAATATTGAAATAAAACTAAAAATAGAACCGAGCAAACCAAAAGACACACCAAAAGTAATGCAACTGACCTTTTAACGTTTGAAGGAAGTGTCAACAGACAAACCCTTCGCAATAAACTGCTTAAAAAGATAAAGCAGAAAATGCTCAGGACGACGACGAGTCGCCTCCTACTCTCTACTCGCTAGTAGCGAATATGTTGCTGGGGCTTCATGTAGGGTCTAACTAAAGTGTGTGTGTTGTTATATAATTCTGCAAATTAACACTAGAATGTTTCGAGCATTAGAAGTTAACGGGTGGTATGGAATTTACGTAGTGACAATAATAAAACAATTTAATGAAATTCAACCAAAATAATTTAGCTGTAGACGGAATGTGATAAAGGTGATTAAATCTCGAATCAAGTCATGAAGCTCAAATGAAATGAATCTATAGATAGAAATATGAAGGAATCAGAGATTATGATTCGTTCTTCTCCAGATAACGTTTACACAAACAGAAAAACTATTAAATGATTTAGATTATCACACGTAGAGGACTTTTATAAAAGCTAAGGATGAAACAATTTCAGCGAATAAAAAAAGTAATTAGTTATCTTTAATCGCATTTTCGTTTCATTTTAACTTTTTGTGAAGGGGAAGATGCGGAACGAAGAGTGGCTGGGGTCAATACGTTTCTTTGACTGGACTTTTAGAGGTCCCGGAAGAGCGGCTCTGTTACGGCGTGAAAATGAAGTTCAAAGTTAATCTGGGAGGACTGCTGTCTGAATTGCTTCCGTAAGGAGGGCCGTCGCGGACCGCATATTAATCCTCATTACGACCGGCAGCGGCGGCTAATGCGCCACTTTGCATGCGCCCGACACTCAACCGGCTTAATTAACTGAGGCCGGGATCATCAAGGAGGGGTCGCTTAAAAAACAGCCACCTCAACGACAGACTTTAATTGCAGAGTAAGTTTGTAAAGTAACGCAACTATTTATTGTCAGTGTACAAAAAGTCGTCAAATAAATGAGTTAATGCATCCTTTTCTTAAAAACATGTTGCATCGATGGTTTTTGAAGTGAAACGTCTTTGGGCGTGGTAAGGACAAATTTGTTAGCGTTACGCTGCGCCGCAACGTTCTACTTATCTTCACTTAAAGCTCTGCACATGTGGACTTAAGATGTTGACGCCTAAATCACTATGATACTCAGTAAAAATCACCTGATGACGACAGACAGTGTATTTACATCCGGAGGAGTCGTCATTATTCACAGAAAGATATGCACCTGTATTTTTAGTTTTCTTTTTTAGTTGCTTTTTGTTAATTTATATTCGTTTGATGTATATATTTCCATTGAATACTCTTATCACTGTTATGGTAACAAAAAATTATGGAATGACGTCAACATCGCGATGCAGTAATTGTATCAATGCGCGTGGAATAAAAGCTTTCATTTTCATGTAGAAATATTAGTATTCGTGTTTCCACCAGGGAGAATGTGTTATTTAAGATTTTGAAAATTATTTTAGGTATGAGCCAGGAATCCGCGCTTACGAAAATCGATTGTAAGAAAGGTTATAAGATAATTTTGTACAAGATGTTGTCCGATATAAAAGCTCTGAACACAATATACAGATTAATGCTAAAGGAAGTGTGCTTTAAATTTTTAATGATTTTCATTTGTTTACGAGAATAACTTGGCCAAAGTCCCTATTTACTGTACACATGTAATGTAGTATCGCTGATCCACTCGAGTTAGAAAGGAACATTAAAAAACACAGAAAAATACGCTTAAAAATACACAGAAACTTAGAAATTTCACTTTTTGCGCATGGTCACACTGATATACATTCGTTTAAAAAAATTGAGAGAATTTATGCCCCGTATTGGCAGATCTGTTTGTGTTTGCTGCGTCATCTATTACCTTAGTAGCGAGACAGGCGTTATATAACAGATTTGTTTTTCAGAATGTGCCCCAGTCTTAACACCGCATAACTTTAGTAATTTTGTTATCAACAGAAAAGAAACTATGGTAGATTACTCTTCATTCCTATGAAGTCTGCCTAAGTATTAAAATGGTCGTGGTTAATGTACAGAGGTCTTAGAACTGATTATAGACTATGCCGTAGCCGTTATGTATGATTATTCAGCTATTACTTAAAGCGTATGTGTCTGTCTCCTCTAGCTTTAAATCGCGCGTTCATCTTTAGATTCTGATGGTCTGAAAAATGTATCTTTGTTTTTGTCCTCACGTCACTAAATTGTAACAGCTTCTTTCACTACAGAATTAACTGTCGTTGATTTCATGCCAACTAGGCAATTATTGACGAAGATTTTATGCAAATCTCACTGGTGCGGCTGACTGTACATTAATTGCGATACAGAAAATCCTGTATAGTAGCGGTGACTGTGTGTATGTCGTATTTATGTCACTTTCGTCACCGATCTAGTCAGGCTTTTTTTTTGCTACTATTGTCCCTTACTTACGCTATAAAACTCTTCTGCTCTTGCATTCTCTTTCATGAGTTCTTCTAATCATGACCACATATCTGACAGCGAATATTTGGGTTGAGGAAAGTCCATGGGGATAGGAATTCTATTATGTGCTCTACTCCAAAAATAGTTGTTCAGCGTAAAGTCCTTTTATTTTTAGAAGATAAGAAATCTGCTGTTACAACTTAGATACAGACAGGAACTTGGAAACAACAAATACCGATGTTGTGATTTCACGATAAATAATAGCATCATCGGCAAATAATCTTTTAATCCCCCTCAATACGTCGCAAAAATGATTAATGTATATGAGAAACAACAGAGGCCCTATCACGCTTCCCTGGGGAATCCCGGACCTCACCTCGGTAAGTGATGAACGCTCACCGTCGAGAACTACAGTGGATCTTCCTTGCATGCAGAGAAACGTCAACGAGTAATATTACAAAATGGATTATAGGTGGCTAGATCATGGAATGCTCATGACAGAGTACCGAGTGATCCCTGCAGTAAATGATGCTGCCAGACCGTCCAAACAGTTTTTGCGCAGAGCGAACTCGTGCCTACCTTTGTGGGGCTGAGCTTCCAGATGGCGGCTGGTGGAGGTTGAGCTACTGGGACTGCTGGAGCTGGAGCGGGCTCGTCCTCGGTACTCTCGATGTCCACCAGAGTCTCGTCATCATCGTCATCGTCTGGAGGCGGACTGCTCGGCGTCTGAAACAACCGACGGTGACCTCCAAGTTAGAAACAACCAATGCAGCCCGAACAAACTGCTCACTGCACTAAAAGAATATTGTAATGATTTGGCAACGGTTTAAGAGGTTGTGAAAGAAGTAAAATGGAATCGATGAAGAAATACTGAAAGCTACGGCGTGGACGAAATTATAAAGGCGACGGTCGTGTGTGAGTTATAATGCTCTGGCCTCGCATTCGGGAGGATGTGGGTTCAGATCTCCAGATTTTAGTTTTCCATCGTTTCCCAAAATCGCCCAGACGAATACTGGTAAAGTTTTTTCAAAAGGCCGTGGCCGATAACCTTCCCGTTCCTTGTCCCCACCTCCAATATTCTCCCGACTCTAATGACCTTGATGTCTACGAGCCATAATGCACGAAGCAATAAAAAAAGAGTAAATGGATGATTTTATATTTGTTGGAGTGTCATAGTGTGAAACAGCCCAAATGATACTGTGTGAATTTTTAATAACTAAGTAGCCCGGGCAAAGATTTCGTGAATGAAAAACGATGAAAAGTGAGGTTGGTGGTCTGAAGCAGGAAGAAAGAAGAACAGGCTCATTTGTAGCAATTGTTTATTCGCCAACTGAAATACGTACGTAACAAAACATTTACACCACCTTACGAAACAATTAGAAGTGATGAAATGTTTCCATAACAGAAACAAAAATATTCAAAACGCTCCTTGAAACACACACAGTTTATCAATATCTCTGTGATGTATTTAGTATTAATTCCATCACTCCTAATCGACGCCAGAGAAGTCTAGCGTCTTAACTGTGAACTATCACATACCTCTGACATTGATTGTTCATAATTTTGCCACTTGTGGGTTGAATTTCGAAACATTCCTTTCTTGATTAACGATGTTACCAAAACGAAGAACTTAATTTTTAGAATGATACCTCATTTATCGATGTTTTTTAAACATAAAGGTAGAAATTTGGCTCGTTACAAACAAACACTTTTTAGAAACAATTATTTTATTTGTTTATTATTGCAGCTATATCGATCCTTTTTTCAGGATGTAGCCTCTTTAAGTCTAATGAGCTATATATTAGAATTTAATTCTACATAGTTTTGCTGTAGTTCTTTCCAGGCTGATCGATGTTGAGCCACCCTCTTCCAGTTCACGCCTGTAACTCGACGTATATCCTTATCCCAGCGATCCGGGGGTCTTCCTCTTGCTCTTTTCGGGTTTCTAGGTATCCAATCCAGCACTACCGTAGTCCATCTTTCATCTCTTTTGCGAACAATATGACCGGCCCATTACCATTTTTGGGTCATGACTCTTTTTAAGAAATAATATATATGATAATATGATCAGCTACGTTTATGGTAGCGTTATTTCTTATGTGGTCGCAAACACAGAAATAACATAGCCGGGTAACCATACTATTTTCATCACACGGTCATATTATGAAAAAAATTTTCTCTCTCTTTCCGTTATGTATCCGTCGTAATACTTAAGGATGAGTTATCCCGGTATAGAGTAGTGGGTAGTCAAACATTTTTGCGAATCCCGAAAGCTTTGGACAGCTTTGAATGGTATAGCGTGTAGTTTCTGACATGGACATAGGGTGCCACCCTGGCATTGGTCTCGGTGAATACAGAATCCGTAGTCAGGATGATCTGAACGCTAGGCCAGATATTAGTTCCTGGGTTCACTGCACATCATGTGTGCTGTAAAGCAGTGCTTTAACACTCATATCTGGTGTTTGTAATGATGGCCATGAGATATGATACAACCATCCCACTGACGCCATCTGCCATGGCCTCAATACCCAGCTGAAGAGTATGGATGTAAACGTAGTACTAAGTTTGGGACGATTATTCTTGGAGGAAGTTTGGTACAAAGAAGGACTGATATATGTCGTTATAATGTTCGCTGTTGTGTTACCTCGAGGCTATTTGCATCTTCTGCTGCAGGGGTGATGCGGGTTGGAGCCAAGGAGACTACAGAAGCTGCTGCGGCAGGAAGCACAGGCCTGAAGGCGGACTGGTAGGGGCCTCCTGCAGACACCACCTGCAACAACACGCACAGTGGATAGTCAAGCTCGAGCTGAGGCGTTTGTCTGTGTTCACACTATGGTACATAAACTCAAGCTAGGTATGTTTACGATATCTCTCTTGATTACACTCTTACAACTCCCTATTGAAGTGGACAGCCAAGGAAATTTGAGCTATAGTTACTAACGTTGGGCGAAAGTTGATTGCATGTAGCGAAAGTTGATTGCATGTAGCAAGAGTTGAAATCGGGGTAGTTACAACAGAGAGTCAAGACAGTGGATCAGATAGTCAGCAGAATTAAGCTGTGGCAAGACGTCATGGATAGGAAGGTGGTAGGGAAGGAACTATCACTATCACTATTGGCCACTATGAATTCTATGGGGGGGGGGGGGGGGGGGAGTTGATCAAAACTGGGAAGCACGAGGAGCGAGAGGTCGGGTCTGGTCGAACGGTCGTGGTACTTGTTCGATTCGGGACGATTCCAGAAGGAACGTTTTGTGGGCAGCTATGGAGCCTCGGAGTTATGGTATGACGTAGCCATTATTTCAGGTGGGAGCAAGCCATTGAAGTATAAGTATCATGGAGGCATCGAATAGAATAAAGCAATGGAAGTTATAGTCCAGGGAGGAGTAAAGGGAATTAGGCATGTAAATATTGTACATAACTGATGGGATAAAGTGTACAAATGTAAATATCCTTACTGAGAGTGTTATTTATAAGTACTACTGTTCACATGACTACGAGGTTACCCACAATTTATATGTTCCTCTCGGGAAGTGGCAAGGCGAAAAGAAAAAAAGTTTGCTCGTCTACCACACTATATCTCACTCAAATTTTACTGTAGTTTCTCTGTATGTTTTGCAAGGCAGAGCGATATCATACGGCGAAAATGCAAAGGTTTTGCAACGACTAGAATAAGATCTGTCATCAACAATAGTTATGGGTGATTTCGGTTTTAATTGCTGATTTGAAAAAATCATGGCATGAGCAGGATAAACTATTTCTTGAGATAAATAATATCTATAAAATTATTACTACATTTGGAAAGTTTTAGTGTTAAGGTAATTATCAAAACTTTCTGCCGCCAACTACAGTGTTCGCTACCAGTTACTTCAAATGTATTCAGGAAACAAATGAGTGTGATTTTTCTTATAGTTTTGTCCATTTAATTGTTTCACTGTGAAATTGCAATGTTCTGAAGCCATAGCGCTTTAAATATACTTCTGCGTCTGGTAGGATCACCATAAGTAGCTGTTATTTCTGTAATTTATTGTAGAAGATTTTTAATATTTTTAAAAGAACTATTTTCAGCATAAGCCTGATTCATTCACGCACGGCAAGTAATAGAAGATAACTTATCTCATAAACAATCTTTTACGAAAGGTAGCCATTAAAAACTGCATAAGTATAAAGGTTTAAAAAGAACCTATATTATTGCAGAAATTTAAGTGGCGGTGAAATACTTTGGGATGCCCTTTGATTACGACTGTTTTATATTAGCTAAAACGTAATGAAACACCACGCAACGTAATATTTTTAAAGTACTGAACACTGTGGACGGCTGAAATCTCCAAACACGGAGGGGATCATTCACTTAGCCAAAATCATTTAAACTTAATAATTCAGTGAATTCTATTGCGGGGTACTGTTGCTTGGTCAAACAGCTGATAGATTGGACAGAGCGTGGTGGGTAAGTGGTTAACGCTCTGGCCTCCCATTCGGGAGGACTGCGGTTCCAATCCCCGTCCGGGCATCGAGATTTTAATTTTCCATGGTTTCCCCAAATCACTCCAGGCGAATGCCGGGGTGCTTCCTTCAAAAGGCCATGGCCGAATTTCTTCAAGTTCCTTGCCCCCACTCCATCCCGCCTCCAATGACCGCGGCGTCAACGAGGCGTAAAGCCACAGTAAAAAAAAAAGATAGTTGGGGCCAAAGAAGCGTAAATTGCATGTATTGTAAGACTGACAGTAGATTTTGCGGATATGTTTCTGAAGATGCTTATAGGCCACGGTCTTGTAAGAAGCAAAGTCAGTATAAAAAGGATACGCACATGCAACGAATGATGCTCTGTAAACGGGAGAATGTTTCAGCAGTGACAGAGACAAACTCCTCTAGGGATAACAATTTAGTGACTTAGCGTGCTTAATTTCCACTGTAAGATTTCAACCTTTAGCCGGTAATGTAATAAAATAAATTGAAATAAGTGTCTGGTTCAGTTAATGTAAGATGCTTAAGTGAAGTTGGAAATTTATTGATCAATAGTAAACATAAATTCATGCCAACAGAAATAATTTAAGAGAATATTTATTTAACTATCTTCATAAGGGATTGTTGTGAACTGTACGACGCTGTCAATGCCAAAATTAACCACCACTTAAATTTTTTTTAGGATCTTATTTATTTTCCCATATACAACACAGCCGAGCACCTAGAATCTAACCTGGGTCTTTATTTCCATTATTTTACGTGCATGTATACTTATATCTGAAGCATTCATCTTATAACAATAAATGCAAGAAAATTTAAGTTCCAATATCAGATTAATTTACTGCTACTATTTCTACTGTTACTAACAGAATGGGTACCATCACTAGTACTGCTGTTGCTGCTAATATTACTACTAACATTGCTGTTACTCCTAAAACCTGTATTACTACTGATACTGCTATTACTACAGCTGTTTCTGGGGAAATTGAAGCGCGAGTGCAAGCGCTATGTTACCTCACTTCGGAACATTCTCGCTTAGCGCTCTCTCCCTAACACTAGCAAATGGCAATGCTGAGCGTCCTGTGTTGCCCAGTACGAGCGTTAACCCATAAACTACTACTGGAGCTAACGAGTACGAAAATATAACTGTTAAGTGCACGATTTGGTAACGGCGCCCGCCTCTACGTCTGGCCACAGCTGTTGTAATACCAAATTTAATACTATTTGCGCCAACAATTGTCACAACCGCACTTCGATTCCACTAGCGTTGGTTTATTCTTGTTGTTGATTGTACTCCATAGGTAGAGGATCTTATTGTCATTCAAGAGATTTTAAGAGAGCTATCGAAAACAGCAGCTGCCATGAGTGTGAAACTCACCTTGGCCTGCAGGTCGGAGGCGGCGTGTCCGAGAGACGGCGGAGGTGGTGGGGGCGGTGGAGGCGGCGGGGGCGGCGCGAAGCCAAGCTTGGCGCCGGCCAGCCAGGGCAGAGCGGCGTACGGGGGGAATGGCAGCGGGTGCTGCTGCTTATGCTGGTGCCACACGTAGTCCATCACCAGGCTGCCAACAAACACAACATACCAACAATCATCACTCGATGATTAAACATTTATTTGGGATACTGCAACAAGAATTTTGTTCGCTAAATGGTGGGGTGAATACTAAAACTGTGTTTGGTGTCAATGTTTATTGATATGCCAACAAATGATTGAAGCGGGTGTGTGAGTGGAGAATTGCCCGGCCTATCGATGCAACAAAATCTTCTCGGGTGTCCAGCCGGATGGAGGTGTAAAAACACGACGTTTCGACAGCTGACTCTGCTGTCTTCATCAGGTATCTTGTAGTTGTTCTCAGCTGACTGTCTCTGCCTTGGCTGGACACCCGAGAAGATTTTTTTGCGATTGTAGCGGGTGATTGTTGACATACCAAGTGTCTGGTTCCGGTGTTTTCTGATATTGCAACAAGTGTTTGGAACTGGTGTTCACTGAGTGTTCAATGCGTGGTGGAGTCATTATCAACACCTCAGCAAGTGTTACTATAGACAGTTCAAAAATTGTTTGGTTCACATAATTAACAAGATTCCAGTAAATATTTCATGCGGTTGATTATCTACATTCTAAACACTATTTGCTGATAATGATTACGGAGAGTAGTGTGGCGATCCAGTGCTCCAAGATTCTCCAAGTGTTCCACTCCAATTTTAATAATTTCTCGATGTATTATATCTTAGTATACTAAAATCTAAGGTTGGCATTAATCAAACGGAACATATGACTTTAGTTCCTAATGCAAAATTTTTGGAACTTTTTGGTCGACATAATTTTACAGTGTCAATCTGTGCTACTGTGAACTCAATGGACCTCAGTTTTAAATCTGGTTTCGGTCCCCATATTTGGGGTTATAACCTGACCTTATCTCCGGGAAACCTTGGTGCAATGTTTGGACTTCAAATTAAAATGTAAACTTACACATTCCATTGAATTACCAGCTTAAATCACGACAGAAACAGCCTGAGTTGCAAATTTAAACTTTGACAGTCGGTAAGCAAATTTAATAAATTAAATTAGGTCCAAGCTGAAAGAAAATAGCTGCATGAAGGACATGCCTAAACTAACGAACTACAAGTTAACACAACTATAGCGTTATTAATGTCGATAAATCCAATGCATCATCATAATATATAGACGTTTCTTTACTCCCCTACATAGCCTCCATATCTCCGCACCCATTTCCTCCTCCACTTAGCTTGTTTGAAAATTCCATTGCTGTAGCACCCCGTCTCATCGTCTCGTAGCGCAGATCTCTAATCTATTCCTTCACAAAATTTGGTAGTCTGAAGGGCTATTAAGGACTTTCTAGATTGTGAAACGAACATAATGAGTACCCACGATTTCGTTTCTAGCGTTTTTCGGTATCCTAAACTGCACTGTATTCTATCAGTTTTGATACAATTTCATTCACAATGACACGTCTGACGTCTTTATTAATGCCATCAACTCTCTATGTTGCACACAGTCGAAACAGTTCTGAGGCGACCGCTACGATCTTGAATGCTCGTCTTTGAAACGTTCAACCCACCACCTAATTCTGCTACGGCCTCTGAAACATGTCCACACAAACACACTCAATTCTGCGGTGAATTTCAGAAACGATGATTTCGCCTTTCATGAAGCACTCAGTCACAGCACGTTGACGAAACGATACATCACCGTCGCTCATTTTGTTTCTGCTCCCTGTGGTGACGTGGTAAAAACTAGTGACGTAAAAGTAATACAACGTTTCGTGCAATAGTGCGTTCAGTTACCACAAGCGGCTCAAGGTCAGTCTGCTTTATTCCCACTCCGCTGTCCTTACTCCCTATATGAAAAGGAGAGCTATACAGGGAGCAGATGTGCTGTGGTGACGAACAAGAACAGGTGAACATGACCTTCAACCACCGGTTGGGAGTGAATAGGGTATTAGCCTGCAAATTGAGTTAATACTCTTGGTTTTTCTGCAGTTAACTCTTTTTGTTATAAAATAAATGGTTCATCACTTTCGGAACGGCGCACGTAGGTTAGCATAAAGGTAACAGTGAACGCCTTCTTCAGGCTGTTACCTCCTCGAGAGCGGTAGCGGCAGGTCTGGGAATGGCGGCACCCTGGCGGGGGCAGATGGTGCTCCAGGGGGGCTGGAAGCCAGCTGCGGCAGCGGCGGCCACGGCGGCTGCGGCGGCGGCTGAGCTGGGGGTGGCAGAGCTAGCCTGAGGACCCGCCTCCAGCTTGGGCTGCTTGCAGGACGGCCCACCGCCACCTCCTCCTGAGCCACCTGACCCTCCGGACGAGCTGGATGACGAGGACGAAGAGGAGGCCAGCAGGCGCTTCCTCGTCCCTCCGTTAAACATCGCCTTCACGTCCTCCCACGCGTGAACTATCTGCACCAGCCATAAGCTCTACATTACTACGCTAGCCGTGTTAATTTATTTCAGAAATATATACAAGCATCATTGTGTAAAGATAGTATTAGTTATTCAGTAACAAATAAACACACATATAATCTCTTAAACAGATCGAAAAATGCAGTGTAATCTTCTTGGATGTACAATACAATGGTGTTGTAGAAACACAACGTTTCGACAGCTGGATATGCTGGCTTCGTCAGGCTTCAAATCATTTCCAGATATTATAAGCTTGCTGTGGGTTCCTAAATGTCTGAGCTTCATATTGTGATTTCATTTATATGATTTTTGTGCACATTTTCTGAGCACATAAAATGAAGCATGAACTAATGCTTCATATGCCAAAAATTTGGATATTTTGCAGATACTTGTAATAACCAGGTGCGTTGCTTACGTTGCGGGTGCGGGAATAAACATCTGTTAACAGACTGTACGATGAACTGACAAGACCCAGCCTTTTGCATATGAGGCTGTCACCATGCGGCGTGTTAGTGTGGATGCCCCGTATAAAGGCATTACGGGTCTGCTAAGTTAACCAACGTACAACGGACGAACAACAAAGAGAGGGGCCACCAAGCAATCCGAATCGGGACAAGAAGCAAGACGCTTGGAGAATAACCTACTGGGCACATCAGCACTAGCCAATATTTGTAATCCTACAACGCGTCAATAAAACTGAGGGATACCCAAACCACTGTCATGATATCCAGGCCGCAAACGGCACAGCAAACAGAACAAAACAATATATCCCGACCCTGATAACTCAACTGTTCACACAGAGAGTAGCCTTCATGATATTCAAAATTCCTTAAAACAAAAAAACATTTAAAATTTGTAAAATGAATAAAATAAATAAAGAAATAATTAAATGTAATAACCTTTTCCCTAAAAAAAATTCAGGCTTTGTAGCGGCCCACCTCTGGTATTTATCCAGGGGAGATGAAGAAATTAAAAAGATGATAAAATAGTTGAGGCAGTCACCGTAAGCTTATAACACCCGCAAGCTACATGAAAACTGATAAAGACAGCAAAACCAGCTGTCGAAACGTTGTGTTTCTACGACACCATCCGGCTGGATACCCGAGAAGATCATTGTATCATTATGTTGGAAAAGTCTCCACTCACACTTCAGATCGAGTAAGAAGAACTCAGGAATTGTTAAGCAACTAGTAAAATATGAGAGGATATGATCAGCACTTATGACTTTAAATAAAGCGTGTAAAAATGAAAATGGCTGACAAATAAAAACTGAGAGAAGAAATAATTTAGTCCCTTTGCCATTTTCTATTACATCATGAAAATTCAATTACATGCATGATCTGCAAAATCAACTTTTGGGAGATTTTACTGGTATTAATTACATTACAGAGATATAACAAAGTGATATTACCTTATACCTTCCAAGTTGTTTCGCAATACTAATGCAATTTTATTTTGTAGTTGATTTGGTTACATGCCTTAAAAACATTGAGGAAATAATTTCGTACAATAGTTACATGGTGCATAGGGTTTAATTCATTCTCTATATTATACGATCCGTATTAACGTAGTTATACTTAATTATCTGTTGTGCCATTTTAATGCAACCATACACACAAGTCCGCTCACTTTAGCAGCCTATTTCGCAATAATTAAACAGTATGAAAAAATTTGCTTACAAAATTTAAAAATTTGAGGGTTATTCCTACAATTATTTTTAGACTCTTAGTTTGCGAGAAACTTTAGTTCTCTTCTTCCTCCTAGCATTTATGCCACATTGCATGGTCTGCTTTACTAGAAACAATTTTTGTTTTATGTATCTTATATATATATATATATTCTGAATCTAAAAATAATTGTAGAAATGATCCTCAGATTTTGAAATTTCGTAAGCAAATTTTTTGATACTATCTAAGTAGAACTTATTGGTTAAAAAATCTAAGAATATGGACCTCCAAGACAACTACGGAGTTAATCCGAGCATCAACCAGCAGAGACGAGACAGCCAAGCTCGTTGACAACATTCGGAACGGATAAGAACCAAAAGAAGAAGATTTAAGTATTGCGAATTAGGCTGCTAAAGGGAGCTGATTTGATTATATGCTTTGTAAGCCTAATAGAGCCCTCGGGAAGTTCTTAAGATTTTTTTTATTAACTAGAGTACAATAATCATCTCCATTTATAATGGTCCCTAATTTGTGTACTTTGTAACAGTTGTGTAGCCAGGTTTGTATTAGAGCTTATTTCAAAATCAATTTCCAATCAAAGTAGTCTAGTCCAGAAAAATAATAAAAACTGCAACTTACGCAATAAGTTTCTTACTAACAATACAACTGCAAATTAAATTAAAAAGTGACTTTATATGACTCAATATCTTAACGTTACTCAAGTTTTTTTTTTTTTTTTTTTTTTTTTTTTTTTTTTTTTTTTTTTTTTTTTTTTTTTTTTTTTTTACATTTCATTCCTCCCAGCAGAAGGCTGGGAGGCGGGCTGCTGGAGAGTCATAGGGGACTCTTTTCAGCCAATCTACTACTACGGGGAGGGAAGGGGGATGGAAGGTCGGCCGTGGCCTTGTAGGGAACCACGGAAAACCTCAGACAGGATGGCCGAACCGAGTTTAACCCCGGTCCTCCCGAATGAAAGGTAGGAGGCCAATAATGGCCTTTTTTTTTTTTTTTTTTTTTTTTTTTTTTTTTTTTTTTTTTGCAATTTCATTCCTCCCAGCAGAAGGCTGGGAGGCGGGCTGCTGGAGAGTCATAGGGGACTCTTTTCAGCCAATCTACTACTACGGCGAGGGAAGGGGGATGGAAGGTCGGCCGTGGCCTTCTAGGGAACCATCCCAGCATTCGCCTAATTGTCTGAGGGAAACCACGGAAAACCTCAGACAGGATGGCCGAACCGAGTTTAACCCCGGTCCTCCCGAATGATAGGTAGGAGGCCAATATTGGCCTCCTCCCATCTCGGTGCACAAAATCACTGTGCATTAAACGTTTTATATAGCTTAATATAAGTATTCCGACTGCAAGAAATAAATCTTTCCGCTTAGTGCAATAAACGGAAAAACAAATGTTCCAAATTTCATGAGGTTTCAAACACTGTTCAGCTCAGGATCCCCGGACTGAAAATGAGGCATATTTTATCATGATTCAGCAAACTCGAGACTTGATAAACAAGTTGTGCATCTGCCTGTTTTTATCGTTGAAATCGATTGGCGCGAAAACTGTTGGTCGGATTTCTAAGGGGTTTAGAAATAATGTACAGTGTAAAACAGTATAAGTTTCATTTTTATGTTACGTTGAAAAGGTCAGAAATTAAGATTACAGTATCCGCAATATAATGTGCATTTGAAGGTAGTTTATTTGTGACAGTCAAAATGATTGCCAGAATACATACTAATGGCAGGGATTAAATTTATCCGGAATTTGAGACTGACCATCATCAGTCACTAAACTCACTTCCGTGACTCGTGACCCAATTGTTGACAATGCAAAAAGGAGGTCAGTTCGTACGTACGGGTAACTTCTGTAAAATATATGACTTCATCTCAAAACCCTATGTAAAATAAATTAAATGGCTGTATCAGTGGGTACACGCGCAAGAAGAGAAACTTCTATGGGCAATACACCCTTTTTTGTTTATTTTTCATGTGTATTTTTTCCTATGAATTTTTAATGTTTCTTCCACACATAGAGTAAATAGGAACTTATCATAAACAAATGAAAATTATCAAAAATTATCACATTTCGCTAGACTAGAACAATTTGGACATAATTATATTCTGCTTTTTGTGTCGACGGCAGCATCAGATACAAGATAGTTCTTCTACCAAGGCGATGGCTTTGTCACTAGCTGATTGAAGATACATTCATTCCGACAAAAATGTATCATAGTTTTCATATTGCCTTAGGACTTGTGGTATCTGGTTGTTCTCCCCAGTATCCCCATGAAACGAGAGTGTCTTTGCAGCGGCCAACTCCAACTCGAAGTATGTTCAGTGACTTCCGTATGGGCCATGGTTGTTCAGACCCGGGTGGTAGGTCCTCTTTAGATGTTGTGTCGGACTCTCTTCTCCGAGGCTGATATTAGTTCATTGCTCCCTGTTCCTTTAATTGTCGTTGAGGTCATTAAGTCTTAAGTCTCGATGGCGCTAGTGCATAACCATGTAGAGGCTGTCGGGTGTTTTCTTCCACTCTGAGTCTTGCCGTGTTGGTAGTAACTTCCTGGCGTATGTCTCCAGGGGCGATGCCAGCTTATATCACCACTTTTTCTACAAGTGACGGTCTGAGGCATCCTGTGGTAAATCTGCATGTTCTGTGGAGAGCAATATCCTCTGTCTTAGCGTCACAAGAGTTCTGCCACACAGGACATGCATACTCTGGTGCGGAGTAGCACAATGCTAAGGCACAGGTGCAGATAGCTCTTAGGTTAGCTCCCCAGCTTGTTCCAGTCAACTTGATTAAGATATTTTTTCGTGACGACATTTTCATCTTGACGTTGCGGCAGTGGTTTCAATAGTGAGACCGTATGTCAAGAGTTACGCCGAGGTATTTTGAATTATCACTGTGCTGCAGCTATTTTCATTCCAGGTTACATTCAACTTAGCGCATTTATTACGAAAGTGAAACGCGCAGACTTAAGTTTTCTTTTGCTCTGGCTTAAGCTCATTCTGCTAGTAGTAAATTTCAAGAAAGAGCTGTCGACAACTTCGAAAGTTCGTGTTGAGCAACTATGGCAAGACCACGGCTGTCCGTGGGATGATCGTTGGTGTAGATATTAAACAGAATTATCTGATATAACCATTCTCACAATCAACCGGATGTGAGAGACACCAGTAAAACAAACTTTTATTTGGAACAAATAAATCTCTTTTATTAAGTAGATATTATTTTAATGATGATGATGGTGATTATTATTAAAATTAATATATAATTATTATAATTATTCTACTTCCATTACTAAATTTGTATCACATACATTGTAATCAATGAATTATGGTAACTGAAATTGGAAATATGTTTCACATTTAATATGATTCACTGTTTAACGAAAGCTTAAGTGACAGCGGACATTATCGTAGCTGCTTGCATCAAAGTACCATTAAGTGCGCATGCGTAGAACATTAATTGCGCATGCGCAGAACTTTGTGGAGTATGTGCACTTAGCGCGTGATGCTAGCCACTGTTCCTTACCCTGGTCTAAGAAGTTTCTCTTCAAGAATCAAGCAATCGAAGAACTGCTAGTATATAGTAAAATGAGACGTATAAATTTTCTTACGGTTTGTGTAAAGTATTATCTCTCGCTTTATGAAGTATATTTCACAGCAACTTACAACTAAAATTGGAAAAGCCATTTTCAACTGTGGGAAGCAAAAGCTCCCCTTCCGTAAGGTTGTGGCAGGTTGTCTGAAAACTTACCAGCTGATTATGACAAGGGATAGTTGATATGGAAGTCTCTTAATGGATAAGGAGTGGGCAGATAATTACTCGAAGACATCGACTACATCCAAAGATATTAAGTACAAATGTACACAAATGTTCCAGCGATAAAGTTCACACACTTCCCAGAACTATTGACTGACAATTCTCTCTGTCGATCGCTTATATAGAAACTTTAGAAACATGCAGAATTGTTTAAAAAGTTCCGACTAACAACAATTAAACCCATACAAAAACAATCAGAATTAATACAAAATCATTCACAACCATCATGGAACACAAGGAAATGAAAATTAAACATATTTTCTAACAAAATAATCTACATAAACCGTCTAATCCGACGAAAATTGTCATCCAAAGATTGTAGCTCAAATCAACACTTAGAGTTATAAAATTTTAATCAATGGTTCATGCACAAAACTGTCCTCGAACATATTAAATGGTATTTATATAGTTTCTCTCAATGTTCATTTACACAAATTCACAATTGATTACACGGAAAATATACAAAACCATAATTAATCAAATCCCAGCTTGCTATTACACAATTCTTAAAATAACATTTCGTAAACTCGTTTCGGCCTGAGGACTGTTATAAAATGCTTCAGTGTCGACTGTGTCCAGTCTCCTGCTCGGAAGATAATCTAGATGAGACCTCAGAAAATACACTGGAAGTGGCCAAGTTTGGGTCTAGTAGAATCTGACGTTTTTAAATGTGTTATTATGAATGTTCCTTACACGAAATAAATAAATAAATAAAATGAGTAAATTTTCACCTCGTCAGGAGGGGTGCCGCTCAGCCTGAGGTGCCGCCTCCACGAGTTGAAGTTGGCAGCGTCCGGCTGCACGTATTTCGCGGTCGGCCCTGACCGGTGCGAGTGGAAGATGAATTTGTTGGGGGAGAAGAACAATCCACACAGCGCGCACTTAATGCACTTGGCGCGGGATGAGTTGTACCTGCAACAAAACATTCTTAGATATAGAATATCATTAGTTTTACCACTTTTAAAAAAAAAAAAAATAAAAAAAAAAAAAATAAAAAAAAATAAAAAAAAAAAATTAGAAGATTATTTCACTTTATAGTTACAAATAATGTTCTCGGGTGACTAGCCGAGTTATAGATGGTGTTGATCGTGCGCCGAAATATCGTGTGATTACGATAACACCTCTATAACTCGGCTAGTCACCCGAGAACATTATTTGTATTCTCAACGCCGAGAAAGATTACGTAATTATACACTTTATAGTTGTTGCATAAGAACGAAGATTTTTCTCGCCGTCGAGAATTATTATTATAACTAGATGGCCCGTGCGAAATTTTCGCGAATTCAATGAATTAGTGTAATAGGTAGGTACATAACAAAAGTCGTCGCCAGTGAAGCAGTTTATTAATACCTCTGTGATATGTGCCACTACTATCTAGCGTCTAACTGTGAACTGTCTCATACGCGCGACTTTCACAGTTATTTCTTTTGCCCTATAATGGTCAAATTCCGAAAAAAATCGTTTTTAAGAAATTATGTGACCAAAGCAGAGACCTTAATCTTTAATATTGTAGCTCATTTATCTATTTCTGTTAGATATCAAGGGAAATAAGTGAATTAAGATAGAAAAATACGTTACAGAAATAATGATAATTTAGTCCTCTAATTATAATTTACTCTTTTAGTTCTTTTTTTAAAATATGATGTAACCACAGCGGAGACCTTAATTTTTGGAATGATACCTCATTTATCTATAACGGTTTGATAACAAAGGAGATAAAAGGATCGCGGCACAAAAACGCATTGTAGAAAAATGGATACTTTTGCCCTTTAAGGAACGAATTCGGAAAAATTCCTTTCTTAAAATATGATTTGACCGAAGCGGAAACCTTAATCTATAAAATAATTATTAATTTCTCTATTTCTATTATATATTAAGGGAGATAAATAGCTTGTGAAAAAAATACATTATGGAAATAATGATTAAATTGTCCTTAAAGGGTCGAGTTCCGAAAAACTCCTTTCTTAAATTTTGATGTGACGACGGCGGAGACCATACTCTTTAAAATTATATGTCATTTTTCTAAATCGGTTAGATATCAAGGGAGATAAATGGCTCGTGACACAAAAATGCGTTGTAGAAATATTGACATTTTTGCCCTTTAGAGGTCGAATTCCGAAAAATTATTTCCTTAAAATGTGATTTTACCAGAGCGGAAACCATTATCTCTATAATAATAGATCATTTTTCGATTTCTATTAGATATCAAGGGAGATAAAAAAACTCGTGACAAAAAAAATCCGTTATGGTAATAATGATAATTTTGCCCTTTTAGGGTCGAATTCTGAAAAAATCCTTTCTTAAATTATAATGTGACCACGGCGGAGACCTTACTCTTTAAAATGATACCTCGTTTATCTATATCTATTAGATATCAAGGGAGATAAATGGCGGATGACACAAAAACGCGTTTCAGAAATAATTGATACTTTTGCGAGTGAAGGGATGAATTCCGTAAAATTCCAGTCTTAATATGTGATGCGACCAAAGCGGAGACCTTAATCTTTAAAATAATACTTCATTTATCGATTTTGGTTAGGATTACAGGGAGATAAATGGTTTGTATTTCAAAAATCGAATTTTAGAAATATTGAAATTTTTGCCCTTTAAGGGTTGAATTCCGAAAAATTCCTTTCTTAAAACATGATGTGATCAAAGTGAATAACTTAAAAAAAAACGCCTTATCGAAATAATATATGTGATGTTCTCAGTTGAAGGAGGTCTCTATACATATTATTTCGACGATAGATATCACTGTTGTCATCTGGTGAATTCGGGGGCGGCGAAAGGCTGTCTGTGGATACATCCGACACGTCACCAGATGGCGGTAGAGTTTTGATCGCCTAAATATCACGTGTTAACCACATGATCACACGGCTAATTACCCGAGCACGTTAACCATTCCGTTAGATTTAAATAATTTTCTTTTTATTATTCAAGTTTTATCTCAGCCCACATTATTTCTTGTTTGATGTCCCTGATGACGATTTCTTAATTTGTTTCTACTTATCTTGTTACACTTTGTTGTATTTTAACTTGATACGCTTGAAGATTTCATAGACTTCGTTCAATGAAAAAGAGCTTTTCACAACAGAAACTTCTCTGCTAACACCTGATGCTAGAGGACTGTAGTAGCTTGATAAATTCGACAATTCGTTTGAAGAATAATGGGGTGACCTTCAGGGAAGTGCTTTTCCAGAAAATTTAAGCTAATTATCGCTACTACCAGAAGCTCAAATTTATTAATGTTCAGAAAATTTACGTACCATGCAACCGAAAAGAGGTCTAGATAGTCTGTTCAATGAAACATTCACTTCTTCCTCAACCAGTCATAATTCATTACATCACATGAAATAGTTGAATGCCCATGTGACATTTCTTCATTTTTCTGCTGTACGTTATTCGTGAAAAATAGTGATTCAGGTTGAAAATGACAAGATTTTGTCTCAAACGCTGTTAAAGTAATATAAAAATTCATGTGTTTCTATATATTTTTCGAATGTAGAGCTCTACATTATTTGTTGACCCAGGGAGCTAGAAACTTTCGTTTGTCTTTAACTAACATTATCACCATCATAGTCACTGAAGCACATAGGTGTTGTAGCTCTCGTTTATCATTCTAACCTTCGTAGTCAAAGAAAAAAGCAGTTTTCATACTGAAATCGAAGTCTGATAAGATTTTGCAGCTCGAGAGCTCAGATTCAGACTTAAGACTTTCACAAAGCCCATATATCATGGATAAAGTAAAAGAAAAAAAACTTAAAACTAACGTATGTATCCTCGCGATGCGTTACAAGGCTGTGGATCAGTAAAATATGTAATCAGTAGAATATGTAAGAGTGGAGGCTTCTCAGCTTTGTACATAGATGGAATTTTCTCGGGAAATTAGCTGAGTGAGTACGTCATGTTATGCAAACGTACTCACTCACTCAGCTAGTTTAACTACAAAATTCCATCTAAAACTAGAATATCTTTTAAACACAAGAAATCTTTACGCTTTTATATGGAACAAATTGAAAATTAATGAAAAAATTTTGACGTGATTTTCAGCGTATGGAAGGTTAGAATCTGGCCTAATACTTGAGGTGTATGTCATTAAATTATCTTAACTGGGTACGTAACAGGAAATTCGTATATGATCAAAGCAGTAACAAAGAAATGTGATATACAAACTACGTCTATCTGTCCATTCTGTAAGTACTGTATTGTGCATGTATCCACTGAACTCAACAGATGACCACAGAGAAGTGAAGCTTCCAAATGAATTGGATTGATAATGACTTTATTGATTCATACAGAACTGCAGAGACCAAACTGGACACAGCATTTATTTTTATTTTTTTTATTTTGTGTGGACTGTAGCAAATGCTATAGAAAGGAAACAGTGCGTAAAAACATAATAATTAAATGAAGAGAAACGTTCATAATGATAACAGTTCGGTAAACAGCTAGAGCAGAAAAATATAATTTCGTTGATTATAAAGCAATTCAGTCATTGCTTGGGGCGTCCGTTGTTAGTTTTAATGTCATCATACCAATATATTTTGTCCGAGCCTAATCTGGAGGACGTCAGTTTGTGGTAGTTTACCTGACCGGAGTTCCTTAGGCAATGGAGAGCCTGCTGCAAACGGGGACCACCCGAGCTTACGCTCATTAATCCTCTTACAGTCCCCCTCCAGCGAAGTCCTCCACCAGCGAGCGGGCCCGAAAGAACTACCCGCCATGACAGCGGGTATGGTGAGGGTAGGTACACTTGGCTTCCCTTTAGGGTGCCCGCGGGGAGCGGCGGGGACGCAGCGCAGGTCGGGGACTTACCTGGCCGGCAGGAAGGCCCCTCGACAGCCCCAGGCGCACTCGTGATGGACGGCGAAGGCGAAGTCCTCGGGCAGCCTGGGCGGCGCGTTGTCGCCGAGGAAGCTCTTGCAGAGCCTCTCCGCCTCTCTCCTGGTGATCATCCCGCAGCGGCGCGAGGACACGGGCATGGCGCCCGCCCGCCGCAGGATCCCAGCTGCACGGGCGTGCACTGCACGCACGTGATGCCCAGCGCCACGCGCCGGTTGTGGATCTCATTGTAGCTGAACTCCTTGAGCAGCGTGTTGGAGATCTGCGCCAGGCAGAGCCGCTCCTGCGATTCGATCATCAGCGACACGATCGGCACGCCGTACAGCAGCACAGTGCTCACCTGTGAGCACCACACAATCATTGATTAGGCCGGGTGACAGAGTGTTCAGAATACTCAAGCCATACACGAGACGGGAACGAGATTCCACTACCGTTGATCCAACGGCAGAGATATATATCCTACACTCCAGCTACCTTGTAAATGATGATTATATGGAAACGAGAATGGAAGGCTGACTTCCACACAACGGAAGGGTTTGGCAGCAACTTGTAATGAGGCGCAATTTCGAGGACGGAAACAGTCTCCTCGCAATAGCGAGCTGGACACATATGCTTTGGTGGAGCTACGAAAAGTCAGTGGACGCGATTTTCGGACAAATGCCGCCGTTGGAAAACTATTTGTCAACCCTCGCGCTGTGCTTACTCCAGTATGACAGACAGTTGTGTGAAGGGCCAGCAGCGACGCCGAAGCATTGGCAAGTGTTTTGGTAGTAAACATGGTAAACCCAAATCTGGATGCCCGGACGGGGATTAGAATCCGCGTCCATCCGAATGCAAGGCCAGAACCGCCAAAAGTCAAATAAATCGAGGAATTAGAAATAAGAGAAGATAAAGGGAAGGAAGTAGAAGGAATTCGGCTCTGGCCATCCGACTTCCAACACCGAGCTATGTATACCTCCTTCGGGACGGTGCATCCATCCTTTGGCTTCATCGCCAAGCTTATCTTTGGCCCCCCATACCCGTTAAGTTTACTGAGTTAGTTTACGCGATCAATAAAGTAATGGAGCTTACACGTAATTTATAATTTATTAATAAAATAAGGACTCTCCCTGCAAACAATTAAATATTATTTGAAGAGAGAAAGAATCACTTGCTGAAGTGAATTAATCCTTCCTCATCCATAAGCTTCCCTCTTGCCAGTTAAATACCACAAGTAATTTTGAGCAGATCAAGTTTAATTTTTCTTTTACAAAGTCTGATACAACTTCTCTCAAATTTGGTATACGTATGCTTATTCTGGAGTGCCGCAGGAAGAACATTTGTGCATAGTCATTTTATTGATTAGTAGTACGAAAATACACAGACACTTGCTGATTTTGGTGTGAATTGGTGTGTAGATGGTAGTTTTATTAGTAGAATACTTTAGATCCTTAAATCCTTTAGAATAATTATCCCGATATATTAAAAATACTAAAAAAAGTAAATTGTTAAAAAAAAACTTTAAAAAGTAAGGGCCTACTTCAGGTAACAAGGTAGTAGGCTATGTAAACTCAGGAAATAAAAATAAAAAATAAATATGCTTATTCATTCACATAAGAAGAATAGTATCACATCTTTTATTATTTTATGAACGTGATTCTGTTTCATATAACTCTACTGTTAGAATTCGTCATTAATGCGCTATCTCATTCATGTGTATTTATTGATGTTTTATCCAGCAAGTAGTTTGATGAGTGGATTCCAGGTCTTTCACTGCAACAATGCTTTCTTCAGTAAAAGCCGATTCACGGAAAATGTTCTAAATAACGTCCTAATATTGGCTTTCTCTGTTTGCTCTGACTTTCCAGTTTTTCCAAATTTCCATTACAAAAATACTCCAGAATTATCAAAACGCACTAAAGTTTATTTGTTTTGACATGAGGCTTTACAATCGTGTTACATGTTCCCGAAGGAGACAAGTCCATCCACCTGTTTTCGCCTGCTGCTTGGGAGGGTGGAGAGCAGTGGAGCCCCAGGATTATCGTCCTCCCCTCCGGCGTGCTTGTTGCGGCAATAACAGTAATCCGGGGTGGCGCATCTGCCAGTGATTGTAACCCTCCCCCCACCAGACGCTCCCAGGGATTATTAACAGTCGGCGGGTACGTTCGCTTCTGAGACCTTGACGGCGATAACCTATCCATTAGAGCTAAAAGAACAATAATGTCTTGCTATAGTGTCACATTAACGAAATGGTTCAACAACTAGTTGCTGGATGTAAACAACAACAAAGACAACGATAAATAAATCCATGGCAATGCCACTGAGCGAAACTGATGAATTTTGGCATCAGAATTATATAAAGTTAAATTGTATTAATAAATTTAAAAAATGTGACACTCCTATTTTTATATGTAACCCACAGCGTTGGTTTATTTATAACTGAAATTTTTATTTGCGTCCAGAATTCTGTAATAGTTACGTCGGCTTCAGTCGGAAAGCAGCGTTGTTGAGCTTCGACCAACGACATTTGACAGTAAAGAAACAATCACTCCTTTTATCTGTGCTTGCTTAAATTAAAGATGATGATTTCTGTGAGTTTCTTTTCAGTATATACACAAGCTATCAATGAGCAACATTCCATTAAAAGTAATACGCAGTTTCTCGTGGAATTCTTGACGTTTTCTGAGGCACTTACGTAGCGTATTGGCACGATAGTATTGTGTTTGGTAGTCCATGAAAGAAGCTATCACACGTGTAAGGTTCGCTAAAATCGGTTGGTTAATTACTGTTTGTTGCGTTCGCAGACAAACAAAAACTCGAAAGCTTAGGATTTTGGTCTATTTATAATCAGGAACTATGACAATAATCAAGAGAAAAAGTATCCTAATATTAAGCTACGACATAAGCTTTGACTACATAAAGTTTCGTTGAAATGTGTTTGTTTTTATGTGATCCGTGCATAGACACATAAAAATTCCGGGATTTACCATGGGTAAGTATTATACTAATTGGGGGATATAGGTCCTATATGTTAACCTATCAAAAACACTATTACAATGTGTAGTTTAGTTGAAATTTTTTCGGTAACTTCGCTAGAAGCGAGCATAGGAAGTTAATTTTTTTTTTTTAAAGTTTTGGTCTCTTTGCTATAGAGAACTTTGTAGTTCCCGGGATACATTGTAGTCTGTATGTTAACCAGTGACATAAGCTATCACTACCTGTAGTCTCGTTAAGATTTCTCGTTAGTTATAAGGTGTTGCGAGCAAAGATAGACCATGAATCCAAATTTTACGTTTTTGGCGCCTGTTCAGTCGACAACTAGGTTACTAAACAGAACAAAATGTAATTTATATATTAAATGATAGCTAATGCTATGCGTAGTTTCTTTGAAATCCGTTCATTCCTTTTTGTATGTTGCGCAAAGACACACAGGCAAACAGAACGGGAAGCAGGCATGCTCGTCGTCTAGGTTCCGGTCGACCACGTCCGATCACCACAAGGGAGGATCGCCGTATTGTGCACCAAACACAAGGAAAGACAAACAGCCAGACGTCACTAATATACATTGCAGTGACTCCTTTTTGAGAAAAAAAAATCATGTACAGAAACATTGCTTAACAATTTTATTAGAAATAGAGAAATGAAAAAAGATGTATATGACATTAATAGTACAGCGAACTGTTATGGCGGATGTGTTAGGCTGTGGTTACACTGCAAGCGAATTCGCGCGAACAATCCTTCGCGCGAAATAGCGCGATTTCGCGCGAAATCGCTATTATAAACAAACACGTACAAACAAAGGCAGGTGGTTACAGTAAAAGCGAATTGGTCGAGCGAATCGCTTGTTGTCGCTGGAAGTTCAAACGGGTTTGTTTTTTTCGCGCGAATGGAGCGATTCCATTGTAGGCTGAGGCAAGTGCTGTAGATTCCATATAGTTGGAAGAGGTTTTATTTCGCGTGAATCCATCCTTTGGTTATTTCAGTTGTTTTACGTATTATTATGGATTGTGACAGGGGCGAATCCAGGATTTTGGTTGGGGGGGTGGGGGCTTGGATTGAGTGAATTTTGATTTAGAGGGCTTGCCTTGGATTTTGGTTTTGGGGGGGCTTGAGTTGGCCATGGGGTAGTCTTTATAGCCTCCTCGGGCCTCGAATCCATAGAGCTAAAAAAAATTAAAAAAAGTCAAAATTACAATATCGGAGGTGGACCCAGATACTTTTGGGGGGAGGCTTGAGCCCCCTAGTCCCCCCCCCCCCTGGATCCGCTCCTGGATTGTGAAAAAATGATAATTTGGTGTTTGAAAGAAGAATATTGTGGGATCAGGACATAAAGGATATCATAACTTGCTACCTTTTTTTTACTGAAAATAAAGTACATTACTTATTAAAGGTAAGGAAAAAAAAGTACACAGTGGCAAAATAAAGTACAATTTATTTTTGTTTATTATTATGTTTAAAAATATATTTTTATTTCTTTTCGCAAGTTTTATCAAACTGCTAAACAATTGCACAACATCTTAACAGTCTATATTTAAGTTAAAGTAAATAAGCAATTCATTTTTTATCAGATTCGGAGACGCTGTGTTTCTTTAGTCCCACCATTTGCAATTCATTACAGAAAACTCTCTGTGAATGGCGGGAATAGACAGTAAAAATGAAATTGCTTTATACAAGTTTGCAAAATTACCATCAGTCTTATTAAATACTTGCTGATATTTTTGTGCAGTAGATAATTCCGGAAAACCTTTAGAACTATATACCTGATCATAAAGTTTGTTTAATAAAGCTATTTCTCCATAAAGATAATCCATATCTATATTAAGTTTTTGCAGTTTTAAATTTTCTATTATGTTAACAATATCAAATTCAGCATTGCTCTTTAAGTTTATATTGCCAAGTATAAATAACCAGTTTGTGTCATTAAAATCGAACCATTCATTTAGGTAGGCCTACTCTAAGGCTTTGCAAATAAATAATAATAATAAAAAAAATTCAGCGTAACATATTCATTATCTACTTCATCCGTTTCACTGTCAAAATTACGTTTTGTAGGTGTACATGGAGTAGGCCTACTTTATTTACTGATGTTGTCCTTGTCCATGATTTACTATATCATAAATCTCCGATAAATCGTATTCTTATTGCTCTCAAACAGCTTTACACAAAACAAAACAAAGTTTTGACACCACAATGACATTGATAATGTTGACATTTGAGGTTCGGTTGCGTTCAAAAATTATTAAAAATGAGCATTCTAGTGGCGCTGGGGACTTATCGATTCGGCACCAATAGATAACGAACCATTTTACGCCAAACTCTTACGACCAAACTTTTTTAAATCCCAGAAAAATCAAGTCATGCGAAATAAATTATTTTCGCGTACTTCATTGTTATCACAAAGTATAGAGTACAGTTACCAGAAATAACGTACAATACTTTATTATAAAGTACGGGTGGCAACCCTAATCATAACCGTGATAAATCAAGGAAGTTATGGGAAGAAATAGCAGCTGATTTAAATGTTGGCTGTAAGTTAGCGATTTTTATGTAAACTTCTTGTCTAAATGCATAGTAAAGTATTAATACAACCCGCATTAAATATTATACTGTTGTGGTATGGCACCAACATCACTATTAAAATAAAATACACTTTAACAGTTTCTCGTACATCATATGCCATATTGGTAGACCTATTAGTCACCCGCGTTTTGGAATTACTTTTCCTCTGAAAATTTGACAGTTTTTCAGATGGTGAAATACCTTCTCTGAAGTAACACTGCCTTGTTATTTTTTCCTCTATTGCATTCAATATATATGAGTATGTGTCATAAGTCATACGATAATATTCATAAAACTTTATTGGCTGGTTCTTTAATTCATCGAAAAGTTTAAAATATTCACTCAAATGGTGATTCAAGAATATTTAATTAACCCAAAATTGCCTCTTCCTCTTTTCAGATGCAAAGAGTTTCAAAAATGGGTTTTCAGCAATATAAAATTCTTCTTCAATATCCATATTCTTGAATTTTCGCCAGTCGAGTATGATATGATAAATTTTACTTAGCTTCTAAAAACCGCTTTGAATCGCGTGACCACTTCTTCCAGCGACTACGTTCGCACGAATGCGCTTGCACTGTAACCACTTCTCCTTCGCTATTTCGCGCGAAGGATTGTTCGCGCGAATTCGCTTGCAGTGTAACCACAGCCTTAGAAGAAACAGTAACTGGGACACGCCGAAGAGGTTGTAAGAAATTCCAGATGGTATATTACTTTACAGTGGAATATATTGTCAGAAACTTGTATCTGGTGGAAAACAAGGTAGAAGTAAAATATGTAGCATTTGGAAGACGTATTATTTAAAGACATGCCTTTAGGCAGAACGCTTTACCTTTACCAATTACAAATTTCATTTAGTTTGTGAATCGCTGCAAAATAAACTTTGGATTGGATTCCAGGTTTACTTAAAAGAATAACAGGATGAGGGTAAAACACGAAAGATGCAGAAAGATCGATATTTGAAATACTGAAAGTTCACACGGAATTATTTTTCAACTTTCACACGAAGGTTCAATTGAACAAAAGAGATGAAATTCAATAGACATATACATTACGCGATAAGCTGTGAAACATTGTGTTCACCGTGGATGGAAGGGTATCAGAACGTGCGAGGACATACCTGATTTGGTTTCCCTCAGGTTAGCTGCTGTTGATGCTGGTGATGTTGCTAGTGGTGCTGTTGCTGTTGATGTTGTTGTGTTCAGCGTGAGTAGAAGGATATCAGAGTATGCGAGGACGTACCTGATTTGGTCTCCCTCCGGTTAGCTGCTGTTGTTGCTGCTGCCGTTGATGCTGGTGATGTTGCTGGTGTTGCTGTTGCTGCTGATGTTGTTGTGTTCAGTGTGGGTAGAAGGATATCAGAGTATGCGAGGGCGTACCTGATTTGGTCTCCCTCCGGTTAGCTGCTGTTGTTGCTCCTGGTGTTGATGCTGGTGATGTTGCTAGTGGTGTTGTTGCTGTTGATGTTGTTGTGTTCAGCGTGAGTAGAAGGATATCAGAGTATGCGAGGACGTACCTGATTTGGTCTCCCTCCGGTTAGCTGCTGTTGTTGCTCCTGGTGTTGATGCTGGTGATGTTTGCTGGTGTTGCTGTTGCTGCTGATGTTGCTGTGTTCAGCGTGGGTAGAAGGATATCAGAGTATGCGAGGACGTACCTGATTTGGTCTCCCTCCGGTTAGCTGCCGTTGATGCTGCTGCCGTTGATGCTGGTGATGTTGCTGGTGGTGCTGTTGCTGTTGATGTTGTTGTGCTCAGCGTGTGTAGAAGGATATCAGAGTATGCGAGGACGTACCTGATTTGGTCTCCCTCCGGTTAGCTGCTGTTGTTGCTGCTGCCGTTGATGCTGGTGATGTTGCTGGTGTTGCTGTTGCTGTTGATGTTGCTGTGTTCAGCGTGGGTAGAAGGATATCAGAGTATGCGAGGACGTACCTGATTTGGTCTCCCTCCGGTTAGCTGCTGTTGTTGCTGCTGCCGTTGATGCTGGTGATGTTGCTGGTGTTGCTGTTGCTGCTGATGTTGTTGTGTTCAGCGTGAGTAGATGGATATCAGAGTATGCGAGGGCGTACCTGATTTGGTTTCCCTCCGGTTAGCTGCTGTTGTTGCTGCTGCCGTTGATGCTGGTGATGTTGCTGGTGTTGCTGTTGCTGCTGATGTTATTGTGTTCAGTGTGGGTAGAAGGATATCAGAGTACGCGAGGACGTACCTGATTTGGTTTCCCTCCGTTTAGCTGCTTTTGTTGCTGCTGCTGTTGATGCTGGTGATGTTTGCTGGTGTTGCTGCTGATGTTGTTGTGCTCAGCGTGGGTAGAAGGATATCAGAGTATGCGAGGACGTACCTGATTTGGTTTCCCTCCGGTTAGCTGCTGTTGTTGCTGCTGCCGTTGATGCTGGTGATGTTGCTGGTGTTGCTGTTGCTGCTGATGTTGTTGTGTTCAGTGTGGGTAGAAGGATATCAGAGTACGCGAGGACGTACCTGATTTGGTTTCCCTCCGTTTAGCTGCTTTTGTTGCTGCTGCTGTTGATGCTGGTGATGTTTGCTGGTGTTGCTGCTGATGTTGTTGTGCTCAGCGTGGGTAGAAGGATATCAGAGTATGCGAGGACGTACCTGATTTGGTTTCCCTCCGGTTAGCTGCTGTTGTTGCTGCTGCTGTTGATGCTGGTGATGTTGCTGGTGGTGCTGTTGCTGCTGATGTTGTTGTTGCTGAGCGAGCTGTGGCGTTGACCGCTCCTTGGACATAACCGCCTCCATCATGATTTCAAGTGGTCAGTGTCGTGATCATTAGACGACAGCTGCACAGAAAAAGAATAACGATACAGTCAGCGTATCTTAATACTTCCACCGAGCCAGATGTGTGAGAGGACACGGCAATCCTGAATTCGGTTTTCCACAGTTTCCCGAAATTGCTGTACGTTAATGCCATGATGTCTTCTTCAACATCCCATGACCCCTTTCCTACAATATTGAACACAAATAACATAAAACGAAGAAATGCTTTAAATTTTATTTTACCAGTTTTGGACATATGGCTGCATTTTTTCTGCTTTGATCTGTTGTCCTCTGGGTAGCTAAGTTTACGATTAATATTTAATACTAGACACAAATTATTTATCATATGCCAAATCTTGTTGATGAACGAAGGAAATCTAAAGCTATTATCAGTTATTTAAGATTATATTCGCGGGGCGTAAAACAGCATACACTGCAGGGTGGTTATTTAAATATGAAACATATAGGTCAAAATTTTACCCAAGCTCGCACAAAGAACGAGCGGGATCGTTTATAAATGGATTGCATATAATTTAAATCACTTCAGTATACTATTCAGTTTTATTTTTAATTAAATACTTTTAATGAATTAATCAGATTTTATTTTTTGATCAATCAGTGAACCGAAAGGACACAGAGCTTGTAATGCAGCTGTAACTTTGAAATTAACATCCGAATTAAATCAATTCAATAAATCTTTTTATTTAAACACCGTTATTAGCTTTAGTTATTGTAGATGCGGCGTTTATGTTGCTCCAACGGTGTTTTAAGTATCACATGATGACGAGGGATACAGATCCAGAGGATAAACAGATGGTCTTTCTATTGTGGTTTATCGGACGTCAAGCAAACTGTTCGTTATCGAGAGCTCTGTTTATAAACTATTGTGTCTGGCATCATTTCCTAACTAAACTATCTTTGCAATGTTTATGATGAACCATGCTTGGTTCCTGCGATTTTTAAATTCATACAGTGTATATAATTACGAGGGGAATGTAATATAACATTAAATTCAACGTAGCTGACCGCTTCATAAGTAAATAATTAATGAGAGCAGTATGAAAATTAATTAAATGGATGGATATATGAATGTTTGTTATAATATGAAAACTCAGAATTATCTTCATATTGTTACAGTAAAAATTTAATAGAGTATAAAGACGAGAACTGTGATAAAAGTGTGAATAACATGAAAGACCCATAGAGTCAGACACTTTGAAGCCGGTTACCCTTTTGTCCAACATTACCGAACTAAAACGCTAGCAAACAGACGGCCATGTTAAATTCTCTCTCTGATTATATTAGTAGAACGTCAGATGGAGCAAAGATGCAAGTTGGTATCCCCCTCCCCCCCTCCCCCCTCCCCTACCCCGCCAAAAAAAAAAAAAAAATTAGCAAAGCACTTTACTAAGGACCAACTTTCACACAAAGCCTTGTTTGATAATATTGTTTACGTGTGCGGCACTATTATTGTTTAAGAAATGAGTATTAGTTAAATTCTTATTGGCCAACCAGCATCTGCCTACAGCTTCCCCTGCGTGAACTTAAATCTGTGGACAAATCTCATATCGCAGATATTTGGATTTCCTAGCAGCAATATTAGTGGAGGCTGTGGTTATGTTGAAATGCATCCCGGCACCTAAATTCTGTCTAACGTGTTTTGTATGGTTCTTTTTGGCAAAAGTGTTGTTTCAATTCAATTATTTTCCATCATTAGAGTCGAACTTTGAAGTTTTGCCTGCATTGCTGACAGAAATGGAAAATACAAAAATCTTTGAAAAAAAAAAAAACAGCTTTGTCCTCTCAACTTCTTTTTATTAACTGTTTTGTCTGTGCACTACTATCAAAATTTTAATTTGAAACTGTAAGAGTCTTCGTATACATAATATGAAGAGCAGAAAGTCAGCGATAATATTTACAGAATCCTAATAGCAAAAACGAAAGCAAGTTATCAAAAACAAAAATTTAAACTGATATTTTCGTAAAAATAATTTTTTATGTCACTAACAACGAATAGTAGCATCAGAAAACTTGCGTAGTGATTTTACGAGTTAATGCTTATTGGTGAGTTACTTTTTGACGAAGCTTGCAAAAACTCTGGTTTTATTATTTATCTTCTGTGCGTATCTTGAGAGGTTAAGAAATGATTATCATTTCATGCTTTGGAGCGCGGTCGTATAGTTTTCAGAAATACTAAAGATATTTAGCTATATCGTAAGCTTTAAAACTGTGAAAACTGCATGAAATTCTATTTTGTAGTTTTCGTGTCATGGCATTACATAGAAAAGCCATATGAAATGGCCGCTACTGATTTTAATATATATATATATATATATGTGTATATATTTTGACTCAACCAACATAAAACACAGTTTATGTTCTGCATCAAAGATCATAATACATAATGTTTTGTAGTATAATTAATTGTACACAAATACGATTGTTATGAAAAACTAATTAGTTAACAAGGCTAATATTTAGCTGCGTAAACATTCAGTTCTATGGAAATACAGTCTACATTTATGGGCAACAATGTTGTATACAAACATATGCTCGTATATCGTTTAAGGCTTTGAGCGAAATGATTATTATTGTGATGTGGCGCAGTGTTATTTCCAATAATGAGTAAAATAATACGGCAACTCTTGAATGTGGCTTTGTATTCACAGAGCGCCTAATTACATGTTACGCGTAATCACAGCGACGCAGTACAATTTCTACGCCACTTGTGACCAGATAAGATCACCAGCTGTGCATTATTTACGTCCAAAGTGTATAAACACAAACAGAAAATCGGCACAAAATGCTCCACTGTCTCTTTTTTTTTTTTTTTTGTCATTCCATCCTCGAGTGTTGAGATTCGGAGATAAAAAAAGTCACTAATGCCTGACGTCGTAATAATCACGAAAGAGGCAGTGCGAAACTGGGTCGGTTTTTAGAGTCGAGCACGGATTCTTTTTTTATTATTTATAATTGATGCATTGTGCGTGCAGAGGTTGGTGCGGGTAAATTTTTAACGAGGTAGCTGCATGAAGCGCTGGCAATCACACACGAGCACCGGCTTACTCAATAGCTCTCACGGCAGTTGCTATTATTTAATGAGGCCACTGCGTATAGAGGATACAGATAAACAGAATTAATTAAAGGATTCCGTGACCCAGAACGAAAGATATCAACTTGAGCAGTGTTTGTCATTTTATTTAAGGAACACTGCCACTGTAAGCATGAGAGAAGGTATGCGAAATGAAATTCCATTCAGTCTCATTGTAGTTAACTAATTTTAGCGGCTGAGCTACGTGGCCTCTCATTCGGGAGGACGCGGGTTCAAGCCCCTCCCCCCCCCCCCCAAATTCTGATTTCGATTTACTAGCAAAAAGAGCCTTCATTAAAGAGAGAAATCTTTTAATTTCAAATATTGATTTAGGAATTAGAAATAACTTTTTAAAACTCTACGTGTGGAACACAGCACTTTATGGTAGCGAAACATGGACTTCAGGAATACCAGAAAGAAAGAAAATTGAAGCATTTGTAATGTGGTGCTACAGAAGAATGCTGAAAATTAAATGGACAAACAAAGTACGAAATGAACAAGTTTTCGAAATGATAGGTGAGGAAAGAAGTTTGTGGAAGAAGCTTACAGAATGAAGGGACAGGTTGGTAGGTCATATTTTGAGATATGCTGGATTGGTTAAATTGTTAATGGAGGGAATAGTCGAAGGTAAGAACTATTGAGGAAGACAGAGATTAGAATATATGAAGCATATAAGTGAGGAGATGAAGAGGTTAGCACAAGATAGGAAGGGATTGCATCAAACCAGTCAAAAGACTGATGACAGCAAAAAATAAATTTAAAAAATGGTTTCCCCAAACAACTAACTCCCAACGAATGTCGGAGTGTTCTTTCAAAAGGCCATGATTGAGTTCCTTTCTCCCCTGACTGTAATGACCACGACGTTGACGAAGCGTGAATCACGAATTTTAAAAAAAAAAAGCTCTGTAAGAATTATAGCATTCTTTTCGTTGGCTTTATATTCGACTTACCTTCTGTGGTTGTATCGTACTCTCTTGCAAACAAAATATTTATGATCTATTCTCTGAATGTGTTAATTAGTTGATCTATCGAGGTGAAAAGTTAGCAGAGACAGGAAACTTGCGTTACAGTTTGTTTGTTGTGGCTATCTGTTCTGGATACAATTCATTAATAAAGTTTTCACATTTTGCAGTTACGTATTTTCCTCTGGAAAAGTCATCTTTTTGCAGCGCTATGTATAGACCCATTGCCTTGCATTTGATACGATCACTGATCTAGAATAGATCCCAGATCACGAATTTCGTATCAAACAAAGGAGTAATGTAGAGTTTCAACTCAAATTGTCGACCAATGTATAACAAAAATGCATTTCAAAAAGGCTAAATGTGAAGAAAAATGAGGATTTAGGGTCAAAAAAAAAGTATGTTTGGTTCCCATGTCATTACGGCATGACCTCATTTGATCCGTTTCTTCAAGTATTTTACGGCCACAGGTTTGACCACGTAACCTTATCTGACTGAAATATTTGACCGTAAGGGTTCGCTATGCAAAAGTTTCAGAATTATTGTTGAGTTTGAAGGGACTTTGAATTATTAATAAGGGTTAGACAATCTCAGTATGTGATAGAAGATAGTAACCCCCAGAAAAACCTCGGGAAAATGTATCTCAGATGTAGATCGCTATTTTATCGTCTCGGAATAAAGAAATTAACGATTACTAACAATCACATTGTTTGAAGCTTCTCCTCAGCCAATTTTGCACTTCAAGTGCACTCATTGAGCACTCTATCAAGAAAGACATATTCAAACACTCTTTTGCATACTTGACGTGCACATATGGCAGGTACAGTATACTTATACGTAGCGACATAGTGAACGTGACGACCACAGGCGTATGAGATTTATAGCTTTAAATTATATCATGAATAGAGCTGCGATTTTTCTCTTCTGGGAAAAATCTGGTGTAAACATGTCATCAAGAACAATTATTTCTTTTGTGAATTTTCATTAAAAAAATATATATTACCGTACGATTAACACAGTTTGATACGTCATTAGTAAAAGGTCAACCAAACGATGCGAAACAAGAAATGTTATTGTGAGTATAAGTAGAATATTACGGGACTCAATAACACGGATATCCGTGAAGTTCTCGACATCAGAAATACGCAATATTATTTCTTTTATTCAACGTTAAAAAATAGATAATAAGAGGGACCGTCCGCAGAAACATTTCCGTAAAAGATTACTTAAACCTGGTCTGCTCTGTTGATTACTACAAGCGCCTAGAGGAGTGCCTTATACAAAGGCAGACGGCTCAGAGGAGCAAATATCCGGAAGGCAACTTCTCGGAACCTGTTAGCTCGCCAGATTAGAGTGATATTTACCGTATCGGCAGAGCTGCTAATTATTGTACCGAGGAGGCTGCCGCTGCTGCTGCGGTCAGACTACAAGGCCGCCGCCAATTAGGGCCGCGGTCTCTGCGGTACGCTCACGAATAACAGATTAGACAGCTCCAACTCTGTTGCGCCTTCCAGGCCGACCAGCAGGGGTCCCGCTGTGAATACACGCGCTTTGCCAAAGATAACAGCGCACCAGTGACGAATGAGACAGGAAGTTCAAGCCTCACAACATCATCTCAGAGAAGGGTAGCAGCGTATATGGTTCAACTGCACCTACCTGCTAAGAAGTATCAATAGTGGCATTGTTATGCTTTCGAAGGGACTGGTTTCATAGGCAATAAATTTGCGATTCCGAATACGACTCTAAATTGCAGACGGCAGACCGCAAACGGCAGACCGCAGACGGCAGACCGCAGTGGTTGACCGCATATCACATCACTGGTTTTACAGTATTCTTACTTACTTACTTCCTCTTCAAGGATAGGTCAAAAGCTTGTTACGATCTCAATTTTCTAACCATCTCTTCATGCGTCTACCAATATCCCTTCTTCCTGTAGGATGGTATAGCATGGCAAGCTTCACAAATCTGCCAGTGCCCGTCCTTAGGACGTAGCCTTTCCAATATTCCATTTTTTAGGAAATTCTTCCGTTGAGAGAGGAAATTATTCAGTTGTTATCTTATTTCTTCATTCCTTCTTCTATCATTCAAGGAATATCGTTTTACTGATCTTAGAAACTTCATTTCTGATGATTGAATTTTATTTTGTATTGTATTTTTTTATCCACAATTATATGTGTCATTGTTTTTTTTAAATTTGAATTGTGTCTCCTCTCGGCCTTTACCTTTCAGTTGTTCCGCACATGTACTGCAATCGGTGAATTGTTCTGCACATGTAGGCCTACTGAAATCGTTGAATTGTTACACACATGTACTGAAATCGGTGAAGCTTCGTCTTCATTTCGTTATATTTAATAAATGACTGTTCACAAGTGAGGTAGGTAAAGCTTAACACTGGTTCTATTGGTCTCAATCACTATTTTGACTCTGTTACGTTATTTCCCTAACATAATCAAAATAGTGACCGCGGGTAACACGACTAGTTTTCATAGTGTTCAATGCAATACGACGCCAGTGTCGCCTGCTACCATGTTGTGTCGTGACTGCAGACCACAGTGACGTTCAGGAACAGCACTGCCACCAACTACATACTTGTAAAATGTATTTCATTTGGTGAAAATTGGTTTTCCTTATTGTGAAGAAGAAAATTAATAAATTCTGGCGTTAAAAATAATTTTTATTCGGTAGTTATAGCATTTCTCAGACATTTTGGTTTTATTTCGTCGTATACTGGCGATGAGGCATGGAAAGATATTGCAGTAGGTATGAAAAGTAGTTCATGGAAGGGAAAAGATGACCATGACCACAAGCCGGCACACAATTTCAGGCACAAGGGTGTGGGAAGATTTTCTTTTTTAGGTAAGGGTGTCAGGGATTGGAAAGAGTTACCAAGGGGAATGATGAATAACCTACCGAAAACGTTAAAAGGATTTAAAGTTAAAATTTGTAGAGGGCAACTGTAGGTTAGGGGGAAGTTGGGTGTGTAGGGAAATTGCCACCGGAGCGTGTGCTCCATTGCAATTAAATTAAATTTAAATTTAAAATGTAAATACAACTGTCTACAAAATTAAACTGTTTCTTATTTAAACAATAAAATCTTTTGAATATTATTTTGCCACCTAACATATTTTTTTTAATCAGCACTGAATAAGTTCCTTGTTCTGTTTTTATATAAAGGCGTATAAATTTCTCCTTTTCCTGGCGGTATGTAATAGTAAAATGTCAGCATCTTCCTCTTCAAATAGAAGTCGAAAAACTATAAGGGAAACACAAAATATCTTCCCTCACGTAGTAGCTCCTACAAGCGATTTCATGCCTCGTCTGTAAGCTGTGTTCCACATTGCTTCGACCGCAAGAGGCAACTGCTTTTAGTAGACTGATAATGAGTGCATGTAGTTGGATGCATCCCTCTGTGCTTTGCTTCAAACAAGGTATTCCACTTTCCAAAATCGTAACATATTTGACCAATAAGTTTTCTTGAGAGAGGAGACGTGTGCATCCTAATATTCTTGTAGCAGCAGAATGTCTGAGAGTGAATCAAAACTTGTATCGATGTTCATCGCGATAAAGAGGATATTTATAATTCTGAAAGGAGCTACTGATGAATGTGTTGGGGATGGCCCCGCGCTGTTGTGCAGTAGTTAACAGCACAGGTCGATGGTCACAGGTGGCCGAACACCAGTCTCCATGGACACGTACCACGAGTCTCACATCGCACGACGAACATAAACTCAAAATCACAAACGAGAAGGCCTTCAAATTGAATGTAGTAGGCCATTTCCTGAATTACAAGTCAATAAAATTGTATGAATGTTAATAATATGACAAAGCAATTGAATTTTCGGTTATTTTTATTTTTCCCCACAAACGTTTCGTTACATTCTTTAGAGCATCTTCAGCGGCATCTGTGTGATATTTGTACATTTTGTCAGTATAATTTTGGAAGCATTATGAAGTACAGTTGAAATTAATTTTATTTACATGCGATTCTGTTTTATGTTCTCTTAGATCCATAGTCGGGGTTTGCTATGTCGTGTTACTTTTATTGCAATATTTCAGGCATATCTCCAAAGTGAAATGCTATAAAAATCAATATAGTGTTCCATTTCACATTGAAGAGATGTTTTGAAATTTCCCTCTTAAGATTACGTGACAAATCAAACCCTGACTATGAAGAGAAAATGAAACAGAATCGCATGTAAGTAAAATATCACCTGTACTTCATATTGTATCCATAATGAAATGTAACTGACAAAATGTACAAATATGACGCAGATGGTGCTTAAGGCAAAGGAGTCAAACGCGTGCGACGAAAAAATAGAAATGAACGATAATTCAATTGCATTGGCGTATTATTAATCTTTATACGATTTGAAAAAGGCCTTAATTGTACACCTTGTGAATCTTTAATTATCAATTTATATTCTTTACTACCTACTTATCACTCCGCTTAAATCACAATTCATAATGTAACGCCCATATTATCATTTTTACTTCCCACTAATTCATCTTTAGAAGTAACTTGCGTTATCTTTCTGATTAAATATCACTGGGGAAATCAGACTGCCGTGTGGCAGAAAGAACAATTTAGCTGAATGATGGTAAGTGCTAACTAATGCGCAAGTTTTCGAGTTCGCACATTGTTGGCGCTACAAAAGAATATTTCAAGTCAATTCACTTTTAATACTGGTAATTGATATTATTATTAATTGCGATGTAACTTGTTTTAAGGTTTTTTATTATTATTATTATACTTGGAGTATATTTTTCAGCAACTACCTCGATAGTTTCATTCAGTGAAACCTTACCTACGAACAATCTTTTCGTCCACTCCCTTTAATCAGAAACGTAATGCTAATACAACTTTACAGTTGTTTGTTCACTTTCGCACACTAGTCCAGCAATACCAGAACGACGAAAGGTGTTTAATTTTTGTCACTACCCTGGAGGCAAGTTCGAGCAAAAATTTTGTGTGGATAGCGTAGTTTTCATAAGCAGTGGCTAGTTACGCAGGTTCACTTAGAACTCCCACATAACATTCGCCCACCAGACCGACCGCAAAACAAAACACTAGCCGTCTGTTCACCTCTGCCAGTTACGTTGAATAAACCACTAATTATCAAGCATTTACCTGTTATGTTACATTTATACACCGTTAACTAACATACTAGTTGCCTTGCACAAAAATTTTGCTAATGACATATGATGAAAAGCGAGGTGGTGGTATGAAAGAAGAACTGGCTCATTTACAGCGATTATTTATTTTTCAACTGAAACAGTTTTCAAGTTTGCAAAAAAAAAAAAAAAATTTCGCAAAGAATATTTCAAGCACATTTCACTTTTCATACTGGTAATTTATATTATTATTAATTGCGATGTAACTTGTACTGCGCGGCAATTTTCCTACTCACCTACTTACCTACAACCTCCTACGATATAATTAGAAAACACTTCTGGAAAGGTTAAACACACGTATGACGAAAACTAATAATAATTTACAACAAAGCACAAAATGTAATTTTGTAGAATTTACATGTAAAGATCATTATAAAATATTTGTTTTAAAATTTTAAATTATAATATATTTACGTTACAAAAATCTCTTTGTAAGCAATATTTGAAGTGAAAATATGATCATCAGTAACATTTTAATGAAATATTTCCCTAATAGAAATAAAAAGATCATTATTCCAGAGAACACACACAGTTTATCAATATCTCTGAGATATATGGTGCTGCTATGTAGCGGTAATCGCATCACTGCTTATCAACGTCAGCGACGCCTAGCAGCTTTATTCTGAAATATCGCTTACCCGTGATCTTGACTGTTCATTGCTTTGCCATTTACGGTTTAAATTGCGAAAACTAAATTTCTTAATCAATGATCTTACCAAAGCGAGGAACTTAATCTTTAATATGAAACCTAATTTATCAATTTTGGTTACGTATTAAGGGAATAAGACGACTTGTCACAGAAAACACCTTTTAGAAATAATAGATATGATTTACGAGGTTTTTAAGAGGTAGAATGGGAGTCACTAAAATTGACAGAATAAGGAATGAAGTGATTAGAGGCACCATAAAAGAGGAACCCCTACAGGAAAGGGTAGAGAGGACCAGACTGAGATGGTATGGACATGTAAAGAGAATGGAGGCTCAGAGAATCCCAAGAAAAATCCATGAAATTAAGATGCGTGATAAACGACACAGAGGAAGATCAAGAGATGGATGGCTGAAAGGAGTGGAGGAGGGTGTACGAAAGAGAGGAGAGGACTGGAACAAAGTGGTGACAGAGAGGTGATGGGATGAACGAAGGAAATTGAGAGGCTTGTGCATGAAGCAGACCCGGCCAGAGGCCGGAAACTGTGGAGGATGATGATGGTGATGATTATGAGATATAAAATTTCACACTTTTCGCAGGCGTCATTATTGAAAATTGTACTTACTTGTTTACTTTCGGGTTTGCACTGCGATTTATTTGCTGATAACGCCAACGTTTCGGCCCCAACCTGGAGTCTTCGTCAGGGCTTCTGTTTATTTTAGTTAAGTGTCAAAGTCTATCAAAAAAGCACTAGTCGGCGAAATAGACAGAAGCCCTGACGAAGGCTCCAGGTTGGGGCCCAAACATTGGCGTTATCAGCAAATAAATCGCAGCGCAAACCAGAAAGTAAACAAGTAAGTGCAATTTTCAATGATGAGATATGATTTACGACTCATAAATCAGCTTCGAGCACTTATTAATTGCAAAAATTCGTGAAATAATTCAAAATCTTGCGATTTTAGTTAACAATTGGATACAAGTTGGCACTGTTTCTTCACGTGCAATCTGCAAATTAAACAGCTGAATAACGTAAAATATAAATATGGTTACTCACAATTTTGCACACAAACGTATGTCCTATTCATTACTATTCTGTCCTATAAAATTATACCCGTAGCTGGAATAAAGATCAGAGAACTGTGATTAATGATTGATGGATGGTAGTCATTTACCCCTGATCATGTGTGTTTAGAATAAACGGTCGTATTAATTCTTTGACACACTTCATACTGACTACATTACCGGATTATTGAAAATCTCCTCCGGATTTTGAAATTAACTCTCTTAACCAGAGTTAAGAGAACCACAGCATAGCCGGACCTTCTTTTATGATTCTGCAGTTAAACTGATAGATTTAACGCAAATGTGTCAACGTCTGGGTAGCAGGATGAATACACGCATATCAAACGCCATTATGAACTGAAAATTCAGAATACCGAATAACGCATGAGAATTTTGGTATTTGTTCTTAATTTAATTCTCTATCCTCTCATATTGCCTGGTGGAGCCGTCCCTACTCTGACCTTTAAAAACACAACTGCATGCGTTATGGTAAGGACTTCATCTCTGGTATAGTTGAAAACATTCAGTTACTATGCTCAATGCTTCAGTCTGCTTTCATGAGACATGGTGTGTTGCTTGTCTGAATACAAATTCCTTTTCCTCGATTTCATCAGCAACATCAGTTCTTTGAGCTAGCAATTGTATTATTAGGCACATATCATTCAATAAGAATAGTGGTGAACTAAATCTTGTTAGTGTTTCTGGTAAGTTGTTTTTATTTAAATTTAACATTTTCGGTATACCCTTAGTAGCTTCAACGAACATGCAGTAGACTGATCATTTTAATTCAGCTGATATGAAACCTTAGAACTCCTCTTGGAACTGGATACTCTTCTCTCGTCCCTACTCTGTTCTTTGGAGGTTTCCAGGAACCGTCTTCTATAATGAGTTCATCTATGACTCGAAGCAAATTATTTTCAATGGCATTTTCAGTTTCAGGAGCAACCGGAAAAGTACGGCGTTATATTGGGAGAGAGTTTGAAACACATAAGAAGATGGGCGCAGTTTTATCACTTCGCGCCATTTGCAAAACTGAGGTGCGTTCACTTTCCTCAGACACCCAAAGGTCACAGTCAAATGGCGGTCCTCTTTGTCGTCACGGAAACCTTCATATGTGAACATGGAATACTCCACCGTGTGTAGAACTCTTGAGGCATTTTATAGGTTCTAGTGGGAAAAATACTAATTCCGTGAGTTCTAACTTTGTTTAAACCTCGACCAACTTTCCTGCGTAGCATTAGTAAATATTTCACAGTAAATATGCCACAGTAAAGCGATTCACTGTTCAGAGAGATTCAGACTCAAACATTTAAAAAAGACATTCTCTTTGAAGAAAAGAACTTAATAATTTTTTTAATATTTTTTTTTTTTTTTTTGTTACAATACCCATCAATTTAATCTAAGTCTCACAAACTGAAACTAAAATCTGGCAGGATCACAAGTATGAAGAAGAATGTCACTTTTGACCAGGGAACTATGAAATAATTAACCTAGATATCAGAGGCCATTTTATTTTTAATTTTTTTCTGGGGGTTTTGTGAATGGTCGACCGTGTTCATATCAAATCCGTGAAAAGATAAGAATCGAAAACGAATTCATCCATGACCTTTTAGAGGAACCATTCTCGCGTTCATCTTGCATGATTCCAAGAAACCATGGAAAACCGAAATTAAGTTAGTCGCACCGGTGATCAAACTCCCTTACCACAGAGGCAGGCAGAAGAAACTGAGAATTTATTTTCTATAAAAGTATGTTTACGCCAATACTTGCATTAGTAATAACATTCTTAAAATTAGTGAACCAACCTCTTGTTACGAAAAATCTACTGAAAACTTGTAACGAAATAACAATTGCATTTTATATCCGAAAATAAAGAGTTTTATCTCATTGCGAATTAAATTAGAAAATTGTCGTTGAATATTTATCGAGAAATAAGCAACATCATTAATTTATTACTACGCTAATTTTTATAGCTAGAAACTTTTTCTTTGACATCCAAGTCCACAGAAACGACGAAGTAACTTTTAACTATCGAGTACTTAACTCCGAAGTAATTTTATCGACATCTTCCTACCTGCGAATTACACTCCAGACCCAGTTAGAGATGACAATAATTACAACACAACAACAAAAAAACTCGTTTTAACTGTTGGTGACACACACACACACACACACACATACACACACACACAGACACACAAAATGTGATATAACGCACACCTAAGTAAAATTCGATAGTTTTTACACCACAAAAAGGTCGTTTATTGCGATCAACAATCAAAATATTTTATTTTTATTTTGTTGTATTCGAATTATCACAATGGTTTTGCTCTACTTTCTGTCGTAGTACGATTATCGAACTATGAATTGCTTGCCTAAGAGACTCCAGCGTTTATTTTAAACACGTCCAGCAGAAAATCGTTTGTGTGAGTTATTAAGCCGTCCCCGCGCGGTAGCTGGTTGGCTGAGGCCTCCCTCCCTCTCTGCCTGCCTCATTATTGGATTTTGCCGCTTGGCGGGCCGCTGATTGCGTGCAGCCCGGCAGCCAGAGCCGCATATTACGCCCGCACCCGCAACAATCCCAGCCGCCACGCTGGTAGCCTTCATTGCAGGCGCCCCTCCAACGCCTCATATTATGCCCACCAAAATCTCACAAGCCATGCGGGTAGTCGTCACCACAGGCGTAAATTGTTTTATGTCTCAGTTTTTTTTTAATTTTTTTTTGTTTTTAGAAAAAAAATTCAATTGAAGAATATATATTATACTGTCGTAGCTTGTGTCGAGTTACCAAGTAGATAACTTCTCATAATGCAAAAGTATTGTAAATATAGTTTTGCTATGTGATTACTTGTAGCATAAAATAATAGCTAGGTTTATAACTAGCTCTAAGAGGTTTCATTTCTAAAAACCATATGTGACAATAAGAAAAAAAGTTTGAATCCACCTTAATTTGGGTTTACACTAATTTCTCGAAAGGTAACCTAAATTTCAGAGCGCCCTCCTTTGGCTCAGTAGCTGATAGTCGTGCCTGGTGCAATATGTTGTTCTTGCTATTTTTTGTGACCTTTATTTTTAAACCTGGCACAAGTTATTTGGAAAGTTAAGACCTAACTTTCGGTCAGAAAACTCTGTTCTGAATTAATTCCTTCCTACTTATAGCTATCCCTACATTTAAATGCGTTCAAGAAATCTAAGGAAGGAGATCAAGGCACAGGGTTTCCTGTGCAGATTTAACACGAATTACTCGTATATCTAACAATATACAAGATTCTGAGTTTTAATTCTGTTTCCTCGACATTGCCACTCTCTCACATTCTATGCTTGGAGAACATCAGTTACTTGTGAAAAAAGATTGCGTTGGTTTGCTTTCAACCCGAATATTATTTTCCGATTTAGAAATATGTAACATATCCCTCAGAAATATTTTTTTTTCATCAACTCATCGCACAACTCACATCATTATTATCTGCAAACCGAAGGTTGGTCAGACATTCTCCCACAGGAAGTGCTAGAGTGCTGAGTGTGCAGTCTCCGGTCTCACATTTGGGAGGATGCGGGTTCGAATCTCCAACTGGGGATCCCAATTTCGATTTTCCATTGTTTCGCGAAATGACTCAATGTATGCCGGTATGGTTCCCTCAAAATTCCATGGCAGAATTCCTTCCCTTTCCTTGCCAGCTTTTCTTTCCTTCCGCAATGAGCTCGACGTTGACGAGGCGTAAAAGAAAAAAACGACATGAGGGGTTGTAGTTCCATTCATACGAGTGTCTAGCTGTTGTTTTATGTGTAAAGAACAGGGTTGTTAAACCTAGTATGATTTGTATATGAAGATGAAGGAAGGGATAGATGCATCCCGGAGCGCCCCTTTAATGCCTTATCTTCCGAAAGATAAGAGATATTCAATAACAAACGATTTTTAGTTTCATGAGTATTATAGCTACTTAATCTTTTTTTATATCAGTTTTGCGGTGAATAAAACAAATATTAAGGAAAACGATACAGAACCGGTGGTCTTACGACTATTTTATAGCTTTGGACTATACGCCTCGTTGAAATCAAGTTTATCAGAGGAGGAAGAGGATAAGGTCAAACAATTCGATCATGGCATTTTGAAGGAACTGTTCCGGTAATCGCCTCGAGCGTTTTAAAGAAATCATAGAAAACCGATATTTGGATATCCAGAGAGAGATTTAAACTCACTTCCTGCCAGGCATGAGCATTATACCTCAGTCACCGGGCATGATTTGTATTACGAGGCTGTGACATATGGACGGAGAGACATTACGAAATCTAGCTAAAACGCTACCCTTTTTATTCAACCCGAAGGTTGGTTGGATCCTCCCAATGGAGTTATGCTTAGCCTGGTATTGTAGGGTGGCCAGTTCCTTTCCTCATAACCTAATCTAACTCAGTAATCCTAGCGCGTAAAGGAGAGCGACAGTTTAACATGGAATCGAAAACACGGAAGCGTTCTGTAGTACTTCACATTACACATCAAGCTGTGTCAAAGGTGAAGTTGAAGTTAAGGGCCTATGAAAATCCCCGCCAAGACTGGGATTCATACCGGAGGACTTTCGATCTGAAATCAGACGCCTTAGGGGCGTCCATTAATTATGTGGGGTGAAATAGGGGAGGGGGCTCCTGGGAAATCTCACCAAATCTCATAAGAATGTGGGGCAGTGATCGACAGAAATCTCACGTCATCTTTTTAATTTCTTGAAGAACAGTAGAGCTAAAAAAGAAGTCCAAAAACTACTTGCGATGTCACACAACGTTAGCGGAGAGGGGGTGTCTCAGGGTCTCTCCACCCTTGAAATACAGGAGAGCTAAAAATAGATCTCTAAAATCACGTGGTCTTCGCAGGGAAAGGAGTCGCCTCGAGATCTCACTTCACCATAGGAGCGGGTTGCCACCAGATCTCACCAAATACCACCAAATCTCACAAAATCTCACAAAATCTCACAAAATCCCACCAAATCTCACAAAATCTCACAAAATCCCACCAAATCTCACAGAAGCACACCAAATATCACCATAGAGGGGGAGGTCCGGATTTTCGGAAAAATACCCCATGTAATTGATGAACTTCCTCTTAGCTGCTGAGCAACCACGCCGCTTCCTTTTTAGCTACAGATTGCTGGTAAAAAACATTAATCTTTAATCTTTAATTTCCCGTACTACCAAAGAGAGTGGAATAGTAGTTTTACAACGGATACTAACAACCAATGGCCTCTTTAATTAGTTTCATTTCCTACGCCTCTCACACAGAAATAAATGCAGTAATTTACACAAACGAATAACAGCAAGTGCCTTGGTAGACTTATCTTCGATTACCTGTCTTGCGTTATAGGGCTAAAGTTTCGGTATAACGATTCAAACAATATACGGATGAATTGCGTTCTACAGAAGGCTGTTTTGTTGTCATTGGCAGCTCCTCGCGAGGATGATTTGCAGCTCGTGCGGAGGCTCCAAATTCCCGGAACGAGCGCAGCGCGCCAATTTTGTTTACTTGGCAGCTGTGAGGGCGTTTTCTATGTAATTGTGGCCGGAGTCGCGCCGGATGCGGTGCGAACTATCTCCCTCTCTCTCCGACTCCCTTCTCATTTGTTTTCCAATTTGTGCTTCGGGAATTGGCGCCGACCGTGCCGGCGCAGCAGCGGGTCAATTTTAATTGGACGGCGGGCGCCGCGGCCCCTGGGGACGGGCGCTGCCTGGATTCAATTTGACACTCGCAGCGCCGAGAATGCGTTAAACAAACTGACTGCAGCCTTTTGTTGGTTCCGGAATTAAATCAGAGTCTCAACGGCCACTCCCTTGCTGCTTGCTTAGTGCAGCCAGTAATTACGGATGGCGACAGGTGAGACAATTCTAAGTCGTCGCACCCTGGGCGCTGGCGACTGCTCAACTCGATTTACTTACAGTGTTTGCAATGTGAAGGGTCTCCAGATGCTCCCTTCGATTTCGTTAATTCTCCACATGAATTACAGAAAGGCAGTAACAATAATTGGCAAGTGACAGGGTTCTGTACACTAATAGCTTTAATAGATATTGTGAGCTTTCCTGCCTGGTTCAACAAATTTGAGCTTATCCTGAAGCGATCTTGACAATAGATGTCGCCTTGTTATTTAGAGGAGATTGGCCCAAATTCCCCTCTTACAACACATTCAAATTATTAGCTCGGATAAACAAATTTAGAGGTATATAACTTTTTTATTTTTGCTATCTTCAGTCTTTCGACTGGTTTGATGCAATCCCCCATCCTTTCCTATCTTGTGCTAACCTCTTCATGTCTACATATCCCTTAAAACCCACGTCCTTCATTATCTGCTTCATATATTCTAATCTCTGTCTTTCTCTACAGTTCTTACCTTCGGCTGTTCCCTCCACAAGCAAATTAACCAATCCAGCATGTCTCAAAATATGACCTACCAACCTCTCTCTGTAAGGTTCTTCCAAAAATTTCTTTCCTCATCCATCATTTCCAAAACTCGTTCATTTCGTACTTTGTCTGTCCACTTAACTTTCAACATTCTTCAGTAGCAGCACATTTCAAATGCTTCAATTTTGTTTCTTTCTGCTATTCCTAAAGTCAATGTTTCGCTAGCATAAAGTGCTGTGCACCACACATAGAGTTTTAGAAAGTTCTTTCTAAGTCCTAGATCAATGTTTGAAACTAAAAGATTTCTCTTTTTCATGAAGGCTATTTTTGCTAGTGCTATTCTTCTTTTAACATCATTCCTGCTTCGGCCATCGGTTGCAATTTTACTTCCCAAGTAGCAGTATTCACTTACTTCTCCAATTGCATCTGATCCTATTTTTATATTTAATCTACTGTAATTGGTATCACTTCTGCTACATTTCATCACTTTTGTCTTGCTTCGATTTATGTTAAGTCCAAAATCTTCCTTAAGTATTTTGTTCATGCCATTCAGTAATTTCTCAATGTCCTCAGCTCTTTCTGCTAACAAGACAATGTCATCAGCAAATCGTAGCATACTGATTTTTTCTCTTTGAACACTTAAGCCACATGAAAATTTTTCTTTTATTTCCTTTATTGCTTCTTCTACATTCAAGTTGAATATTAACAGGGCTAGACTACAACTTTGTCTCACGCCCTTTTTAACTGGTGCACGTCTCTCATGGTTCTCTACTTTTATTATAGCTACTTGAATTTTATATAGTTTATAAAGTATTCTTCTATCTCGATATTTTAGACTTGACTTCTTTAAAATAGTCTAGAAATAAAAAACTGTTATTGCAGAAATATTGCTGAATTTAATTAATACCGTCGGTGGACGGCTTGTAAGACACTTACGTTACATTGACATAATTTTCCCATACACTTGACAGTCTATTTAGATTGTATACGAAGAGACTGTACTCGCGGCATACAACCATCTCCAAGCGACACGACGCACATACAGCCCGCGCCCTGCTCTCCTACAATGCCGGCGCCCAAACAACAATCGCTGCCGCACAGCGCCAAAGAGTGTTACGCAATTTAGATAAAGGCATCAGTTACTAAACAAGCTACAGACAGTGGAAACCCAATAATATTACAAATCAAGTTACAAAAAATAATATAATTATTGAGGATATTTATCTATAAAACGAAAACCGAAAAATTTGTTTTATAAAAACTCGGAAACTACGGAGCAGATCTGGATGGGGTTTTCACAGTTTTAAAGCTTTGAATCTCAATTCAGCTATTGGCATGTATTAGATTGTTCGTGGTTTAATTAATATGATAAATAACTAGTCCACGATACAGTTTAGTTTAAACCTGCTTTTATTTTCATAAAAACGACGTCAACGCTACTGTTTACATGCATACACACAATCCAGAAATTGCATACAACACTTCTTCCACACACAATACAATACTTGGCTGTCGTAAATTGAGTCGGTGAAAACTGTTACTGTTTTTCTGCTGATTTCTTTATATAGGCTCTATCGAAATTTCTAGAACACTACAATAACTTCTGCCAGATATTTCTCGAACATTAACTATACTTAAACAATTGAAACATATTAAAAACTATCAGAATTAATACATAATCATTTACAATCAATACAAAATGTTCAGAAATGGAAATTAAAGATACTTAAACACAAAATTATTCACAGAAATCATTTTAAACTGTAGCAAATTGTCCTTTAGACATCGTACCTTGCATTAATACTTGGAATTATAAACATTTAAGCAATTCTCTTGAACAATTCTGTTCTTAAACATATTAAATGGCTTTTAAATAATTCCTTTTCATAAAACAAAGTCTATATACATTGATTTACAGGAAATTGCAAAACAAACCTACCAGGTCGTATTCAACCAAACTCTATCTTATTATAAGTGCTTCATAAAATACCATTCCATTTAAGTTTAGGTTTGAAGGCTGTTACACATGTCTTATGATTCAACTTTAAATAACGCAGGAGCATTAAATGAAATTCTGAACGTATGATGACAAATCCCAAAGATGGAAGGATTAGATGTTACATACTTCGCACTAAACGCACAACTACAATGTCTCTGACCATACCCTTTAATGAAAGAAACAATAATAACGATTTTGCATACTAAACAAAACTTGAAGTATTTTTTTCTTTAATTCGGGATATTCAATTTTTAAACGCCATAGATAGCCGTAATTTGAGGTATTTTTCCTTTAATTTGGGATATTCAATTTTTAAACGCCACAGGTAGCCGCAAAAACAACAGAAATTTTCTTTAAGCACGATCTTTGGACAATGTCTCTGGCCATCAGCATAGCTTCTTTACGATAATATTATTCTGGATTCACGTTTGGTATTTGTATAAAAGGTTGAATCTGCGGAGTTAAACAATCTGGCGTTTCGAGCAAAAAGTATTTCCTTTCACTTCTCACTGAATAAAATGTGAGTTTCTAACATAATCTAGCGTTGTTCAGTAATGTAGTAATGCAATTTCTTTTGATTTACATTAATCTTTTCGGACGAATGAAAATAGTGTACGTGCAAATAAACTTCAACCAACCCTTCTCTTTGTGCGGGGTGCGTGAATCTAGGTTTGCTTTAATTCCGAAAAAAGTTGGCGAGAATTTTATGAAACTTTGTACAAATGTTTTTCATTGCGGGAATAAAAATAGGGTACGGGTACATCTACGCCAACTATACCGGGCAACACCGGGAACTCCGTTACTATCTAATAAACGTTACATAATTCAATAATAATAATGATTTTACAATATTTTATACATGGCAGGTAGAGACGCAAAGGTACTATCATACTTCTTGGTACCGACTACTTTTATTTTAATGCCTATACTTTTGTACTCGACTCTTTTAATTGTGCACTTTTACTCATTTCATTACTTTTTGGGAGAATGGCAATACTACAAAGTCTCGAAAACGATAAAGTGAAAAATATGATTATAGCAGACATGGCTGTATGACGTATGGCCCCCTGGGCAATAATAGATACACATTATAATGTTTGGTATGCTAATTAGATTATTTCTCTTGTTCTTTTTATTTGTTGTTCTGCTCATCAATAACCTGGGAATGGTCGGCTGTAGAAGTTGGCAGATTATGCCAAACTTTATACTATATTAACCAACTTAATATTTAAAAGCATTATTTATTTTTATTTCTTAATCCGTTTGTCAATCCCAATTGTGTTCATTTTTTCACAATAATCATAACAACGGTCTTTCCTTACTTTGTTTCATCTAGCTTCTCTCTGGAAGTATCTGTGGACAAGTGATCTTATAACGCCAAAGCACATACATCTTACAAAGATTATTAATACTGATAATTTATAAAACAAATACATGTCAATTTACACTGTTACCTGACATCATCTCAAGACCAGAATCGAGATGTCTTATATGTTGATAGCATTGTCGTTCTTAGAACTTGAAACTGATATGATTTCTCTAGTTTTTATTTTAAAAAGAGAAAAAAGCAGTCTCGAATTTTCGACTCTAAAACTTATGGGTTAAGTTACATTATCTTGATTATCAACGTTCTCACTTGATTCGTTTGTTTATAACATGTATGAAGATTTGTTTTGTAGTGCACTCCATCAACGGTTAACAGTGTTGTTATTGCAATTAATTATCTATCCGTTAATCCCTTATTATTTTATAACTAGATGACCCAACAGTCCTCACCAAAGTCCAATAAATTTGTTTGTGATCATTTGTAATTTTTTTAAAAAGCTATTGAAAATGTGTAAACAAAGTAAAAATGAGAAAAAAAGTATTTCTAAATGATCGTTGTATTTATTAACGATTGTGTCTACGCATATTCAGTTTGAGTATGACTACATTCAGGAGAATGCCAATGGGAAATGTTACATTCGAGATGAATTCTGTCGGCAGTACATCGCGGAAATGTGTGATGTGCCTGGAATGTGATCGACTTGGAACTATGCGGTTTGTTCTAAAATTTAAGTCACAGTTGGAATTAAGTCAGAATTTCATTTTAAGCAAATGATTTATTTTCTTCCATTAAATTTGAAATCTCAGTGAACCTCAAGATATTTTGTCCGCATTTCGATCATCGAACCACCAAACCGGTTTTGATTGCTTCGTAGATCTTGTATGGTTCGGTCTAATGCATCCAAAGACTATTATATGTGCTACCATACATTCATCCCACGATAAATTTGCAATTCTGCAGAACTTTGGCCATTCCACAGTTCTTTGAAAGGTAGAATGTTGGAGTTTCATTGATTTGCATATCCAACGGCAGCTTGAATGCTGAATGAGCTGCTAGGCCACCTTCCGACAGCGTAGCTGCAATTCCTGACGAAGCAAGTGCATGAGCAATTTCATTCTGTGAACGAATCGTTGCCAACATGAATGAGATCAAAAAAGTTTTTCCGGTTCCACAGGGTACGTTCAAGAAGAAAAGCCCTCTAGTTACATAGTTCGCAGCTTTTATGATACTGTCTTACGCATATTTTTGCTGTCGAATCAACAACAGAACGTTCGTTTAAACTGATTTTCGCAATCATATCGTTTTACGCGATTCAACTCTTGATTAAATGCGTCGTACATCTGACGATTGGGCACTCTCATGCCCAATTGAGGTAATAACTTTTTCGATATCATCAATCCCATATCCTCAATTAGTATCAATAGGATAGAAATAAAATAACTACATTTGTTTAATAGATCGCGAAACTACACAAAAAATAATTATCAAAGGTAATTTTAATTTAGGCTGAAATGCGTTTTTACAGATTTTTCTTCAGATCTATCAATTCTTAATAGAAAACATGCAATTGAGTAATTTATATCCCGAGAGCATAAGGAATATTATTGAGATTGAAGGCAGCGCTGGTTCTCCCTGCACAACATCCAACCTGAAGATGGTGGCAGAGTCAGCCGCCGAAAGCTCGTTGTAGCATTTCAACAACATACGGCGGAAAACCCATGAAGACTACATTTCAGGAATATTATTCATACTATTACAAACATTAAAAAAAAATAATAACCAAATCGGTCTATAGAAACAAAGCACTTTCAGTTTTTCCGCGAATTTTCCAATTTTTCTTTGTCTAAAAACCTTATTCGGACTACTAAAAATTTTATTTAAAAAAAGCAGATGTTCAAGTGATGTGGTCACCAAAGAACAGCATTTCATTTTTATTTATGGAGCTAATACATGCATATGTAAATTCAATAAGGGTTTGCACATACAAAACAAAAACAAAAAACAGAAATCGAACTTCAGGCTCCTATTTATACAACTTTGGCTAGTGAAAAGAATAAAATGAGACTATATTTGGGAACATCAGTTTCACCACTGTCCACTGTTTGGAGTAATGGGAAGATATGAAAGTAGTATTCCCTTACTTGTGTAAGTTTGCCCAGCAACGTCAGTCCCGACAAAACGCCTATTTTCGAAGGCAGGCAGGACAATGTCAAAGACAAGAAACGGATTATCATCGAAATGAGTGGATAAATTATTGTATTTAAGTGACTATATAGAGTTTAATGAGACATGGAAGTTTGCTGTTGATTTCATTTATAACCAAAAAAAAATTGAGTCTGATTAAATCTAATCTAGTTTTAATTCTTTTAATTTATAATACATTTTTTCACATAGTAAGACTACAAAAAGGAACACGATTTATTGACATAAATTTCATCATTATAAATAAATATTGGTAATTACAGCTGCATTTTTAAAAAAATAGAAAACAAAGGTTTAGAATTTGAAATTAACGCGTGAGCGCAGTGCTTTAACCGTAAAATAAATAAAAAATAATAAAACAAAATCTCAATCCCAATGAATGATTTAATCAAATCATGTTATCGATACTTTTCATTCGATACATGAAGGTATCGACAACTTTTTTCAGTAGTTAGTGGGCACGATACTTTTCTTCCCTATACTACTCATCAGTTCAGTATAAAACTTTTATTCGATACCGTGTCCCTAGTGGCAGATATGAATGAATCAATGTTCGACACGTTTACAGACTATACTGTGGAACCGACCGTGGTGGGTGAGCGTTTAAGCTCCGACCTAGCATTAGGACAGGAAGTGTGTTCAGATCCACGTTTCACGAATGCAATTCTTCGGCTTGTATCCCCTGTGCCGAATGCTACATTGTCAGGTGCTATGAGTGGACGGGGATTGATTTGTGGGCTTTTGGTGGAATGATACTTTAGGGTTGAAACTGAATAACCTTCGGACCTTTGATAAGTCTTCTAACCCTCTTGCACTAACTTCTTTCTTAAAGATGTCTTCCTTCATTCGATCTTCTTGAATGTCTGCGGATATAAACAATATATTTCCGGCTACAGAAAGAAGTTATTTGGCAGGTGTAATTTGACACCACCCAAATAGTACGTTGGGGAACGTTAGGCAGGATTATGAAACAAAACTTTGGTCAGACCATTGCTTGAATGTGGTGGCGTAGTTTGATACCCACATTTTTGGTATCAAATGCTGGAAAGAAGAGCAGAAAGATTTGTTTATGGAAATAACCTGAGGGGCCATTAAGTAACTGATATCATAAAGGAACTGGATTGGGAATCATTGGAAAACAGGAGGAGAGTGCTAGGAATGTAGAAGGCGTATGTGGGCTTGGAAGGATGTTGGTCAAATAATTAGCATAGTGCATGGAAGGGAAAAGATGACCGTTAACAGAAGCTGGCACTACATTTTATGCATAAGGAAGTTGGAAAATTTTTTGGATAAGGGCGTCAGGGATTGGAATAAATTTCCCAGGGAACTGATGAATAATTTATCACAAACGCTGAAGGAATTTAAAATTAAAATTCCTTAATCGCGAAAGTAGACGGGGGCAGGAATTTTAACACTGAAATTATATTAATATAATAACACACTAAGAAAAGTGTAATTAGGTGACCAGCGAAATTGCCACCGACGCATTCGATTAAGTTGCTGTACTCTAATGCCTTTAATAGATATCTTGTATATGGCACGTAAGAAAGTAATCGCTTCGTACAAGAATCAATGCTGGTCATGTTTGCAGACTAGACTGTGGAACCGACCATGTTGGGTGAGTGTTTACGCTCTATCATTGCATTTGGGCAGGATGAGGGTTCTAATCCCCGCTGGACCATTGTAAGACGCCGCCTTAAACCCCATATGCAGAACCCTACATTGTTACTTGCCTGAGCAGATGGGAGTTTATTTTGTGTGTTTTAGATGGAAGCAGATTTAAGGGTAGAAGTTGACTAACCTTCTGAATGTTTGCTAAGCCTTTTATTCCTCTTGAGCTGCCTTCTAACTTGAAAATGTCTTCCGCATTGGGTCGTCTTGACCATCTTGCATATCTAAACAATATCTTGTCGCCTGCAGGAAGATGTTATTTGTCAGGAGTTATTTGACATCACCCCATTAATATGTTTGGGAAAGCTAGGCATGGAAAGGCCGGGGTATAGTGGTTTCCTAGATAGGAAATAAATAAATGTTGATAGGCGACTATCGATTTAATAATCCTATTTATAGATCACTGAGGACTGTGTACAATACAGTTGAGAGCGCGATGTGAGAGGATAACCCCCTATAATACTATACCATGTTAATCTACTAATTGAATGGCAAACTGACGTCATAGAAGCATGGTGTGGTCAGAGCTAACGAGACACGGTTATCTAGCTGGTATCAATCCGTGAAGTTGGAGAGAGCCTTTCCCGCTAAGATCATACATCACCTCGAATTTTTCGTCATTAATCTGTGCAATAACCAAAGTGTCACCTTGTCAGCGTTCTACTGATAAACATCTCCTGCGCTTGCAGAACTTTTCAGACTTGGAGCTGAACCAACTTCATGAAAAATTAAATCTAACTAAAAATTATAATTCTTTCCTATATCGGAAACGACCTTCATATCAACCAGACTTTGGTTTTCCATGGTTTCTCTGAATCACTCCAGGTGCATGCTGGGACGGTTCCTTCAACAGACCATTGCTGAATTGTTTCTCATTTCTTGACCTCGCTGTTGACGAGGCGTAAAGCAGTAGGTTGCGTACTTAGCTGCACGTTTCCCTACCCCGTGTACCGTTGCCGCTCACAATTTCTGTGCAGTCTTTCCACTTCAATAAAATTTATTATAGGTATGTTAATATGCAATGAACTCTCAATTAAGAACACTTCTCAGTAAACTATTATAGACCAGTGGTAAAACAAGCTCACAATAAGCACTTTTACTTGTTTTGTTTTACAATTCGAAACTATGATAGATGTAAGTATCTTCAGAATTTGTCGGTTAAACACAGGATATGATCCTTATTGTTTTTGTTACGGATCCTCTATTTTGAAACTAAAGAAAATGCTTTTTATGTCTCACTCATTTCGTTAAAGATATCTTCAGTACCCTTAGATAACATAAATATATAAATTTTATATACTGGTAACAGGTTTCGTTCCTCCCAGGTGAAGCTTAGGAGGTGGCTGCTGCAGGGTTCCTGGGAGTCTTTCAGCCAACCTAGCTAAGGGGAGGGAATGAGAAGGAATTGGGCCATGGCCTTTAAAGAGAACCACCCCGGTATTCGCCTGGAGTGACTACGGAAAACCATGGAAAACCGTAGTCAGATGGCAGGATGAGGATTTGAAGCCATCATCCTCACGAATGACACGCTGCGAATTCCTAGACCAATGTGGATGGATTTTATTAATTTATGATATTACAATAACAGACGAAATGAAGTAGATACTAAAATTTCATCTCTGGGAAAGAAGATTTACAGCTAAAAATAACATAGTGTCTAGTGGAAAAATAGAGAACTCCAACACTTTCGGAATCTACCCGAAACTGGTACTAACATGTTGAAATTTGGATTAATTGGTTCTTTATGTCAAACTCTTCACGTTTTCAAATCTTATTTTTGCGGAAAGTCGCCACAAATTAAATTAATAACTACCGAGCGTGGTGGTGTAACGGTTAGCGTTCAGGCCTCGCATCCGGGAGAACGGCGGTTCAAATCCCCATCCGGGCATCCAGATTTGGGTTTTCCATGGTTTCCCAAATCACCCCAGGCAAATGCCGGGATGCTTACTTCAAAAGGCCATGGCCGGCTTCCTTCCCGTTCCTTGCCCCCCCCTCCTTTTCTGTCTCTAAAGACCTCGCTGTTTGAGAGACGTTAAGCAGATATATATATATATATATATATATATATATATAAATTAATAACTGCCGGCGCTGCAAAATCAATAACAATCTCTTGAAATGTTCGTTAAATCCTTTGGCGTAATATTTTCTTGACGTTTCAGCTTCCCTCCGTTGTAAAAAGCCTCTCAAAATTTACAAATATAAAAAATAGAAAGACAAGATTGCTTCCGTTATAAAGAAATACGCCATTTCCGAGATGGATGCCTCAGAGCAAAATTTCGTAAATTTTCTATTCTTGGTCCAAGCCGCATTTCAACCTAACCGCGACCTCTATGACAAAACGAAACTATTCAGGTTGATATGACCCCGTACCAATAATTTTTATGTTATTTTTGCACAACCTCTCATATTTCGGCATTTTTAAATTAATTTGTAGCGACGTTTCCATAAAATAAGAGTGCAAAACGAATTGATGGCATTATAACAAAACAGTTAATCCACATTTTAACAGGTTAGCATCAGTTTCTGGTAGGTTCCGAAAGTGGTGCAGTCCCCGAAAAATAAAGAAATACGTGCCAGACGAATTTGTAATAATGGTTCATTTAAACAGCTCAAAGGATAAAGTAATTAAGATACATAAATTGTAATTCCATATATCAGCATTTGATACGACCCACAGTTCTACAGCTTTCCTTGTCAGCGCAGATTACTAGCCGTATACAGATCTTCTAATGTGGCTGCGAACGTCAAAACGTCGGGCGGACTACCTGCTGTCCTGGCTATGGTTTCTTCCAGTCAACAAGGCAACTGCTGGGACGACTACCAGCTCTGCTGACAGGAATTTTGCAAATATAGCGCGTGGCTGCCACAAACTGGAGTTACCTCCTACAGAGGTTGACCTGCGACTCATTGGACTAAAATGAGGGGGAAAAAAGGATTGGGACAGTAATAATATGATCTCGTAAACCGGGATTGGGGTTTCCGACTCAGCGATGCATGGATACTGCACGTCGTCAACGTTCCTTGTTTTTTGCTCCGCGGGGTGCTAATGTCTTCTGAGATTGCTTTTAGACAACGTAACAATGTCGGCCGTTGCCATGTCGCATATCAATAACGCACTCTTGGCATGCTATAACTTCAGGCTTCTTCAATCTTTGCTTCAAGATGACGAAAGAGAGTACAGTTGGTATTTAAACAAGAAAATATCAATAATTATTTATATAACGATTTGAATAACACATTTTTCTATGTGTTACTGAGTACTACAACTTTCTGTTTGTCCAGACATGGTTCTAGATTCTAGGTGGGAACCTGTACGGGGTTCAGAAGAGACGACTGGCCGCGTGCGCCTCGTCTCCACGGCTGCACGCTACAGCGCGCACCCCACGCGACCCGCGACCTCGCGTGCGTCATCGTGACGTCACCGCCACTTGTTGTTTATTTCATGAGCAGATAGCGCGCAACTCATCACCACACGGATTTGTGCAAACACACCGGCCACCTGCCCGTATGTCCTAATGGCGCTCGAGGGGGGACCTTAACGCCCACGAAGCACACCACTTCTTGCACTCTACTTCAACGAAAATAACTTTTCACGTGCTTAATAGGACGCCGTGTTTAATGACAGTGACAGAGAAGACTCTTAGAAATATCAGGTTCAACTGCAGTATTCTTTTTCTGCACTTCATGCCAGACAAAAATGACTGCAATTAGATTTCTTGGTAATAAAATTTTTATCAGGTGTTATGCCGGATAAGTTCTCCTGCCATACACGACGTTTAGACAGCTTCCTCCACTATCTTCATCAGGTGAACTGAAGGTCGAAGTTGCGTACGCTTCTACTGCGCCACTCTGCTTATTATGTTTCGCAATTCTGCTCGTATAAATACCCTGCCGTCAGCGGACGCGGCCGCAGCTGATGTGGCGCGTCATTCCGCGCCCCGCAGGGGTGGCGGAAGGTCGGCCCAAGCCGACACTCCGAAGGGGGAGGTACCCGGCGCTGTGGTACGCCATGTCGCCGCACAGCCGGAGCAGCCCGGGGCTACGGCAACACGCGGCCCTGACGTCCGGTCACTACCGCGCCGTGACGGTGACCGGTCGGACCCAGGCAACCAGTCAAGTGAAGGCTGCCAGAGCCATGCGACAGGGAAGGTCGCTGAAAACCCGAGAGCAAGCACGAGCAGCCATGATGCCTCACCTACAACTTCGCACTCGCCGGGAAGCTCATGCTGGTCGTCGCCACAGTACATCGTTGACGACGACAGCCGGCTGGGCACTGACGCCCCGATCTACTTTCGGTGCTACACCCCGACACACGAGTATTTCCTCGACTCGGCAGACTACACCATCAAGGAGCTCATCGAGTACCTCCTCAAGGAAGGAGGCCCATGGGCGCTAGAGCTGAGAGTCAAGACCAGCGAGAAAATCTATGCCTGGCGTCTTCCCTCCGAAACCACCAAGGTGCTGACTCGAACGCTCTGCGAACCGAAGTACGCACACCTCGCCGAGCCAATTATCGAGGAAGAAATGGACTGGTCTAGGCATGTACCGTTCCCGACAGTCTATGCAGGAAACTTCGACGAGGACAAATACCTGGATGCCCTCGATGAAAAACTCCTCAAGATGAAGACGTTAGAGCTCCCCGCCACGCCGAACAACAAGCAAGTCGACAAACCACCTCACTCACGGGAGACAGAGGGCACTGCGTCACCGAGAATCGACGCACCCAAGAACAACAACCAGACAGTCACCACCCAAGCAGCCATGGACCATCTGCTTCAAGCAATCTTGCCGCCCCAGCAGGCAACCATGTCCGAGATACTCCACCATATGGCATCGCTTCCAGAGAAGACATGGGCAGCACTGGCGGCGTTCATCACCGACAGCACTTTCCAGGCGACTATCGGGACTGCAATCGACCGCCTCGGTGGACGGAGGAGCCTAGACAGTACGCAACCAAGTGCGGAAAACACAACATCTCGAACCATGGAACCAGATGGGTCTGGACGAGGCGAGAACCACAAGTCACTACCAGAAGCTGGACAGAACCGACCCGTGACAGAACCAGCAACCGAGCACCCAGAGGGAACCAGTCACCAAGGCAGAGACCGAAACACCAGGAGTGTTCGGAATAGGAAACCAAGCACGATCAACCAATGCTTCCGATGCCAAGGGTTCTGGCATCGGGCGTATGAATGCAGCAACCAACTACGTTGTGTCCGCTGCGGGGGAGCCCACAGCGTCGCGGTCTGCACGCGTCCGCGTGAAGCCACGCCGACGTGTGCGAACTGTGGGGCTGACCACGCGGCGAGCTACGGCGGATGTGCTGTGAGGAAGAAGCTACTAGCCTCTGCCGACAGCAGCCGACGCCAACCAAGCCACACCAGGAATTCAAGAAATGGAAAATACGAAGAGAAGAAGACCAGGAAATCAACCAGCAACGATCCAAGAGGCCACAAACTGAGACCACTGATCAGGGAAGCGGTCTACCACCAGCCACTACGCTGCTGCAGCCATGACCATCGAGACGAACCAGACAACCAGTTGGGGAAAGTCGTCCAGCTCCTAACACAGCTGATTACGACGATGATCCCCAACGGACTTAGTAAAACCTAAAGGGGTTTTCAATAAGGATGTCACCTGATATTCGCAAGGATATCAGTGACATACCATAGCCATTTTCCCCCTTAAAGAGAATAAAAAGCGTCCCCAAAAATAACCCATCCCAAACAAGTGACACAGTAGGTAGAGCTACTTAAGGTAGCGGGGCCACAAACAGGCAGTGAAAAAAAAAAAAAAAAAAAAAAAAACCTCGACTGGGTCTCTTAGAAGAATGGCGCAGTGGAAGCGTGCGCCACTTCGACTTTCAGTTTCCCTGATGGAAGACAGTGGAGAATGCTGTCGAAACGTCGTGAATGGCAGAAGAGTTTATCCAGCAGAACACCCGAGAAAGAATCAGATCTCAAATTTCTTGGTATTTCCCGTCTGAAAAGATCAACTGTTAAACTCTCTTTCAATTTATACTTTAGTAATAGCTTTTTCTTTTCATCTGTAAAGCAGTGTACGATGGTCACGCATGTGCATCCTTCACAAAAGACTCTAGCGAGACTTACGAAGGATCCAGACGCTTTCAGAAGTCCCAGTTCGTCCAGGCATCAGTTCTAAAGCTGTACAAACTTGACTTTGCTGAATCCTTGGATTCAGTATTTGTGCAAATGCAAATGCATCGGTTAACGCAATGAAAACGATCAGTTTTCTCTCTGAGAAGTTCTGTTAATGTATGTTATAAGCAAAATACAGACCTCCGACGACAGAACGTTACAGGTTTCAATCTTTCGCACAAATCCTTTCTGAACAGCAAGCTCTTGTTTCTCCCAGTGGACAGACCTTTTTAATTACTCACTGACATGAGTCCCCCATTAGCACCGTACCGTCTCACCTCTCCCACAGTTCTTTAACCACCGATTTACTGTCTGACTACAGTTCTGGACTTCATTCACTCTGAAGCCGCCTCAGTTCGCAGGCTCAAGTGTTTCGAGCACACTCTGCTGTCAGATATGCTACAGATCACCGCATATCCCGCTTTACAAAGCTGGCATGCCTACGACCTCCACGTTCTGTGATGATACCACCTTGTCGCCCATTGGTGGTTTCACCATCCTTCAACCACTCTGCATAGATTCTCACTACAGTAGCACGCGCCGTTTCTGAGGCGTCGCGCCCACAAACCAACGGCCCGTAATTTAAGGGAATTGCGTGACCTGTGCATAGACACGCGATGCCAGACAAATCTGGTAACTTAAAGTCGCGTTCCCACGACGCGTGGTTTCAGAGGCCTTTCATCTTTGCCGCATATGCTATCCGTCACCAGGCGGTAAAGATGAAAGGTCCGGCCCGCTTATGTGCGGATCGTCGGAACGTGGCTTTAGAATGACTTTTAGAATCTAAGCCACGCCGAATCGCTGCTGTTTGGCGCTCTAAAGATGGACCATCACACTAATAAGCAGGTGGTCATAATGTTTTAGCTGATCAGTGTATATAATTGAATGGGTAATTTTCTGGTATGTGAGGTAACTGAATGATGAGTTATTTCTGAGGTGAGGCTGGCGACAGGTTGGTGAAAGACAATTTACTATCGGAATTAATGTATTATTTTGGGGATGATGGTGAACGAGATATTACTGATTGTGGACAGACGATGAGGAAATGGCCCTTGATACGATTGTTTACCACTTCCAATTGGTGTTTCCTGTAGTGAAGTATGTTTCTACTGGGTTTTAAAGTCCAGTGACAGATGAATGTTCAGTTCATAAATCCACTATGGCGTGTAGTTGTATTATGTTTAATAGAACTTCTTTTTCCTTCGTCTGCGGCTGCGTTATTTCGAAAACGTCCTGTGTTGTCTTCATCAGGTAATCGTATCTTGCTATCGAGAATCTGCAAGATCACGGTAAAACTGATTCTTGAAAAAATCCGGCTGTACCCTGTGAAGACTATGTTGTATTTATACGCCGGGAAAATCTCCGTTCACATATCGCACGTCCTTCTGCTGACCTAGTACTATAGGCTATTACAAATTGTAGTCAATTGCGTGGATTAATGCTTAAGGAAGCTATTTTTCTTAAGTCTCAAAGGAAAGGTGGATTATTTTTAGTAAAAAAAGAGAATTAAAAGCTAGATTTTTCTTTCCTCTGGTCACGTGATAGAAAACGCTCTTGGATTGGTGGTCGCTTTAGAGACGTAACGTGCCTGTAAACGCTGCGGATGCAAATGGAGTATTTCCTATTATCCAAATTTACAACTATTTTTATCGTTCGTTGCTGGTTATTTCTTGTTATTATGATATTTCGTTTTTAATAGAAAATAGAGAAAAACTTGTAGAAACCTACAGCGGAAAAATTGCTATTATAAACAACCCTTGACTTTTACTCATCGGAGCTTCAAAACGTAACAACTTCAATTAAGGAGTCATTTATATTTTAATTAAAAGTTAGAGATTAACAGAAATCGTTCATAAGAATTACTAAAACTATAAATTAGTTGTTTTAGGAGATATTGACGAGAAAAATGCAAGCTATAGTGTAGTAGGTATAAGGCAAGTAGAACAGTTAAATAACTGGATGTTTTGGGCCATTATTTTTAATTGAAGATAAAAAATTATAAATAAATGATAATTTTTTTCCAACTAAACTGAATTTATTGTTTGTTTACTTATCTACCGACCGCGTTTCACTTCATCTCACACAAAGAAACTGTGATGTTTAACTGTTCACTATTAAAATGAAGAGAAGCAACTACGCCATGGTGTAGTTGCGTGATTGAAAAGTGCTAACGAAATTGAGAAGGTCCTAGGTTCGAACCTTCATTGGGATTATATTTTCTTTGTGTGTGCAATTTCTCTCGTTTCAGTTTGCTGTTTATTACATTACAGAATCATGTTTTTATTGGAAGAAAAGTAAGATGGATTATTTTTAATATGAAAACAGGAAAAAAAATAGAGTTTTCTTACCTCTGGTCGCGTGACAGAAAACGCTCTAGAATTGGCGATGCTTTACGTGCCTTTAAACGCTGCGGATGCGAATAGAGCGTTTCCTATTGGTTGTTAAGTGTCATTCAAACGTTTAAAACATAAATTGCTGCCATACAAGGAAACTTTTATGAAAAGATATCCTTCCTCTTTTCATTTTGAAACATACAAGAGATATATTATTATGGGAAAAAAATGCAAGTGCACGGCGATGAATAATAAAATTTATTTTAACAATAACTTGAAGAAATTGCACACTGTTCTTGCAATAGTTGCGGGACGCTTTGAATCCCTTTTGTTGGAATTTTTACGTGACGATACAACTGTTTGTAACCTTTTTGAAATAAATTCGTTTAATTATTCGGTTTTTACATTTGATGTGCAAGTAATTTTCAGTTTCCAAAATCAGCTAAAAATGTTTTTCGGTGTGCAAGTAACTTTCATTTTTTGAATTCTTCTTAGATTATGTTTCAAATGTTTGAAATACGCTTATTACCTAAAAAAATTTGAAACCTTCGAAATGAAACCAAAGTAACGTTCGGTGGATTTTAGAAGAAAAAAAATGCGATGCTACAAACAACAACTAGTATAAAAAAACTCATAGAATACAAATAAAACGTATTCCGAAATTACTGATACCTGGCTTACACAACGTACTAAATTCAACTGAACGAAATTACAACGTAAATGATCTTCACAGAAAATGATATGTGACTTAGTCACAATACCGTCTAGATTTCTACATGCAAGTTGCAGCGAATTTCAGGTATTGTGAGAAAAATTACGGTTTTTTCGGGGAGTTTTTATTGTTGTGGTGTAGACTGGTGTACTACACACTATAAACAAACCATATGTCAAACAATTTTTTCACAGATTCAGATAAACGAACCAGACGTTACTTATCTAGAGAGAGCGCTTGCTGGCAAGTGACGTCACGAGTGTCGCTGGCCCGCGCCAGGCAGCAAAGGAGCGTTTTAGCGGGTTTTAAGTACTTTAAATTTTACGTAAAATAAGAACTTTCGTTAAAAAGTGAATAGTCCGGGCTGAATGACGTGTATCAATAAACAATTTAAAGCTATTTTCAAAAAATAGTCAAATAGCCTATTAATGTTAATATGATGCAATCTAGAGCTATATGCATTAGGTGAGCCTATACAATCGCACTGCATTGGGGTACCAACTCTTTAACTGCCTTTACACAATACGATATTAGCACGCTAGGTCACTATGCGCTCTGCAAATTGGATAATGTAATGCCTGCTTTACCATTAGCGTGACTTTCCATTTAACTTATAATTTATTTCCTTGTTATTATACTTTCTCGGGAGTTCATTCGGATTCTGTACTCACTGACATCGATTTCGTACCCAGTATTAGATTTTGTTTTTCTGCTAAGGCAGTGCTTCACTGGATATCAATTACGACAATTTTTAACTGTTGTTTTAGAAGTAATTTGAAATTTTTCTCTGTGCCTTATCCTGTCAGTATGAAGACTGCGTTATATACACAGAAAGTATGCTCCGTATTAAACACAGCAATATAAATAAACATGTCACAGGTGATTCGCTGGTCTGACGATAAGTAAGTAATTACTTTATTTTAAGTGACAAAAGTAGATTCCTGCAGCAAAGAGCAGCGGCTTTTATTGAGTTGCAGTACGTGGCGTTTGAAGCTGGATCAGCACCATCGCTACTGGCTTTCTCTAATGACTCCGCTGTCGATGCGCCCTAAAGCCACGCCACAGGCTACTGCCTTTTTTCTATACGCCATATACATAATTACTGAGCAGATAAGAGGATTTCAGGTGATCGCGTTAACGGCACAAAGCTTTGACGCACAAATCCGAGCTCAACGTTTTAAAAACGAAAAAGTTTCGCAAGTAAAATGAAAAATCTGCATCGTACAACTACAGTAACTCTGGCGACCCAACACCGAACCCAATCGGTTACCCAGGCTGCCTGACTTACAGGAGCAGCTAACCTACAGATAGTGGGCACAAGCTGCAGTCCCGGCTGCCTGGCTTGCATGGGTAGCTACTGTAACTGGGGCAGTCAAACTGTTAATCCTAGATTTCTGACTTCCACGTAAAACTTCAGTAACTGTGGCAACCAAACACTGTACGAGGGTAAGGTGAAAACTATGCGTCCTAACAATGAGATGGTACTGTTATCAATTCATTTTGTTTCGTAATATTGGTACACGTGTTGTAACAATAAACTTCTCGTTTCAAATGATTCTCAAGCCACCGCGGCCGTCTTTGTTAATAATAAAAGGATTTTCAGAGAATGCCGGGTTATTTATTTACTCGTTTGTAAAGAAACGTAGTATCTTTGACGAAGGCTGCACCATGTCAGCCGGAAGCTTAGATACGCAAATAATTAATGTGGCATTCCCGAAAAACCCTTTTATTATTGTTACGTTTCAATTTTTTCTGTGAAGTCATTTTTGTATACGGCTTTTTAAAGTTGACGCATTGTCTGTGACTTCTTGAAATCAATAAACTGGAATATCGTGCTGTCATATATTCTTCATTTTTTACTGTTTGTCGACAAGGGTAATTCATCCAAAGTTAGTTAAGGTTTATGAGTCTGGTACTTCATTTTAAACATGTGGGGTTGAATTTAAACATAATGACCATAAATTTGAAAAACGAAAAAAACATCAAACCCAGATTATAAAATTCAGGTACATCCACAATATTGTATTGAACGATCGGTGATTAAGGATCTATGTCATAACTGAGAATGAGGGAATATTAAAAGAAATTATAGGGTACATTTAAATCAAAAATAAAATATGGGGAAGCCTTTTGTAAGTTGGGTAACGCATTTGGTTAAATGAATTCCAAAACAATTCAAAAACAAATTTCCCAAAATTGTTTGGACCCCTTTAGAAAAGATATTGCCAATTATATGCACCGATTTGTTGTTACTGGTGCGATGTGGGGTCACCACCAATACATATGAGAAATACGACAGAAAACTAAACAAAGGGATTGAAGCTGGTAACTGTGCATGAAAAGCATGATTAAAAAACCTTGAAAGGATTTTTTTTTTTTTCAAAAGAAAAAAATCATCTTTCTTTAGGACAGTGTACCTGCCAACAAAGATACTTGGACAAATGAAAAACTAAGGGATCTGTATTATGAATTGTTGGAATATCCACCCTATTAACCAGATTTTGTGTCCTCTTACTTCCACCTGTTTCTAAATCTAAAGACATTTGTAGCTGAAAAACTTTTTGAGTCAAATTAAAGGCTGATAACAGCCGTAAGACGTATATTTTTCACTTTATTCAGAAACGCAATTCAGAGATGGGATCCAGTTATTGAAGAAACTTTGAACAAGGTGCTTTTAACTACAGGGGATCTACGTAGAAATAACAATCGTTTTTGACCTAATTATTTTTTTCTGACTTGCTGATAGCTCTTCCGCTCGTTCTTGTATCCACTCAGTGATCCGCTTAACTTGCAGCGTCAACCGATGTAAGCAAACTGTAACTTCCGACAAGTAGAGGCAACTGCAGCAACTGTCTCATTCAAATAATGCATAAAACTTTTAATACTAGTTGCCTGCCGTAGAAGGTAACTAAACTAACTGCGGAAACCAAACAGTCTTCTTTGTCTCTCTGCAGGTTAACTACAGTAACTACTTCAATCAAATACTCTATGAAAAATGTAACTTCACCTGTCTTTTAGAAGTCACATACAACAACTGTGGAAACCTACGATTGCGCTGCACAGTATGAATATACAGCATCTACTCCGATCTTGCATTACCTTGCTAAATTTTTCCTAGGTCTATTTCTGTTATGATTTGGTATTTTAGACAATATTTTAGATCCAAAATACAATTTTAAGTCTGTAATAAACTTGTCAATGAAATAATCCTTATTTTAGGCTGCCAAACTGCAAATTTTTTTCACAATCGAAAACACTTTCATGGAATCATTGTTGGAAATGTTGCTCAAATCAGTTGCGTCGGTAGGCTCCAGATGAAAAGTCAGCAGCAATTACTCAGCGTTATGAGTTTCTAAGACTGAGGCTGCTTTCGGAAAGGGCAGTATGGGTGCTAGCTTTCTAATCAGACTGCGTATAGTAACGTAAGAGAATTTGGCGCACAACAGGACATCAATTTATGATCAAGCACTAAAGCAAACAGAAGGTATTTTAGTTTAGGTCATATTTTTCCACCATCATTACATACGAGAGCAGTCACGCGAATGAGGAAAAATATAAGACATCTTTCTAAAAACTAACAATATGAAGAGCAATTCTTATTCTTAACTAATAAATTTTCTGCATTATGTCCAACTATTCGTTCACTGTCCCTGTTTTTCATGCTCCTTGAGCACGTTTCATTTCACTGTATGTGAATAATTATACATTATTTAATCTTCATACTAACGACCTGGCAGTAAGTATAATATGCTTGATGTCGTAAGAGGAAAAGTGGCCATAAAACCAAAGCTACAGATTTGACCATGCCAATTATGAATAAAACTCATCAAAATCAGCCGGCCCCTAAAGTTGATAAAAGGTGGTGAAGACCAAGGAGAAGACATAATCTTCATACTTAGAAACATATGTTACTTCTTCTATCCTATTTAAGTTCCAGAACATAAGAAAAATATTACTTTGCAGAACAGCACGTCTCATGAAGCCGACAAATTGTCACTTTAGCGTTAGGACATTCAGAATTTTGTATATATAAAGAAACAATAGTTTGCATTCCTTCTTGTGGAATGACATCGAATACGGAACGTTAACGGAAGTTTTTTTGCTTTTGTGCCACTGAAAATGAGTTTCATTATCTGTGAATGTTATGCTAGTTGCTAGCATTATATCACTGCATTGAGGTTAAAATATTCAGAATATTTCAAATATTATATAGGCTTTGAAAGTGTACCTACTTCTTCTACCCACTTTCACCTTTCACACTAAAATACGATATCATTTCATCCTTATAATTTCGCTTCAGATAATTTTTCTAACTTAACAGTTGTAGATGTCATAATAGCCAAGCACCTTCTACAATCAAACGCGCTTTAGCAACGTTGTATTAGTTAGAAATCCGAATGTACTAAGAATACGTGAGAAGCATGGTTTGAGCAATTGATTCTGTTGTAAGTAACAGTTTCGGCTTTTTTGTTGTCCGCAAAACTAGAGAAACAAAACATTATTTGCGTTCTACCCTTTAACCTCCTCCAATACCGTATACCACTTCGATAGACTTGTCTCAGTAATCGAACTAAGCTTGCCGTAAACACACCCGTCTTGTTTTGTCCGGAACACACAAACGATCGCTCAAAGCGCTGTGTGAGATGGCAACACGTGTAGGATGGTTATGTAATTACGGTATCGAATCTTGAATAACAAATGTAAGGCGACGAGGATGATCTCTCAGAGGTGCTTATGTTTACGAGTTCGGTTTTGTAAACATCATCAGTTTTTGCTGACAGGGAACGGGTGTCAATTTCCAAAACTCCAGGCAACCGACATCTTAGCTGATCTTTTTTACGTAACCGCCGTGCTGAAACAGATTTTTAAATATAAATGTGACACCTGCCGTCGCATGATGCGTGATAACCAAACAGAAAGGATTTAAATAAATAAAAAAGGTGAAGTAAAAAAGAAAAGAAAACTACAAACTTTTTGCTTCGTTGCCAGCAAAGCTATCTCAATTTTTCATTCAAAAAGTGCTATGTATTTTTTTTAAAGATTGATTGTACGAGAGAAGCATATCGTTTAATTAAATTCCCTGATGCCCAATGTAAATATGAAAAATGGAATCGAAAATGTAGATGATTCTGCAAATGATATTGCTCATTAGATGTCTTAACTAGTTTTTCTTTATTTGTCATACCAGGACCAACAGACTTTCATATAGCACCCTATCGATTGAATACCGGAGTTTTTTTCCTTTACCTTGTAACGGATATAAATCACTCTGATGTAAATAAATAGATAATTATTAACGTAATTAATTCATATATATGTTTTTGTAAATAATTATAATAACAGCATTGTTTTGAGTTCATTGGCAGCATGGAGAAGCGGTTCAGAGATGATGATATAGGAAAGAAAAGATATATAAGAAAAACAGGAGAACTAGAAAAAATGAAAAGAAGAAGGCATGAAAAAGATTGAAGCGAGGATTGTTTTTTGATGAGAAAAGCAGTATTGAAAATGTGAGTAAATAAGAAATGTGTGGATGATAGTTTAGGAGAATCATAGTTGTACCAAGAAAGGTATTGTGATGTAAAAGGTATTGTTGAATAAACGTTGCATGTGATGAGGGTAAGGGCGGACATTATTTTCATAAATAAATGTGACTAATAATGTTCCATCAGAAGATGGGATAAATAAAAACTGACAGTGCAAAAGGTTGAATACGATAAGGTAATACAGTACAAGCTACGGACAGGTAGTACGGATAAAGGTAGTAATGCACGGTCGTTTGAAGTAAAAGTAGGTGTAGTATTGAATAGTTGAACGGTCAAAATAGATCTCTAAATTAAATAGGAGACACGTTTAATGTGTATAAAAAGTAATACCGTAAGAATCTCCTCTGGTTAATTCTCAAATATTAATAATAAGCGATAATTTTGGGTGTGTGCATTGTATAATTTTTGAAGGCTGAACTTGTGGATCATCCCAGCAAGTGACTAGATCATTATAAAAGTTACCTACAAACGGTGACTAGAACGGCAATTACGTCACGTTCCAGATTTAAAGCTAGGCTAGTTGTATTCCAAAAGGCCGCTTGGAATCTCAAACAACAAACTGCTTTAGAGTTCCAGTTCTTTATTCAATTTGCATTGCACCATTATTTCTGTAACACTACTATAGTGATTTAGCTGATAAGGAACGCTAAACAGGACAAAACGATAGATCTTCAGGAACATGATTCTTTCTGATTTAGATTTGAAGTTTCTGTCATTTAATAAATGAGTTTTACTCCACAGAAACGAAAAGATTGAATACTATAATTTGTGGCATTATTTGTTGTATAATGTGGTATTTAAATTCCTCTGAGACAGATGAAAGCGTGAGAAGTATTTACAGAATCGTCAAATTTCTTTGGAGGTACAGAACTTCATAATTATACCCAGAATTTCTAAAGTAACAGCTTTACAAATTATTTATTGGCATTACACCTCTAAATTCAAATCCACTCACAAGAATTCTTTTATTGACAACATTTCTTTTCAATATAATTACTGTTCTTGTAAAAATATTTTACCCGTCGAGTCTCAAACATCAGAGACTGACATTTTTTGTTATATTTCCGCAGCGGGTAAGTATAAATATTGAGTTTACATCATCTGCAAGTAATGTAGTGTATTGCCACGCTACAACAAAATATATTTGCGAGAAGTTGAACCCATAGCTTGCACAGACAGTCAGTGCGAACAAAGGTACAATGGTAACTGCATGGCTGCGTTCCGGAACGTGACCTTGGGCCGAGTAGCCCTCAGTGAAGGGAGACTCGGTGGGGATGGCACAGTGGATTGCGAGCTGTGTGGTGGGCGAGTGGCCAGCCAGCCGGTATGGTCTGTGGTTGCTCTTGTGTTCCTCGTCGTTATCCGAGTGGGTCTCCGACGACAAGCAGAAAATAGAATAATCGCTTCGGATGACTGCGATCAGCAGACTCGGTGCCTTCTAATATATAGTAACCCCACTGACATGGTGATCATCACAAATCATTGACCAACCCAGTGTCGCTTCAGAGAAAATCTCATTGCCCCACCGAACTTAATGACTCGATATATAGAAAATCCCGAGAACTGATGTAAAATGAACCCATAGTTAGATTTCAAGATGTTTGATTAATTGTGTAAAACTAATATAATAACATTTTATGAAGATTAAATATGTAATAAACGTTTATTAACGTCAAACGTAGGTACAAAGGTGTTGTTAATATGGAAAGCAACATCCCGATTCATCATATCAGCAATTTCAATCATTAATAATATTTTATTGATAAATTATGCAAACAAAAATTAATTAATTTCTTAATAAGAGGGAATAAATCTCTCAGTAATGACCTCGACAAGCGGCTGTCAGCTCAGAGAAGGATTGAAGCCAAGTTGTAAAAGTAGTGGGTTGAATCAGTCGCCAATAGTAAATTATAAATTGATCAACAAATTAAAAAAAACACAGTTCACAATGCACAATTCATAAATGCTTGTGTGAGTCGCTAACCCATACACTAAGAGAAAGTATTATTGGTTTTTTTTAATTTATTTATTTATTGATTATTTCCTCTTCGACCGAAGATATTTTCTACGTACACGAGTTGAATGTCATACATCCTCCTCATCTAGAACCCTCTGTTGGGCTACTGTTAATGTGTTATTGAATCCGAGTGGAGAAAGGTAATAATTCATATCATATCTTATTTTGGGCTATTTTACGTGGTCATACTGATGAGTGTTGGCATTTTTCCTGCAATTCCAACTCACAAGTGTAAGTTTTACAATCAGAATAACACCATGAAAACTAAAATGAATATCATGGACCACAGAAAACATCAAAGCATATACAGACCCTCCCCGTGATCGCCATGCAGGTGCTATACTGAGGTAGCATCTATAAACGACGTATCTTCATTCTGACCTACTTCGAACCCCTCCCGCCCCCACGTGGAGCCACACGTGGCTTTTATCTTGATTCTCCTGCCTCTCCTTTCCATGCACAACTTAGCGTTTACCCTACTAATTCCAGAAACATTTTGTGCTGTTCTCTCTTAGCAGAATATCATTAAAGTTATTGTGCATATAATGAACAAGACTGTTATTTACTTTGTATAATTATCAATATTCGCAATCAAATAGTGGCACTAGCCACTCCTGCAAATGATTAGTTACTGAGAAAACCTCTTTCTCAGGTACAGAACGGGGTCATTTTCTTCTTTATCAGCATTGCGTATAAATTGATAGAATAAAGCAAACTACATATATATATATATATATATAAAACTAAGAAGAGCTGCATTTTTTTTTTTATTATTTTGCTGCATTTATCACATTTATTTCTACATTATTGAGGAATGATTCTTCACCCTTCTTTAAAAGTTTCCCGTAGCTCATTGCTGCCGTTTTGAATTTTTAAAACTCGCTGCAAAAATATTTCCAATAAGCCATGTAAAGTTTATCGTGCAGCGCCATTTCACGTTCAACTTGAAATAAAACTTAAGTGAGCACTATAATTAAAGATGCGCTGAAATTCACTTGGCGGATCAAAATTAGAATTATTTTATCAACAAGTGGTGTGATGACACTGGGGTGATCCGAATCAAAACAGCTTTGTTTCACAGCATCAAAACAAAACGATCTATCACCGGAAGGGGTGGGGCATCAGTAAAGCGGCCCATTGACATTCGGACTTGTAGTACCTACGGTGCACAGTGGTTCAGGGTTAAAATACAGTGGAAATATGAAATTAAGTCATAATATAGATTTAGAAAAATTGCTTCACTCTTAAAAAAAAAAATAAAAAGCTTTAAAGGTTTCTTGCGTATCTTTACAGGGCTCAAGTGAATTTTGTGATTAAAATACAGTGGACATTTGAACTTAAGCCGCAATATCGATCCAAAAAAATTCTTTAAATTGCATTTGTTATGTTGATAAATAATTGTTATGTTAAATTTCTGATAGAAATGAGTCCACACTTCAAAAAAAAATTAGAAAAAATGTATGCGACGAAATCTATTGTTTTTTTTTACGGTCCCTATATCAATGTGTCAAAGTGAAATCTAATGCAATCGTAAGTACCTATTCTTCTTAATATGACGACATAAAAATTTCTTGCGTATCCTTCCAGCTTTGACTACAGGGTGCGAGTTTTTAAGGATTAAAACGTCGTGGACATTTGACGGTCTGATTTTTATCAAAAATTGAACATAACAATTATTGATCAGCATAACAAAATGCAATCTAAAGCAATTTTTTGGATCAATATTATGACTTAAGTTCGAATGTCCACTATATTTTAATCTTGAACCACTATGCAATGATCCGACGTAGATCTCTTGCTGAACAGTGAATGGGGACTACATGCTGGGTTTTTTGAACTCCAAGACTAGCCTACATGATCTTTCAAGTCAAACATCCTAACGCGCTGTATTGCGAATGGGGGAATCGTCCAACAGTGCGTTCAACAAAATGTCTTTTCGCCTTTTCCGATCTCGATAAGGTGTATTGAAATCATTTAATCAGTCATAAAAGGGTGATAATATAACAGAAGCAAATTTCATTTGATTTTCTGGTAATACAAGTTGTTTGCGCTCAAACTACTTGTAAAAGCATTCAAATAGTTTTGCTGAAATATTGCATTACTGATCTGTTAAAAAATTTTAACAGAGTTAAAACTAATAAATATGAAGACTATCTGGTTTTCTTCCCACTATCGCTTTATCAATCATTATTGAATGTAAAATGGTATAATTTTTTACTTCAGATATTCACATAGAAGAACTTTATAAATTGGTCTGCAGGTTTCAGGTATCAATTTCCCAAGCATATGAGGAGACATTTTGCAACTGAATTTCAGATCCTCATAAGTTATCCACGAGATGAGTGGCTATGGGGCGTTGTACTGCAGGTATAGATCCACAAAAGAGTGTACCGCGTTTTGAGATTAATTCGCCTGACAAAAACGTAAAACTGGTGTTGTCCATTCTCTAGTAATTATTGCAATCCTTATTCCACATTTCAATCAACATCCTTGAATCATAGTGGTTTACTTGGTAAAGAATCAATTTATTGAACAACACATTTATTTTATCTGCGGGAGAATACAAAATCCTGCCATGTTTCTATTATCGTTGTTGAAATAATGCGCGATGAGAACTTTTGTTTGCCACGAGAAAGTACGAGAGGAGACGACTGACTGGAACATCTTGTTGGATCCCTTGTTGGAGTGTACTTGGTTGAGTGCATCCAACGATAGTCCTACTACACGGTCCTACAAGCTGGACTGTGAATGAGCTGCTTAAGCGAATTGTAGTGTAGTTACCGTGAGTGTCTAGTATTTATCGCCGCGTGTCGGCTTGTTCAAATGCGCCGTTACCGTGCAGCTCGAACACTATGATTTCAAGTATCTAACCTACGGAGATAAGGAAATGACGGAAATATATATCCACACGCTGTTATGTTTGTGAGCCTTATTTTAACTGTGACAAATAAAATTGTTGAAAAGATGCGTAGCTTGACTCAGACCTCCGTAACCCAGAGTAGCTATGTACTCATCCCCTCCCCCCCTTAAACCAGTGACGTAGTTCATGGACGCTCCCTAAGCAAACATGTTTTTCCTTTTCACCTGGTAGAAATAGACGTCGGTCAACACAAGCTGGAAACTCTTTCGCTTATCGATATCGAACGTCACTGGAAACGTAAACACTTCGGTCTTCTATCCCCAGAAACTGATTTCTCAGGGGGAAAAACATCTCGGTTGAGGGAGTGTTGAACACTGCCGCAGTTATTTCGTAAAAAAAAGGTCAGTCGTCTGTAGAAATTGAAATTAAATTAAAGGAAATAATTGAATGAATCTAAACTAATATTATAAATGCAAAAGTAACTCTGCCTATCTGTCTCTACGTCTGTTTGTTACGTTTCTTGGGCTAAACGGCCAATCTGATCGTGATGAAATTTGACAAGGAGATGCTATTTGGCGTTAGGATGGACATAGCATAATTTTTTCTGTATGAATAATACATGTTGTCATATAATTTTGAAAAATTACTAAACGGCGATAGACAGATGCGTAGGATGTGAGGTCTCTGTAGTACCTTCCCAGATAGCGCTCAGGTAGCTCAGTGGTTAATGCGCTGGCTAACTGATGTTTGTAGCGTGGTCTCTGGTTCAAATCCTGGCGGAAACAAAGATTTTTGAGAATTGTTTTTATCGTATGAGCCACGCCAGGACGGTCGGGTGTTCGGATTCCATACTTAAACTGTAGATTCCAGAGATTTAGGAGTGCAATTAAATCGTAGGTAGTCTAGCAATGCTGTAGGTGTACACTTTTATAGGTTATATTGATCTCTCGAAGATTGTTACTCTCTCAGTCAGTGTGTGTGTAATCTGCACTAATAAGATTATAAATGCTGGTGTAGGTCTCTGCCTTTTTGGCACGTTTTTACGACTAAATGGCTACACCTATATTAATGGAATTTGACAAGGAAGTACATTGTATCTGTAGGAAGGATACAGGACATTTTGTTCGGTATGAATAACAGTTTTAGTCACGAAATATTGAGAACTTATCAAATGGTGACAGACGGACGGATGCGTGTGTTAGTCTGTAATGTTACGTCGGTTGCTGAAGCTGTGCTTCTCGCGCAGTCTGTTAGTGTATGATATGTTAGTAAATTTCGTTTAGAGACAAAACTTACTATTTAGTAAAGATATGGATTTGCTCTGCACTGTACTGTTACTTTGTGTCTGCCTAAAAGTTTCTGGCACCAGTTTATTTTGTCTTTTGTTTTTTACATGCCTTGCGGGCGTAAACCTGGCCTAAGGTGTATCTCTAGCAGAGCACGAACAGCTAAAGTTATTAGAACCCAAGAGTCTGATACACATGCTGAAGAAAGAAGAAAAGACCCTTCCACTCACATCCCCGCATCTTTGTTTGTTTTTCTGTTTTTAAATATGTTGGAAATTGATTCTCTTCAAGAGACAGGTTCGACGGTAGAATGATATGGTGGTGGCTTTCCTGTCATATTATACCAACTCGGTGTTGTTTGGGACCAATCCTACATTACTAACAGCTTTCAATTTGAAGAAACCATCCAGGCATTCACCTGGAGTGATTTTGGGAAACCATTGAAAAACCAAGTATGGATGCCCGGACGGGGATTCAAACCCGTGCCCTCCCGAATGCGAGGCCAGAGCGTTACCTCTCACTCACCATGTTCAGTACAGTCTGAATTCGGGCTATTGGCGCCCCGGAACTGACACCGATTTTAATGACGTTTTCACATAGAAAATTGTGAATCCACCAGCAATTAGTAACTTACGCTATTATTCTCGTGGTAACGTATTTCAGCTGTATTACATACAGCGAGCAGTAAATGAATGAGATTATTAACGGAATCACAATAAACACACTATGAAGTCTTGGCTTGAAAAATCGTCAGGCTTTCCCAACGGAAACACAAAATTTCACCAAAATATAAGGGTAATAATTATTTTGAAAGAACCACGCATTTCTAATAACAGTCAGTAAGTTTATTTGTTATTATGAGGATCTACAGCCAAAAGCGTCAAGTTTGCAAACCATCCACGTGAGCAATAAATAAGACAGGAAGTTTTACTTACATTGGAAAGTTGATAAGAAACTGACAAGCAGATAATTTCAAGAAAATACAAATATTGTTGACTGAGCTACATAGATCTCACGATACTATCGAATTTTAAGTCAACTGAGTACATGTTAGTGGAGTTAGTAAAGATAATATCAGAAGAGGAGTAAAGTAAATAAAGGGCCTTGATGCACATAATCAAAGACAGAAGCCTGGTTAAAAACAGAATTCACAATTACTCTGTGAAATTTGATTTTAAATGTGATTATCAGTATTCAAACTATCATGTGTCTAAAGATGTGTCACAGGAAGATTGAAAAAAGTTAAAATATAAAAAAGAAACTGTTTTAGAATACCGCTAAATACAAAAATTATTCGAAATTTTGAAATAAGAATTTCGTAGAATAGCCATACTTTGTCAGTACCACTATAGATCGATGAACCACTGTACCAAAATTACTGAAACACTAAAATTAATGCTTCGCAGGATTACATAAAACTTTTTTAAACCACCCGCGTCAGTTTAGATATGATATAAAGAAAACTACAGAAAGGATCATCCTCTAGAATGAAACCGACTGATTTGGAACAAACGTAAGTGTACATGTGGATCAAATTGTTTTTAGCAGAAACTGTGAGACAATAATGTTTGGGACAGACATTTTGTATAGCGCGAAATCGATTTCCGTTCGACCATCCTGGTTTTCTGTTTGCCAGACACTTCTGAAATTACTCCAGGCTAAATCCCGAGTGATTCCCATAAAGATCGTAGCAGGTATTTTTACCGATTCTTGTCCAGTGTCAGCCCTGGAGTAATAACGATTTTATGGATGAGGTCTGAGCTGTAGCAGAAAAAAAAATGGAAATTGTGTTTTGGATACGAAGATTCAAAAACCTGTGTCGGTGTTATGTAAAACAATGTGAAATGGTACAGTCCGCTTTCATCGCCCAAAAATAAATTAACCTCCAATTTCTAACATTTATACAATTTCATCAAAGTTGCTGAAAGATTCTAGCAGTGTCACAAAAGAATATGCTTTAAACACAAGACGGATATAGGATTAGTTGAATTTAGGTTTACTACTTAATTAAAAATAGATACTGCGTGAAATAAACAGTTTCCAATGCCGTACATTAATGATTTGTGTTACATAATAAGTGTGATGAAAAGATTATTTGGCGATGATGCTATTATTTATCATGAAATCAAAACCCAGGAAGACTGCGCTTTGTTACAAGACGATATTATAAAAATAATTGCGTTGTGTAAAGATTGGCAGTTGGAGTTAAACGCTAAAAAGTTCCAAGTCATGCGTGTAAGTAAAAAGGTGACACCATATTGCTCTTAATATACAATTAATGGTACTGTCCTTAGAACGGTAGATTCCGCTAAATACCTAAATTCTTAATAATTTATCGTGGAATGAACATATCAAGAACGTAATTGGGAAAGCAAATCGTATGCTCCGATTTCTAGGTCGTAATTTAAAACAATACATTCCGGAAGTTAAGTCGGTTGCATGTAAGTCACTAGTGCGTCCTCACTTAGAATATTGTTGTTCTGTATGGGGTTCCCATCAAAAGGGGTTAATGGAGGCATTAGAGAAGGTCCAAAGTAGAGCCGCCCGATTCGTGACAGGTAGACTATATATAGTTGGAGGGAAAGCGTAAATGCGATGTTGAAGGAGTTAGGTTGGGAAGACCTGGAACACCGAAGGCGTTGCTGTCGACAGAAGCTAATTGAAAAATTCAGGACTGACATATTTCGGAATGACAGCAAAGAAATATTGCTACAAGCAACATTTACACCTCGGAATGACCGCGAAAATAAGATAAGAGAAATCGGGGCCAGAACCGATTCTTTCCTGTATTCATTTTTTTCACGGGCGATTATTGAATGGAATAGAAAGGATTTACCGGGCGAGTTAACTTAAAATCTGACGGGAGTAGCTTTCGATAAAGCTCTCCGGCCATCCTGATCTGGGTTTTCCATGGTTTTCTCAGATCACTCCACGCGAATGCTGGGATGGTTACTCACAATAGCCCATGGGCGGCTCTTGCCATATCCCGTATATCCCTTCCAAACTATTACCCTTTGGGATAGGTGCGATCCACCCTCCACCACTAACCTTTAGTGAATCGCGGAGTAATAATAATAATTACTCTATGATGACTTTTCCAGAATATTCCCTTAAAAATCATTAAAAACTTAGTCTTCAACCCAACTGTTGGTTGTATTCTCCTAAGAGATGACAAGCCGGCGTGTCAGAGGTTAGTTCCTTTCCTCTTGGATCTACAATTTAAAGTTAAACCCGCACAACGGAACGATCTGGGGTAGCTCACGTGATGAAACACAACTCTTATAAGTTCCTAACCCAACCGCGATTTGAATCCTGGACCTGAACACGAACTCTTGAAAGCAAGTGCCTTCGCCACTGAGTTATTAATTGATTGATTAATTAATTTAATTGCGAAGGAGCTCACGCTCCAGTGGCAATTTCCATGCACATCCATTTTCCCCCTTAGCTGTACTCACCTATTTCACCCTCTACAAATTTCAACTTCGAATTCTTTTAGCGTTATGAGTAAATTATTCATCATGTCTCTTAGTTAATTATTCCAAACCCTGACCACGTTACCTAAGAAATAAAACCTTCCCAGGCCTGAAATCGAGTGCCAGCTTGTGGTCATGGTTGTCTTTTCCCTTGCATGCACTACTTCTAATTCTTCCACCGATATCTTTCCACGCCTCATCACCAATATACGCCTTGTACACTCCCATGACTCTCTTCACCTTCCCCCTGTCTTCCAATGAATCTCATTTCAGCTCCTTTATCATATCACTTGCTGATTGTGTTCTGCGGTAATTACCCACTAGTTCACCAATATTACAGCCATTTATTCCAATCACTAACAGCGCAAAGAAAACTAGAATGTTTAAATGTGTCGATGGAGCACTAGTGATGGTTCATGCCAGGCATAAGCATAGAAAAGTTTAATTCAATCGATTGGTTTGACAAGTAACAGGAACAATGTCAGCCACTGAGTCACTTTATTTATTAGTTAAAAAATTCTACTTTTCTTAAAGAGCCGTATTGTTGTTGCTTTGCTGTCTCTCAATCCAACCGTCTACTTGTCTGTTCATAGGTCATAGGCCTCTATCTCCTAAGCGGAATAGGTTCCATTATTCAATTCGGTGTATCTTAAGTGTTTCGTTAATCTGTTTAAAATGTTACATAATTATTTCTAGGTGTGTTCCATAGATGTAAGAGGGTAAAAAAAAAGCAGTATCGATATTTAGAGCTCTTCAAGTAAGGTGCTCAGAATTCAATTTTTTTATTGTCAGTGAGTTTCCTGTCTTTGCCTCAGTCAGGGTCTCCGCTGACATAGTCCTGGGAGAAACATTATATTTATAACACTTTTAGCGGGTGGAATTCTAGTGATTCCAATATTTTCCAAACTTGTGATGGATTTAGAATCGTGGTTTGGAGGGGAAATAGGCAATAAGATTTATACTCTTCTAACAGCACTTGTGTCGACGAGCAAATTAAGCATATTATCGGCAGTAACACCAGGGTACCGGTACAAATTTCGAATTAAATAATGAAGCAAGAGATATGTTACTTTTCAAAGCGAACTTGTGGTATTGATTGTTTGAGTGTATGGGAATTTACCTTAGAGATTAGCTACTCACTAGTTCCGTATAAGGAACCATGATTTTTACAAGTAATATCTCCGACAATTTAATGTGATTAAATTACACTCTATTTTAATATATTATATACGCGTATTCAAGTAGGCTTTTTCTCTTAATTTACTCATATACAGCTGGAAAAGTTTTTTATGCTATACGAGTAAAATGTCTAACCCTCAATAAATTTACATTGATACCATTTAAAAACAATTAAACCTACCAAAAATTAAAACAAAGGAGAGGGTTTTCTGTTTAGTTAACTGGTTTCTGAAGGTGTTTTGCTTTCTCAGATTGATTGGAATATTACAATTTATTTCTTTATATGTTTATGTACTTGTATCTGAAGGTACGTTTTTAAATATTTACAAAATTATGTATTACGGCATTAATAAACTGTGTTGACAAAGAGTGAACAAGCCTGTTTACAGAATTTATTGTTGAGCATAGGAACTCAAGGAAGTTATCAAGAAAAGTGAAGAACCGGGCATATGAACATTATTATTGTAATCCTAGTTAAAGCTGACAGAAAGTTATATTTAGTTTTAGGCGTTCATACTTTTTCAGACAATTGTTTCACCTCGAATTCAGAGATAAAATAAATATTACGGTACATAATGATACTATTATTGAGAGTAATAAGCCGTATTGTGCGCCTTACAGTGCTGACTGCTAATTCTTTCAGATACATAGTTTCTCCACTCCTTACTAAATAATTAGGAATATTTTCGAATTCTGGAAAACGAATCATTGGTAGGCCGTACAAATCGTTGTTCTATTGTAGATATCGACCTCAAAATCTTGTCGGGTAAATTTTCAATGACACTCTGTACAACTTAATACTGATAATCAAATAACCAATATTCAATCTCGTTGAGACAGGTACGTCAAATTTTTACAGCAAAGTGTAAAAAAAATATTTTAAATCTATCCTCTTTCACAATCCTGCATTATCAGTGACGACGAAAGTAAACGTTAGTAATCTGTCTTATTGTACGGAGCACTAGAATAAAAAAACGACTTTATAATACGCTGTGATATTCCTCTGATGGTTTCAGCTATATCACGTAAATTCTAGTAACAGTTCTGACCTCAACAATCACTAGAATTGATCAACAAGGGTCCTATTATTCGTTATTATTATTCATTCCCAGGTCCATTTGGTTCTCATCAAAAATCACGTCTTAGTTAACATGACTGATCATATTTCTTTATGAACATCTCCCGTATAGAGTTGATTTAATTTAACTACGGGGAGCTGGAAGCTAATAGTTACCGCATGTTTGAAACTAGCCTAAGAATTTGGAGGATTAGGCTATATTAAACGAGAAACTCTTACCTTATTATCCATCTTCAGTCATGATTTGTATCTTTAATGCTTATCGTTAATTAACTAATAACATAAACATCACTTAAAAATAATGACACGCTGATCAAAATTTTCGCCACTGCACTCTGTCCTAATTTTACTAACAGATTGTAAGTTTTGGATTATAGAGAGATAGAGTTTCCGAAAAAAGATGTTGGTCCACACATTTTAATTAAAAAAAAAAATAATTCTGCTTTGCTTCGAAGATTTGTTTGATACAAAAGCTAATCTGTTACAACATTTTGTTTACAAAAGTGCGTTACTATAGATCTTAATTATATACTTTTTCCTCCCGTTAAAACAGTTAAGATTTCATTTATTTTTGGTTACTTACCCGAACAAATAAACGATCATGAAAATCCTTTGTACTTAACCAGATTTACTCACTAATTTTCTTAACCAAACTGCACACGTATTTTTCAGAATAATATAGATATAAAATTATATTTCTACTTTTTATTTCTGCTGAAAAATGTTTGCTTAAATATTAACCTACAACTTGTCTCTTACACGAAAACATTGAATACAGCAGGAATAGTATTAATAATTTTCAAAAGAAATCAAATAAAGTTCTCCGTTATTCCTTATATGACTATACTTAATGCCAAAATTAAGACACGAAAGTTTCCGGTTCTACAGAACATGCAGCATTTTTGTGTAATTACGGTATCACAATGGTGTAGGCACTGTGACGTACGAGCTAACCACATACGAGCTAACCACATGTTTCCTTTATGTCACTCTTGTAATGCACATAAAAATAAGGAACAATACATCAATCAGAGTTAAACGGTTTTTACACAAATTATTTTAAAAGTCTTGGAATATACACATCCAGTATTATTACACTTATCACAAGTTGTTAAAAGAGTTGCAGCAGGTAACTCCAAAGTACTATACTGAAGGATTTATATGTTAATGGATTTAGTAAAGAATCATATCTTTTATTATAAAAAGATTTTCTTGTCATCCAAATTATTTCCTTCCATATTGTTTCGATCATCAAAAAAGTTGTTACGGTAATAATACTGCATTCATAGACCCGGATTTAAAATATTGCTCAACGTAGTAAATTTGTTTTAAAAACAATTAGATGGCTGCCGCTTTAAAAAAATTAATATTGAAGCATATAATACAGCAATAAATATTATTCTCCTTAATACATTAAATATAACTATGTGATTTAGTTACAGCATTTTGTCCTTACGAGAATTTCACTTTTGAACATTTCTATATTATGAAAAGAAAATTATTGTTGTTATAAAACAATCTGCTATGGCTTTACAGCGTAAATACCTTACGAAAATTATTTTATCTGACAAATAACGAAAATAGCTCACTTGTTATGGCTTCATACATTCTCGCCTGTTGTTTTTCAATCTATATCTTAATGAATAGTCTGAAATTGAACTGTCAGTATAAGGGGAAGGATATTTAAATCAGTTATAACGCAATAATGTTTAAAAAAAATTAGGAACACTTACTAATATTTTCTGTTCTCTCATCACCGTATGTCAATATTTCAACTGTAACTAAAATTTTTCACAGCTCAGTTTCAAAACAGGACGATCAAACCTTGCTGTTGGCTAGACATTTTGTTTTTTACATTAGTTTCCCAAGTTGTACATATTATTGTAAGCGTAAAAAATTCACTGTGAGGTAGTCCGTAAAACTTTGATTATGCTTTATCAATTTCTAGCTTCTAGGCCCCTCAAAAATGACGAATTCTGGCAATTAATTTCTTCGAGTTTGCTATAACAGTGACACAGAATACAGCAGCAACATATACATCGAATATAAATAACTCCGAACCCCATTAGAAATAATGGATTGTTCTGTCAGTCCAATTCCTTGCATTCCTAAATACAACGGTTATTAAATAACTTTAAAAATTGTGTAATGTGGTAAATGTTTCGTAGTTTACAAAAAGAGCAAAATACTGAGTAAAAGAAGACATCTACTTCTAATGAATATAAATAAACAAAAGGATAATAATTAATAATTAATATTTTAATTTAAATGCAATATATAGTTTTCAGGGTTATAGCAATTCATTTATTCGTGGAATAAAACAACGCTCATAACCTGGATTTGTGCAGTACCAACTGTGTCAGCAATTAGTCCGACAACGAAGGCCGGAGGTGTTGCGGCACCATGACCAAACTAGATTTTTCTATAGATAGATAATAAGCACTTCCTTACAGTAATCGTACATATAATGCAAATGTCGTAGAGCGATGTAGGTTGCAGTTGGTATTGTACTGAACATATTGAGACTTGTATTGACGCTTACCTAGCAGTGAGCCTCGCTCCGTCGCCGTAGCTGCTGCCAGCGTCTTGTTGAGGCGTCGCGCGGCGTCGGCCAGCTACTGTGCGTCGGCGGTGGGCGCCGGCCCACGAGGACGGCATAGAGGGGCGTGGCCCGGGGGAGCGTCCACCAATAGCAGCGCCCAGCGCGGCACGCCCACGCGGCTGCGCATGCGCGCCAGGGGTATTGGGGGCGGCGGCCTCGGAGACACGCTGGCCCACTTACTAAACAAGACGACTCCTGCGGTAACTAGAACACTGCGACTAACAAATAAACCACACAATGTTTAATTGATTGCGTAAGGATTCCCAGGATAAGTTAGGCGGCTAATACATTTCACAGCTGGAAAGAAATCACAGGAAATTATTACTATACACCTATTATAACAACTTTTGAATTCCATTTACAATTTACAGCGCGTCAAAATCCACAAACTAGTGAGTTAGCAAGTAGGATATGAATTCTAATTACTATAAATCAACACTATGTATATCAGCCAATCTGACTTCTAGTTGGTTTAATTGTATGAATTATTCCCCGATGGGTAACTGATAGGCCTATACTAGTTATTTAATCCTTCTTATTAAATAGTAGCAGTGACCATTGTCAAAGTTGCAGTACTTAATTCATCAATTCTTTTAAAATGCAAAAAAAATTTACTTAGATTTGAAGACTGTAGAAATCATTTGCCTGAACTGATATCCTAAAGTTACCAGAATAATTTAAATACTAACTAGATTTTGTTTTCTTTTGATTTTCAGAAAAAAATTCTCACCAATATTTAAACAAAAAACAAAAACAAAAAAAAAACAAAAACAAAAAAAAAAAAAAAAAAAAAAAAAAAAAACCCAACATTTACAAAGCTCTGGGACAGACCAAATTATATTCCAGTAATTACTACCACTAGTGACTGTACTTAGATACTGACTTTCGTTAACTCATATGACATATACTTTTTTAAAAAAAACTGTTGCGTTGCTATACGATGAAATGTTGGATACAGTATATTACACTTACTCTATTCATAAAATGAGCTCAGTTACCAAATGGTAGCCTCATATTTAGATTTGTCTATTCATAAAGGGGACGATAATAACTAGTACTTAGGTTGATGTTGGTATTTATGGTACTAAGTATGTTATTTTAATTTATATATTATAATAATATAATATGAGAAAAATGGGATCGATAAAACATAAATTCTGCACTGATGTGACTTAAAGTATTCCTATTGTTAAATGTTTTCTGGTGAATGCCGAGATGTTTCCTTAAAAAAACATGACCGAATTCCTTCCGGGCCTTGCCCCAGTCCTTTCCTGCGTCTAATGAACTCGACGTTCATGAGGTGTATAGCAATTGCACATAGATTGTACTCCAAACAGAGCGTCATTACAAACTCTGTGTAGAATCTTCTTTTGCCTTTGATCTTGTAGTGTCCCTCTTTGTATGTCTCTGGGATTAACTACTTTATAAACAGTTTACTGATTAATACAAAATAAATGATTGTTGGTGGGGTTCTCTTCCGAGGTGGTCCTTCACATTAATACAAGTGAAACATGAATTATTAATGAGAAACATATTGATTTTATTGATTTTATACATAGAAAGCAAAGTTATTTCGGAGAAACAATTACTTGAATGGGTAAATGGTTGTTCCCTCTTTGGTACTGGAATTTACAGTTCTTTAATTTTGTTGGAGCTCGTTGTGGTCTCTGTAGACGATTGCGTTACCGTAATGTTGAGCAGCGCAATGAGAAGAGTCGTGTCGGTGACCCGCGACGGGGCTTGCAGAGCTGCGTCGTGTTTCGGCAGGCCAGGTAGTCGACCCGCTGAGCGAAGGGTGGAGTGGCGTCTGGAGTCTCTCCTCCGCGACAGCCGGCAGCTCGTCCTCGACCCCGGGGGACCTCAGCAATGTGTCCTCAGTAGCGCAGATCGCCCGCTGCTGTCTGCTCGCGTCGAACCAGAGTCCCTCTCGTCCAGTCTCCGCCGGTCCGACATCAAGTGTCCGTCCTCCGTCAATTCTGCCTTCCTCGTAGCCTCGCCTTGGGCGGAGTTCGTTCCTCTTCTCTCTCCCGATTGGTCGAATATATAATAAAAAAAACAAAAATATCAGCAACCAGCGAGAATGAATTCCATTGGCTGGGATAACCCCACCACCAGCGTCATTTTCTTGGTTGGTCATCCCCCTCCATATAACCCTAGTCTCTGTGGGCTGCACTTCTTAAGAACAAACAGTTTATTGTTAAAGAATGTTTCTTCGCCAGCGACGTCTGCGAAATGTCTGACAGCTCTGCTGGAACATTTTATGATTGGGGCTCTCAAAGAAACCTTTCATTCGTCGAACATCCACACAGGGGAGCTCACAATGTAACACTGTGTCCATTGTTTTAAACAAACCTCTACTATATCCGAGAAGCTCTCCATCACTTCAGTAAATTAATGCCCCAAAACACTCGGTAACACAAGGGAAGTCTGTTATTTTGAACGTCAACCAGACCTCAATAAAGTACATTCTTTATTACTCACTAGCCTGTCCACTAGGTTACAACCATTATCCTTTCTATGACAAGTAATAATATTAAACATTCCTCATGATAACCTCGTCGGTCGAGAACCGGACTCAAATCAAATGATATGAACTTATGTAAATTAAATACATTATGGTAATAACACTACTGAATCTAACAACAACATTTCTTGTTACTGATAAATAATGAGATCTACAGAATGGGACATCTCATTTACCCACGTTCCCGGTTTTTCAAAAATTGCTTTATCAATTTTTGAAAGTTCTTGATTCTTTATTAAAATATTCCTCTTAAAAAAATACTACAATGCGAATCTAAACATTCCCGAACATGATGCTAGTGTGTATTCATCTAGCGGGGTGAATCGTCTGTCATTAGCTCAGGTTTATCACACATTCATACCACAATATTGCTATAGATCTAAATCTACTTAAATAAGACACATAGTTAAGTTCTTACCTATTCTACACATGCACTTATTCTACAAAATTAGATGATTTTGCTTATTCCTTTTAACAACGCTGCCAAAACAGTTCAACGCTATTTCAGTAACCATTAACGCGATTGCAGATAAGATGAAATACTACCATTACTAAAAACTCAACTTTAGCGATAAATATCTTTAAGAAATCGTTTTCTGTCTTTGCAATATATTGTTAGATGTGAAACTTGATCTCACACGAAAAGGGGAATTAGTTAGCTAGCATGCAATTACTCCACTAGTTAAAGCATCATATTTTCTCATGTCCACGGTACATTTAATTAGACGTACTTTGCGAAGCGCTAGACGTAGAACTGCGTATTTGCGTATTCCTGTCTGACTATAACACTTACTGTATCTCAGCTACGAACATGATGCGACTTTCCATTCGCAAATTAATTCTCTCTCACTCAGAGAATTCATGACATTTATCGTCATTACAAAGTGAAACGAAAGGTATCAACCTTCGTTCATTCAAGCAACACAGAACGCTAGAAATGCACAACGCTCTCTAATCATGGTCTTACCTTATTTGCCATGTAGAACATGCTGAAGGCATCCTAGACTAAACGTCCGTAGCTTACTCAATTACATTGCACCATTTTTTTATTACCATGGGCAAGTAAATCAGACACAGGAAACATGTACGCTTTGCTCAGTTCTAAATCCTACTCTCCGTTTTATACCGCATTTTACTTCGCTCGTCACTAATACTCTCGATTATTATTCACTGCTACTAGCTTTGGTGTTGTCATATAAATTATTTATTAATCTACTTCCTTTCCCTGCATGTCTTGCAAATTTAAATGACTGATTGACCTTGTTAACCACTCGCCTTTTTTACAATACTGCAACTTATTTCTGGAATTACACGATTCAAATTCCTAATTCATGAACAATATTAATTCACAAAACTGTTATGCTACTGTGCATTACTGTCCTTTGAACACATGATTAACGTTAGACGAAGTTGTTTCTTTGAACAGAAAACCTTCTTTATAGATCATCCCACTATCTCTGCTTACTGAATTTTATTACCGGAATGAAACATCGATTTCTACTGTTGCCTCATAAAAGAGCAAATGATTCCCTTTTATTTTCGGGTACAGCGTTTCTTTTAATCTACTAGAGATACGTAACACAGCAAATGATAAAATCTGCAGCTAATTCATAAATGCAACAAATTTACTCTTTCCTCCAAAAGAAAATTATATAATTTTTAGATTCTCTGCATCTACAAAGAATATTAATATCACTCACTTTCGAGTATATTCCTAGCAACTATCTAGAATGAACTGACTAACTTAAAAATCCTTATTGCTTAATCATATAAATTTATATGTATCAAGGTCACATGTACGAGCTCAAAACATCATGAATCACCAGATCATATTTTCCAGGTGCACAAAACCAAGGAATCTTGATTCTATAACCTCTTTAATCTACCATGAACTACCTGAAACCATTTCTCACATTCTGAGACTCTTCCGCCAGAAGTATTTCCACATCCGGACACACTGTGCCAAACAGAAAAATTTTCGGACCTCTTACTGATTTTCCTACATTTTTGCAATTTCAATAGCATTGAAATAACCTTGCAATAAGCGAATGCGTGTAAAAATTCTGACTGTTCGGTTTGTTGGACAACATGAATACGGAAAAACTCGCATTCAGAGATTTTTCCATCCACGCTTACACAAGGTGATTCCTTATGATTCAAAGAATTTTGTTTGCCTGTTCGGCTCGCAAACGAAATCATGGATACAGCAGGTGTCATCGCATTTTCCACTAAATTTACATACTGCGAGTCTTTTCTTTCTCTGCCAAAAACCAATACTTTACTTGCTAGAGGAAACCCTTTCTTTGATACGAATGCAACACTAATGTAATCCTGATTAACCATTTTTCTCGATTCATCACAATCTTCGGACTGCTATACACAGTTGGGATAACTGCACTGACTTTGGCAAACGATTCGCTCGTGACAAGAATGAGAGTGTCTGTCTGCTGACATTCACATTCAATGCCTGTTTCTAGTGACTGAACGTCGTAATTCTCCGCTTCCCGAAAGCTTTCTTCTCCGATGCCTGCACAAATTGAGTCTGTATTCTCAAAATTGTTTATTTCCTTAGTGAAACTTGAAAATTCTTCCCTCACTATTGAGCGAACTTCCGACTTCAAATCTGCTTTCAACTCAGCAAGTTCTCCCCTAATATCATCCATTTGCGAAGTCACTTCAGTTAATTTCCGATCCATTGCGTCACACCGCGAATCTACCCTTTCCAAACGCGAATCTACTCTTTCCATTTGTGACTTCACTTCAGTTCGAAAATCATGGACTTGTGATTTTATTTCAGTTCGAAAATCATGGACTTGTGATTTTATTTCGGACTGCATGCCTCTCAAAAAGTCCATTATTGATCCCAAAGTTATCGGTTGCAATTCAGCAACAGTTTCTTCCCGTGAATTTAAGTTATCGGTTGGTAATAACGAATCTACAACTTCGTGTATTTCGGATTGATCAACCGGTTCGACTCCAACACTTGTCCCCGGTAACACAGAATTTTCCTCGGCATTCATATTGATGATCCTATTCCTTAATCGCATTAATGTAAAAATGGACTTCAAAATAATACAGAATTTATCCCAACAAGCAATGAAATTTAACACAGCAACAGAAAACACGGCTCATATACGAAACAATTGTAATCAATCCGGCATACCATAAGAAATGACAATATAACCCCACGTCAAATCACAATAAAGGAAGACAAACAAATGAAACAACGCCGCATTGCAACGAACATAACACAACAAATTTCAATGAAACCAATATACCATCAGAAAACTCAATACATTAGACACAACAAAATGTGATAAAAACAAAACGAAATAATTGACACAACATCTGAACACCGGACTGCATTAAGCTGAAGCTGGAAAGAAAATACACACTGTATATTCTACAAGCTCTACAAAAGGAAAACAAACATCAAATACAAGAAACACAAATCATTCACCCGCCAAGACAGAAGTTCACCTGCTTCGCCATCTGAAATTAGTTGACATGCATATTCAAGCATTAACTTAATATCTCATGAAGTGAGAAAAATTAAACTGAACAAAACAAGCTCCAATAAAAATTTTGAATTCAACTTGAGGGTTAAAATGTGAATTTTGACCATCGGAAGCCACGAGTTGGGCGCCAATTATGTAGTGTCCCGCTCTTGTATGTCTCTGGGATTAACTACTTTATAAACAGTTTACTGATTAATACAAAATAAATGATTGTTGGTGGGGTTCTCTTCCGAGGTGGTCCTTCACATTAATACAAGTGAAACATGAATTATTAATGAGAAACATACTGATTTTATTGATTTTATACATAGAAAGCAAAGTTATTTCGGAGAAACAATTACTTGAATGGGTAAATGGTTGTTCCCTCTTTGGTACTGGAATTTACAGTTCTTTAATTTTGTTGGAGCTCGTTGTGGTCTCTGTAGACGATTGCGTTACCGTAATGTTGAGCAGCGCAATGAGAAGAGTCGTGTCGGTGACCGGCGCGACCGGGGCTTGCAGAGCTGCGTCGTGTTTCGGCAGGCCAGGTAGTCGACCCGCTGAGCGAAGGGTGGAGTGGCGTCTGGAGTCTCTCCTCCGCGACAGCCGGCAGCTCGTCCTCGACCCCGGGGGACCTCAGCAATGTGTCCTCAGTAGCGCAGATCGCCCGCTGCTGTCTGCTCGCGTCGAACCAGAGTCCCTCTCGTCCAGTCTCCGCCGGTCCGACATCAAGTGTCCGTCCTCCGTCAATTCTGCCTTCCTCGTAGCCTCGCCTTGGGCGGAGTTCGTTCCTCTTCTCTCTCCCGATTGGTCGAATATATAATAAAAAAAAACAAAAATATCAGCAACCAGCGAGAATGAATTCCATTGGCTGGGATAACCCCACCACCAGCGTCATTTTCTTGGTTGGTCATCCCCCTCCATATAACCATAGTCTCTGTGGGCTGCACTTCTTAAGAACAAACAGTTTATTGTTAAAGAATGTTTCTTCGCCAGCGACGTCTGCGAAATGTCTGACAGCTCTGCTGGAACATTTTATGATTGGGGCTCTCAAAGAAACCTTTCATTCGTCGAACATCCACACAGGGGAGCTCACAATGTAACACTGTGTCCATTGTTTTAAACAAACCTCTACTATATCCGAGAAGCTCTCCATCACTTCAGTAAATTAATGCCCCAAAACACTCGGTAACACAAGGGAAGTCTGTTATTTTGAACGTCAACCAGACCTCAATAAAGTACATTCTTTATTACTCACTAGCCTGTCCACTAGGTTACAACCATTATCCTTTCTATGACAAGTAATAATATTAAACATTCCTCATGATAACCTTGTCGGTCGAGAACCGGACTCAAATCAAATGATATGAACTTATGTAAATTAAATACATTATGGTAATAACACTACTGAATCTAACAACAACATTTCTTGTTACTGATAAATAATGAGATCTACAGAATGGGACATCTCAATCTTTTCCTCTTTTCTTCTATCGGACTAGATACATTTTGCCTCCTCTATTTTATTTCAGCCGACTGCTAACATAGGTTCTTCCGTTATACATTCATCAATTACACTCCTTTTTCCCTTTAAGAAAGAACAAGAAAGAACATACTCTTGTTTACCTCAACAGATACTACAACCGTTTTCTCAATATTAAATGTTGCCATTTGTCTGCAAACCATGTAAGTTTTCTGCTAATGTAAATCTGTTTGTGTAACTAATAGTTCTGAGGAGAGAAAAGTGAATAATTCGATCATTCGCACAAATTTCTGAGAAAACGCTTTAATATCGCCAAAGTTATAGCCTATAGCAATTCTACCAAATATTTCCTAGTAAAATGTAAATAGGTGACCCGTACGAATACTTAACGAATGATTTACGCTTAATAGCGGGATTGGTGGTTTGTAATACGATTAAAGAATAAACGGCTCATTTGCATCAATTATTTATTTGTCTACTGCAACAGGTACATAGTACCCTCTGGCTACTATGTTACTTTTCTCAAATGATCCTATCCTATAATTTTTATATTAATAATTAAATATTTTAAATTATTAATTTTGGAATTTTGAAATTCAAGATTTCAAAACAGAACTAATCAAACTGCATTTAATCTAAAATTGATTGTATGCAAACACATAACAGTTGTTAAATGAAAATTATCTTCCCCCATTTTTAACAAAACATGAATTCTAATAGAACTCAGAACAATTTAAAATAAATACACTCTGAGATGTATACAATCATCCCGGCATTATAAATACACATATACAAGCAAATACTTCAAGTAATATTATGATGTTTGGCGACAATAATGTGACGGACAGTCATTATGTCGGGAATACAATAGCTGAGCGTTAAGACTCTTAATAGGTGTGTTACGGTTCCATTGTATGATGACGTAATTACAAGCGTTCACTTCTCGTACTTATGAATTGTTGTTGTGATTTTTCCGTTAGCTGAAATGCTGTATCTAGAAAACCTCGGAACAGGTAGTGTGTGATGTCTTATCTTGTATATAATTGCACTGGCTTAGTACAGTTACACCGAACCCTCTCCGCTTGCTATTTCCTCGTCAAATATTTTCGCGTAAATGCCTCCATCGCCCATACGGACAATGCGCATATAAGTAATGCAAGACACAATTGAATTATCGGGCCATATAACATCGACCGACAAAAACATTCACTGTGGATCACACTAACTCCCTCTCTGAATGAAACTTATGGCCGTCTCGTCTCCTACTTTCTCTGTATTCCCTACATCATATATATCATTTCCGTAAGGTTAATTTATTTTTTATTTTATTTTTTGTCACAAGCCATTATCTCTCTTTATACCTAACCGAAATCGATAAATGAGGTGTCCTTTTGAATATTAAAATCTTGACTTCGGTCACATCATAATTTAAGAAAGTAATTTTTCCAAATTCGATCCTTAAAGAGCAAAAATGTCAATATTTCTGAAATGCGGTTTCCTGTACCACGAACCATTTATCTCGCTGTATTTCTAACCGAAATAAGGTAACTTTTTAAAGATTAGAATCTTTGACTGAGCTTCCAGACATAACAATGACTGTAATATACACTTCTGATTGTGCGAATTTAGTCTTGAATTAAAAAATAATAATAAAAAAATAAATTAAATAAAAAAATTTAAAAAATATATTAATACGGAAATTTCTGATATAAAAAATTATGGACTTACCAGAAACAAGATCGAAGTAAAATAACTCATCATAACAAAATTTAAGAATTATTTAGCACTTTCAATTACTTAGGATAGAATTGGTAAACACATGCGCTTCACAATATACATAATTACAGTAGAACAGTAATGATAAAAAAAAAAATAGTGAATGGTAAGATTTTGAAAGATATGTTACAGTCAAAATGAAATTACGTAAATTCATGACAGAATCCACAAGACATACGCCACCGGACCATAGCAAATAAAAGTAACAAGTACAGTTAAATATGTTCTGCCGTGCTGCAAAAAGTGTGTTCTGCGTGTAAACAGAATTAATAGAAGCGGAAACATCCACAAAGTCTCGACTACACTTCCAGAATGAAATCACTGATGCAAAGACTGCCAACAGGTCTAACACTGGGAAGGATGGAATTGATTTATCAAGATATGAAATAATTATTAAGGCAGCTACTCCCTCCGTGAAAGGGAAAACAACTTTTCATACAGTTCAAACATCGGGAAAGCCTCCTTCCTTTCAAACGGTATTTATCATTCTCAAACCCCGTTTTCAACTTCTTCCATTTAACCTAACTCAGTTCTTCAGACTTACTGCTTGGAATAAAAAATAGTCAAAAATTCATCCTCTCTTTTTTCTTTTGTTTGAGGGAGCATGTTCGTCTTCTTCCCAATCAGAAACACAGCTACACTCACTCCAAAAAGTTGATTGCTGCGTTCGGGTCTCACACCCCTCGTTCTGTTCCTAACTCGCATTCGGGAGGACAGCGGTTCGAATCCCCGTCCGGGCACCCAGATTTGGGATTTCCATGGTTACCCCAAATCACCCCAGGCGAATGCCGGGATGCTTCCTTCAAAAGGGGCAATGGCTGAATTCATTCCCGTTCCTTGTTCTCAGTCCCATCTCGCTTCTAATAACGTCGACGAGGCGTAAAGCCATAAGTAAAAATAATATATAAACATAAAGTCAGTTCCTGAACAAAATGTATTATTAATTCGCACAAGCGCCAATTCTAGGTCAAATATTATTTTCTCTCCTGCCTTTCTTTTTAGAGAAGAGCGTGTATCAAAATCTCGTTTCATAGATCGGATTAAGACCATATTATGGAGCTGCAGTGAAATGATCCATCACCGATATTAATTGCGAAGAAGTATCGGGTTGTTTTATTATTGAAACATCATTCACTTACTTGTGGCGGAACTTTATTTCATTTATAAATTTAATTATTAGTCAATTGATGAAGAATTTTAGATTAAAGGTCATTTTGAGCCTGAGAATTTAATATTCCAATCACAGGGAAAAGGAAGCTGAATGCAAATAACTTAATAACTTTGTACTAAAAAATATAATCGTCACATCGATTATCGATTAATGATTAATTGGGCTTATATCTTAACTGCAACTTAAATGAATTACCAGTAAATAAATAAAAACAATATCGCAACATAAATTGCGGGATTTTGTAGTTAATGACCGTAATGACAAACTATACTTATTAAAAGCTTAAATTTTGAGGTAGAAAGTTGTGAAAATTATTTGAATCCAAAAATGAATCAGTTGGTGTCATCTGTAAAGAAAATTCTTAGCATGAAAAGCAGTTTTTGGACAGCATCGCAATAAAAGTAAGTTGTAACAGTATATAATATCATCTCGTGATTTCTGCCGAATATCTGCCTTCCGAATTGACTGCAACCAACGATCTTCTGAAATACTTTACCTCACACTAACAACGCGAACTTTGTCAACACGAGATTGTATGGACTCTTGGTACTCTATGATACAAAAGTCTTGTTCCCGTCGTCGACTGCAGAAATTAAATTTGCTGTCAATAGCCTGATCAACTTCCAACATCGGTAAATAACCCGTTGAGAAAGGGAAGACATGATGTGTACGGGGCAATAGCCCGTTACTTAAAAGAGGTAGATATCACTCTTTAAGGAAATCACTTAGAAAAATAAAATAAAATTATGAATGTATAAATCCGGTAATTTACGTATAATGTAAGGCTCGAAATTGTACTTTAGCTGGTAAGAAATTATCATAAAATCTCAAGTGTCATCGTATTAAGTAACTTCCATTAATTGTTCTCAGCGCTACCAATTCTTAAAAGGTAAATCATATATCAATCTCTACCAAGTCAAAAAAAAATATACTGTGTATACCACGTAATCAACTCGATACTTCAACCAGAAATTATGTCTTGTTCTACAGGCTATAAAAATTTTATCTGGTAAGAAAACGTTATGAAAATTTTAATTGTAATCTCGTTATGCTACCATTGTTGTCACTGTTTTATTTTATGATCCACTGTGAAATGAGGCTTGATTACATTACTTTAAAAGGTAAAGCAACACATGTACATAAAATCTAATGTAAATATTGAAGCTGGCTGTATGGTCCATAGACCGAAGGCCATCTAAAATAAAAAAATAAAAAATTTGTTTTCATTATGTTCCCGTAATGACCTTTGCTGCCGCGGATTTTCCTTGAGACTATCAACACGAAAATACAAGCTACAGCTTCTACTGCTTGATTAGCCAAAGCAGCTTCTGACACTGCGGCGACATTTTGTCCATTTTGTAAGTAATACATCCGCATTTTTTTTTTAAATGACATGAAATAAAATCATCACTATGACGTGACATTACGATAGTAAACAGAACCGAGGCTTAGGGTGAGTAGCAGCAGTCGAGCGTGGGTTCAATTCCCTATTGGGACATTCAGATTTCGGTTTTCCATGGTTTCCCAAAATCACTACAGGTGAATGCCGGGATGGTTTGGCGGTGACCGAATTCCTTTCCGTTCCTTGTCTCCCATCTGAATCGGCTCTAATAACCAAGAAACAAGTTGTAAACAGAGCTTAAAATCTAAAGCTAGTATTTACATTTTTAATAGACTATGCATTCAATGCTTAATTATGATATATGGATGTGTCAATTTTACTGTTGGGCAAATTCAATTAAACAAGAAAACTATATAAAAAAAAGCAGCAAAGAAGTGACCAGGTTATATAACTCCACCACTTACTATCATTGAAATAAATTGCTTTCCGGCGGCTCTGAAACAAGGAGATACAAAGGGTATTTTTTTAATTTTCGCCTGTTGCAGAAGGGATTTATTTTCTAGTTGTAACTACTTGATTTAAGCTTAATTTTCCCCCGTGTTCTAGGTAACTAAAAAATTGAAGACCTGAGTTCAAAAAATTTCAAAGACCAAAGGAAATGTTTTCCAAACTGACCTATTAGGTAGGGGAGCGTTGTATCTAATATGCAATGATCGTTTTTGTCACTACGATAAATATTTTCAAATTCGCATCCTTGAAACTCATATTGTAGCTTATTAAATGCAAATAAATATTTTTTCATAAAGCGATATGTGACTTCGGGTAGGTTAGTTTCTGTTTATTCATTAAGGACATCGGGTAATCATAAGAATTGCAACCTGTACGATAGAGAGGTAGCAAAATACGTTTCGAGAATTAAAGTAGAACAGTTTTAACGGTTTTATGGTTACTACGGTAATTTCCTGCACCTCGTATTGTCTTAGGCAATTATCGAGTGTGTTAAACTTAATTTAACCTAATTGTCAAGGAATATACCCCTGTGCATCTACTTTCCCATTTTTTGTTTTTATATTTAATTCTTCAATTTTCTCTAATTTCTTCACCTACCTACTTTTGCCCTTCATGGATTTTAATTTTAATCCCTTTCAGTGTATTTCGTAAATTGGTAATTTAGTCCAATCCCTGACAACCTTACCCATAAAAGAAAATTTTCTCACTCCCTTACGCATACAATCGCATGCCAACTTGTTTTCACCGCCATCTTTTTCTTTACAGCATTACTCTTAATTCTACTACTATCCATCCATGCCTCAACACAAATGCAGGATTGTACACTCTAAGCACACCCTCCAACCTACTCCACATGCCGCTACTTAATCGCCTCAGTCGCTGATTATTTTCTGCTATAATTTCCACAAACAAACCTCATATGCCACTCCCTGTTTTTGATACCCAAAATATTGATCCTATAATACCAAACAAACATATTCAAGCAATGGTCTGAGAAAGGTTTTGTAACCCAATTCATTCACTTCCCTGGTACATCCTCCCATCACACTTTCCATTAAATGAATGGTTTTGTAAACGCTTTCTGTCACCTGCCATTTGAGGTTATTAGTAAACATTATGTCAAGATATTTACAATTCGATTCCTCAACACGTAATTCCTTCCACAAACTTTATTCATAAAAATTCTGGTATTACAGCTTTGTACCTAATAAGTTGACCCTTTGTGGTTCATTCATTAGTACGGTCAACTATTCTTCAGCATTCCCATCTTCAATTCCACCTTCTTTGATACTGCCTTTCCTATTAACTATTTTCTTTCTTCATTTTGAGAGTTTCTCTACCCAGTAAGTCACAATTTTATCCACTCCAACGTTTTTTTTTTATTTATTTAATACCATTTTATGGTGTCTTAAAAAGATCTAGCGGTACACTATCACCTTGCTGTTTATTTCATCCAAAATATCTTGCATAGCCCACTAACTTAGAATATCATGAATATCCTTGCCTAAAATCATATTACCTATTTGCAAATTGCTTTCTTTCATCATTGACAATTCTCGTGTGATTGTATAACAGCTTCTTTTTCGGTTAACCTGCCACCGTCGTCAAGCTGATTGGCCTATATTTTACAACCCTGTTTTTCACCTCTTCTTTAGAAAGCAGGACTGCTATCGCGTTTTCCATTCTCCTGCCAAGCATAAAGTATATACACTCCATCTGAATAATATTTCAAGATAAGCTACAATATCGTATCAACCTGTATGAATATTATCTACACCAGCCCCTTTATGCTTTCTTAGTTCCCTCATAATAATCCTAGGATGAATTTTTAATCTTTTAGTCTGCTCATTTCTAATTGTGGCGACAAGCTCGTTCCTTCATTCACATCCTAATGGTCGCATAAAACCAGTTACTTAATATCTCTGCCTTTTTTTAAAATCTTCAGTAATTTCTTCTCCACCCCTAATTATAATTGGATCTCTTCCCTTCATGTTTTAAACATAGCAAGGAAAAATTCTAGATGTATAATTCAGTGTTCTCCCTACATCAGCAATGCTCATCATAAACCAATTTTTAGCTTCTTTCTTCTTTGCTATTAATCCCTTGGTTAGGTGTTTCTTACGTTCCATACTTTCTTGCTGTCTCTTAACTCTGTCGTTTTCTCTTCCTACCAACTTCTTAATCCTTCTTCATCTCCTTGTTATGTATAGGTTATGAGGTTTTTTTTTAATTTCGGTTTTGGAATAAAAGTTTTTCTCCCACTCATAGGGTCCTTAAAAAGTTCCCGCTTCACTGCGTTTGTGCCTTCCTTCCATTTGCTGAATCTTTTCCTGAAATATTTCTTCAGTTCTAAAATACGTGCCTTTCTACAACCTCCAATCTTGCCTACTTCTTTTTTATGAAAGCCTGTAATATCCATCAGAACTGCTTCGTGATCACTGATTCCTTCAGTTACTTGGGACTCGATATCCAATTTATCTTCTACTCTTCCACTTATATAAAGCCTACTTCTCTTATCATGGGAAAGAGGCTTCCAAAATTTTGTCCCCTTATATTATTAATCTTATTTCCTTTACAGTCAACACCTTAAAAAATTATTCCCTACCAATAAGGACCATTCTCCGCTGGCCTCTGAATAAGAATTTCGTCATTTGAAGAATTTAGTTTCTCTTCAAGAGCCTCATCTTCATGATTAATTTTCCACTGTGGTAAGCACATTAACCCCGAGTAACTCATGACTGTGATGTTTGAATACCAGTGAACTGTAGTATTCTTAGCTAACCAGTTCTTCTCTATCTCTGTGGTACATTCTAGAAATAACTGGGAGAACCTCATTGTCTATCAATCCTTCCCATAGCTAATACACTGTCCCTGTAACTACTAGTGGTTTGTGCTCCTCTATTAAATTATGAAGATCTACTATTTTGTTTAAGATACTCCTTGAGGTCACTAGTACTGTGTTGTAACAGGCTTTGTGCTGATTTCAGCATTACTATTCACCTTCCCTGCTGCAACCCCCCGTTATTTCATCAGCTTCAACTGTTTCTTTAATATTTATGACTTTTCACACCGTGTACCTGCATTCAGTATCCCTATGGTCACCAACTTTTATTCCCTCTCTAGTAGACTCTAACCTAAAAAAAATAAAAAAAAATAAAAAAATAAAAAAAAAACTATATAATCTTGACCTCATCATAACTGAAAAGGGACTCCCTCACAGCTTTATCTAACAACTAAGCTCTGCCTTCATTGAGGATTTAATTGTTGTATTTGTTAAAAAGTTACTTAATGCCGAATTTTTTGAACGAGATTATACCATAAGCTGTTTTGTTTACTTACACTTACAGAATCATCTTCATTTGCAACTTTATCTATACACTTAATTTTGGAATATTCTGATATTCCGAAGTTCCAAACTGCACTTACGTAAACACGCTTAGCTTTAGAAAGTTACCAATGTGTGTTTCTATGAGGTATCTCCTTTTGAAGAAGGACTTTCGAGCCACTACCTACTAATATGCTGATAATACTACGACAAACACCCATCGTAATTTACTATCGACCCGCGTAAAGCCGTGTTAGGCAGCATTATTCGAGGGTGAAATTAGGTACGAGTTGTTAAGAATCGCCGTCATAGCAGCTAACATTCTGAGGGATTACCACGTGTCTCTACTAAGAGACACGTTAACAATCACCCCGTGCAAAAGTCGCTCGCGGTTACAAAGAGACCGCCTGACTGGCGGGCAACCTGCTTGACGGCGCGTGATTATTCATCATTGGCCACGTATGGCAGGTATCGATTGACGGTGGGCACTTCCCATTATTTAAGTGCGACTCTAGATTAATAAGCAAACAGCGCGCCGCTCTGTAGTAATTACTGTCCATTGTGGCCGGCACTCATTACTGTGAGTGCGGCGGCACACGCCAAATTAACGACGAATTATCATCACTCACGAAAATTACTCTTGATGCGAATTCTTGTGTGGAACGCCCTGTCGACTGCCCATCAACGCTTGCCACCACTTTTTGTCTGCTAACCACTGTACTGAAGGCTATTTTCGCACCAGCTGGCGAAATAGCTGTCTGAACCAAGTGATATGAAGATAAGGTAATGCCTTTGAAACGAACATTAAGATGAAAACCTGCAAAAATACCGTCATACCTGCACTGACATCGGCAGCAGAGCACACAGACTGTATAGGAGCGCAATAAGGTAGAGCAGAATTTGCGAAACTGAAAACTTCAACGATTGAGAGTTGGAAAATCACTGCAAGGATAGATAATCGAAATATTCGTCAAAAATTAAAACAACAGCGGAGTATATAACAGAATATTTACTTCTATGGATCGACCACAAGGCAGAATGGTTGATCAAAGAGACAGACAATACCCCACAAGCCAGAACTGAAAGACCAAAAATGAAACCGAGGAACACTTAATAAGGAAAAATCTGATTAAAACAGTTGAAATTCCTCTAAACGGCTAAACTGGAAGACACTTTAGCTGTTTTAAGGCAGTAAAAAGGTGATTTTATGCCGACTGTTTATTTTTCCAAAGTACCTCATATTTTTTAAGTGCTGTACCCATGCTCTATTAGGATTGGGTTTTTGGGGGGTGAGGGGGAGGTAGGACCTCCTGCAAACAGTTTCGCCATTTGTAAAGGGCGTGGAAGATTGATAATTGCTATTACTCTGGTCAGAACCATTTGAAGTAATGAAATAAGCATTAGCAAATTCAAATCGAAGGTAGTGTTGGTGAATTATATTGAAAACAGGAGCGTGTGCCCTATGTGACCTACTGCAGACAGGATTTGAATAAATTAATGGAAATAATTCAGTCGGTTCAACTTTTGTTAACATTTATAAGTGTTGGAAAATCGGTTCGGAACATCATGTCGTTATAAATCAACGTTAAATTATATTTACATCGAATTTATTGCGCAAAATCAGATGGTGCAAACAATTAATACAGTAAAGACAGTTGTGGGCGCCGTAACAAAAGCCTTGTAATGTCTAGTTTGTGACGTCATTAAAATTAGAATAATATAATGAGATGCATTAATTAATAAGTTAATTTGCGAAAATTAATCCCGGGTAGGCGCCAAGAATGGAAGTGTTCTCCATCCGAGAGAAGCGACATTCCGATCCTGAAATACTTTTAATCAAAGCAATTGTGATTTTAAAATACCATTAAAAAAACACAAATCTTCATCTATTCAAATGATATACTGCTTGATTGGGAAGGAAGTTATTGAAAGCAGGGTTTACAACACCTATTATTTTCTTTGAATATAAAATTGATTGGTTTATTGAACAGAACTGAACATTAAAAGTTTCTTTTGAACAATTTAGAGCATGATTCTCATCTCAGAGCATTGCCTAGGGATGAATGACGCAAGAGTGTCTATACATCGTCGGCGTTCTTTACCGTAGCAGATGACGTGCAGATAAAACAGAGTCTCATAGACCCTGTTGGTCAGCTGGGTGAAGGTCACTTGGCGAGGTAGCTCCCCGCAGCTCTCCGGCAATCTCCCGTGGTGCGCCGGTGTGGATTGTTTGCTGGCCAGAAACAGAAATGTCCTCCCTCCCGCTTCTTCGCTCCGTTGTAAACTTGCAGGCTCCCGAGTTCTAGCAGACGCGGGAAATTTCAGCGAGTCATAGCGTTTCGCGGGTCTTCCACGATCTCCATTGGCGCCCCTCATGCAACATAAAAAACTTATGGTTTCTAAAAGTTCGTAACACAGTTTGATTCGCTGGTTCCCAACAGAGGTGTTCCGCAACCTGACTTTTTCTCCGAAGCATCGTTTCTCTAGTTTCAACTTTCTACTATACCAGGAAATCCTCATTTCGGTACAGTCCCTATACTGTCCTTTGAATTTCATTGAATGCGTAAAGCTTTTAACTTTAAGGCCTGCCATAAATCGTTCGGTCTTTCAGCGCAGGTATGAGTCACCTGGCTCTCGCCGATGCCAAAGAAACGTGGAATTCACACGCATAAATTTACCGTCACCAAGGGATATTACAGCCTTTAAGAATATCCTGAACCCGGCAATATTTATCATTAAATGAGGGTACAAAGGGACCCTGAATCTACAAGCATCAAATCGTTAATCTTATAAAATTTGCATCAACGGCTTGATGACTCAGATTTCTTGTGGACAGGGCCGGCGCTAGGATTCTCGGGCCCCGGGTAAGCGTTCTTAGCAGTGGCGTAACCTGTTGGGTTCTGTGGCAAATTCATCGGACGTGGTCCTTCCTCAGGCCAGATGTGCGACTTCTTTTTTTTAGCTCTGCCACTGCCCGGGGGGCCTCTCTGGCCGGTCATCGCGGTGGGTCCGGGGTACATTTGCCCTGCTTACCACTTCCCCCTAACCCAGCCCTGCTTGTAGAGGCCTGAGAAACATCAGCAAGTGGCAACAGAGCAAGAGACTCGTACCGCGATACTGTTGTAGACGAGTTTACTTCATTCAAGAGGGGGTCACAGTCTGACAGCGTAAGCTATCCAGAGTTGATATCTGGGTGGAAGAAACTTCTTGCAGGGGGTAACGTTTGTGCTGAGATCACTTAACTTGTATACGTGTAGCTGCATTGGCACTGTCCGTGGAGGACAGCAACCTGCGTCAGACGTCATTGCTTGTGGCCACCTGGTCAACACTTGCGTCGAGAATGCCGCTTGAAGCGCTGCCTACACCTTGTGTCACTTTAATGTGAACTCTATTACACATCTATCAGCGATACTCGCACCCAATTACTGTGCTGTCGGCGCCAGCTGTTCTTCGATCGTGGTCTGCTCGTTCTCCTCCTTTAGAATAGAATGGTCATCTCAGCGAGGCTCCCTAGGCGCATCTACCCTCTCGTCCTCCCACTGTGTCATACACAACCTGTGGAGTAACAAATAATACCAACGGGTGCGTTCACAAAGTTTCAACACTGTTCTCAGAACAAAACATTTATTAATCATTTTGTACAGCGAGCTAAAAGTCTTCGAAATATGACCCTTGGGAATCAATACACAACTGCCAGCGTTTTTCCCACTATTCATAGGCTCTCTGAAACACTGCGCGTGGAATGCTGTCAAGGGACCTCATCGAAGACGCCTCGACTTTCCTTTCATGGCTCTCCGGATTCAGGGGAACAAAAAGAAGTCTCTGGGAGCTAGGTCGGGGCTGTAGGGTGGCTGCGTACAACTTGGCCAAAACTTCGACGACGACGAGCGACTCGTGGTGAAGAACCCAAATGCAAGTAATTTAACACTAAGACGACGGTCAGTGTTTAAAACATCACGCACTTTCGCCAAATTTTCATGAGTTCACCTTGTTGAAGGTATCCTAGTGCTGTCATAGTTTTCAACTTCCTCGCAGCCATCTTTGAACCTCTTGTGCCACATGAAATCCATTGCACGTGCCATGACTTCTTCTTTATAGGCCTCTTGAATCATACCAAAAGTCTATAGCGGTTTTGTTCAGTTTCGCACAGAACTTTATCGAATGACGGTGTTCCAAATGACGCTGCATTTTCGACAGGGGTCACCGCCACACAGTCACGCCACTTGCGATCTTCTCACTCCAGCGTCTCAGAGACAAATGCCGCTGGTGTGGTCGGTTAGCTGCACCCCCTACTACTTCACCCTGTCTGTGGAACCGGTCTGCGCTTCCTGCCCTACTCAAGAAAATATCATTCTTGAACCTTTGCGAACCGGCGAACGCACTTTGTAGTTAACAGCTTCTATGCCACAGTCCGTTTCAGATACTCAGTTGGTGCTTTGCTATTAGTGGAATTCTCCTGTGACTTAGAGATCTCCCTCTCATGGCGCTAACCTCCATTTTCAGTTGCACGCTAATTTGGTTTACTATAGTTCACACTTAATTTCACCATACTTTTAAAATGAAAAACACCTGGTACATACATTAGCACAGTTGCTTAGCATAGGTAGTGGAATTTGCGGGTATTGCATTGTTCTATTATCTCCAGAGCGTAGGCACTTAGTCGCCCAGGATCGTGAGCCGGCTATTGGCTGATTAAAGGATTTCTCCTACAAACATAAATATGCGCAAATAACACACAACACTCAGCATCTTATGCTTACAGTAAATGTTTTACTTTATTCAATATTTCCTCGATAATTCGATCTTGTTACTTTGATTGTCATTTCGACTTTTATCGCTGGTCTTGTGAGATCAGAACATTAAAAACAGTTTGCGTGGTCAGATGAGTCATAAGTTCAGTTGGTGGTAGGTTACTAATGTGGCGCGGAAGCGACGAGGCCAGGAACACAGGTTGTCAGAAAGGCACTGAGCAAGCTGGCTCCATCAGTTATCAGCTGTTTTTATAAGACATGGACTGGGACTTTTGATCCAACTGAACAGACCATTGACTGGAAAACATTAAGTTCTGCTACATGGAGACCATTTGCAGCCAATCGTAGTGTTCTTGTTCTTAAATAACGATTGATGCCATGTGACCTGCCCAAAATCGTTCAAGATTGGTTTGATGAACATTCTGGACAGTTCCAGCCAATGATTTAGCCACCCAGAGGAAATATATTGGGGAGATGATCAAAAGGTCAGTTCGTGCACAACTTCCCTTCACCGTAAATTCTTTCGTAATTATGGACGGCTGTCGAGGAACCTTAGCTTCAGGAAACTTCGGACGACTTATTGAGTCAATGCCTCGCCAGGTTGCTGTACTTCGCTGGGAAAAAGGGTATCCTACACGATATGAGGATGTATCCTATAACTTGAGTATAGTTTTCAATAATGATCTTGGAGAATGTTGACATTTTCTGTATCGCCGCTACCGAAATAAACTTCTCGCTAGCAGGATAACAGGTGAATGACTGGCTCAAAGTTTTCATAGTTCACGGGCAGTGGGCGTTACTCACTTCACATCATTAAAAGACCGTCATTAATCACCTTAGCTACCACTATAAGGTCCTATCACGGGAACAGAAAACAGATTTGAGTTTCCAGAGATCAGTTTGACCATCTATAAAACGAAAACCGGATATATTGGTCTTATAAAACCTCGGTAACTACGAAGCAAATTTCGATGGGGGTTTCACCGGTTTATATCTTAGAATCTCAAGTAAGTTGTTTGGCATGTTTTGTTTCAACGTTAAATAACGCAGGATCATTAAATGAAATTCTGAACGTATGATGACAAATCCCAAAGATGGAAGGATTAGATGTTGCATACTTCGCACTAAACACACAACTACAAATACTCTGATCATAGCCTTTAATGAAAGCAATAAGATGCCTTTACAATAATAATTAAACACTAAACAAAACGTGACGTACTCTTTCCTTTAATTCGAGATATTCCATTTTTAACGCCATAGAAAGCCGTAACTTGAAGTGTTCTTTCCTTTAATTCGGGATACTGAATTTTTAAACGCCTTAGACAGCAGTAAAAACAGCAGAGATTTTCGATAAGCACAATCTCTGGACAATGTCTCTGGCCTTCGGCATTAGTCTTATTACGGATTCACTTTTGATATTTGTATAAAAGGCTGAATGTGCGGAGTATCTGGCGTTTCGAGCAAAAAGTATATTCATTCGCTTCTAAATTGGATCAAATGTGAGTTTCTAACATAATCTAGCGTTGTTCAGTAATACAATTTCTTAACCAAATTAACGAAGCTTGATATTCATGAATCTTTTCGGAGGAATGAAAATAGTCTACGTGCAAATAAACTTCAACCCACCCGTTTCTTGGTACGGGGTGGGTGAATCTAGGTTCACTTTAATTCCAAAAAAACGTGGCGTGAATTTTATGAAACATTGTATAAATGTTTTTCATTGTGGGCATAAAAATAGGGTATGGGCAAATCTACGCCAACTATACCGGGCAACGCCGGGAACTCCGCTAGTATAAAATAAAAGTATTTTGAATGGAAGTAGCTGATGGGCAGATTAACAAAGGTTTTTTAATGTGTGTTCCCTAGAGTTTCTTTTATTCTGATGTACACTTACTCGCATTTTGTTTTGTTTTTGTTTTTGTTACTTATACTATCGCAGTGAAGTATGTTTTGATCCCGGCTAAGTGAAACAGTATCTGTGGATCCTAAGCCTCCCGCCCACGCCAGCGATAGCTCCGTCAATGAGATCAGTTAATTACTCTGATGTGCGCTGGAATCGAACCCCGACCAGTAATCAAGTTAGCGGATCCGGCCTGGTCACTGCCTTTGATTAATGCATCAATAATTCATGCCGCAGGGACAATGTCAAAGGCCAGCGGCTCTTGGACAATCCATTCCCACACACTAGTTCCTAGGAATCATTCTAAACGAGATAGAAGAATATAACCAAAGACTACATGAGTAATACGAAATGCCATCAGTTACAATAACCACATATTAATTGTGACCTAAGATAAAAATCGATAACCAGTATAATTTCTTGTCTCAGTCAGTGAAGATAACACTCGATAACTACTCATCTTCTCAGCTTAAAGAATGTTATATAAACAATGTTGATTCTTGCCAAAAAAGTAAAACTTATAACTTCTTGCTGTCTTTTATCTTTTCAATTCTAAAACTTACTATGGTTATACTTTTCAAACTAATATATGTAAACTGCCACACAAGACAGAGTGTTTAAAAATCGCACAAATGCAATCACCTCTATTAGAAACATATAATATTCAGAATGATGCAAACCGTTTTGACTCAAATCATAGAAACGATTTCTGTTTCCTACTTCACATTAAATTCTACATCAATCCACAACAGAGGCGATAAGCTTGGAAAAAGAAACTTTGTCACCCGGCGGCCGAACTACCCTTCCGCGTCTCCCAGACAATAACGCCATTTGCAATTACTTTATACTTTTAGTAGGACAAATTCTTTTAATCATAATCCGAAGTATTATGATGTATGTGTTGATGTGTTCATTTAGGTAAAATTGACACTTTGGAAGTAAAACTTGTTTTCTTTAAATGGCTTTATATTCACTTAGGAAGGTCATTTATAAGACATAGTTTATGGTCTAAATTGAATGAGACGTTTATTTTAATGTAATCATCAAAATAATTTGATCAGTTTTTTTACTAATCCAATTACAAACAGATACACACTACTCACCACACTCTGTGAATTAACGACATCCACATGCGGACACAAATTGCGGGTAGCAAGTACAGGATATGGAGGGGGTAGATTTGTTTCTTTAAATTACCGCAGAACACAATCAGTAGCCAATAATAATAATAATAATAAAAATGGACCAGAAATGGGATTCATTTGAAGACAGGAAGAAGGTGAGGAGACTCATGGGAGTGTACAAGGCGTATATTGGTGATGAGGCGTGGAAAGACATTGGTAGAAGAGTTAGGAGAAGCTCATGGAAGGGAAACATGACCATTACCACAAGCCGGCACTCGATTTCAGGTACAAGGGTGTGGGAAGAATTTCTTTCGTAGGCAAGGGGATTGGAATAAGTTACCAAGACAAATGATGGATAATTTACCACAAATGCTGAAATAAATTAATATTAAAATTTGTATGGGAATGGGAAAAAATGGGTTTGTAGGGAAATTGCTACCGGAGCGTGCGCTCCATGGCAGTTAAATTAAACTACTTGAGACCTCATTATGTTGTGACTACCGCAATCCATCCCACTCAACTATTACGCTATTTTTACTTCACAAAATGTGGACTTCTTTGTTCTGAAACATTCCCCAGCCTTGTTTTCAACTGATATCTTAATTTTTTTTTAATTGGTCTTTCAGGGTAGTATCTACAGTTTTTACAAAAGCAAAGGAAGAAAACCATTTTTTGGTACAAATCGTATAACTTGTAACGTCTCCTTTGTATAGTTCCCTTATTTTGTAGAGAACATATGTGAATGTTACTTTATAATATTTTAAATATAATACCTTTGTTTATATTTCCAGCATCATACCAGTACATAGGAATTTAATTTATCCCTCTTTGTCCGTCACTGAATTTATTTCTATACCTACGCTGCAAATCAAATCAGTATTAACAAAATCTTACCACACGAACTTTTAAATCAACTCCTTTGTCTATATTACAATCTCAATTTAAATAAAACACCTTCTACTTATCTTATATCTTCTATTTTCTATTAAACAACCAATTATTAATAACAAATTCATATTCCATTATCTTTGTCATCACCATAATTTCTCTGCCCTCAGGCTAATAATTTCCTGTTACTAATCCCGCCAGGATTCTTCGTGGCTTCTCCATCGAGCCTTTCTCTTTAATCTCTTCTCTCAATACATTTTCTCTTCAAAACCAACTCATTCTCTTCCAACCAAACCTTTTCTTCAACTTTTTTCAATTGTTCTTTTACTCGCCAAAGATCTCGTATATTCATCTTGACATTCTGTGACCTTGGAAATTACAAATTCAATGTTAGTATATGCAATTACAATTATTAAATAAAAAAATAACTTTTGTTAAAATCACAAAAGGTGAGGTTGTGTACCTCACAAACTGTTTCTAAAAATATAGTCATTCGCGATTTGTAGGTCTACTTTTGTTCGTGCGCTTAAAGCAGTTCTTGAAACATTTTTCCTCTGATTTTATTACGTCAAAACAAGGTTTTGGAGGAATTCAACGGCTTCTTGAGTTGACGGAAATCTTTGCCCTCGCATTTCAGCTTTTCGGAGCAAAAACAAGTCGTTAGGTATAAACAGGCTGAATACGGACAATGAGACGTTGATTCTACTCTCTCTTCTTTTTTTTTTCCTCCATCTAATAATCGTTTGACGCGGTGTGTGTGAACTGGCATATCAGTAAAATACTACAAATAAAAAACAGTCGAGTGGACACAGGTTCGAATCTCCGAATTTCCATGGATTCCCCAAATCACTGCAAGGACGTCGAGGAAGCGCAAAGCCATAAAAAATGGAAACAGACAGCTAAACGATGTCAGCAATTCTTTTACACACATTTCCTGAGAGACTTTCTATAATTGATGTCTTAATTAGTGATAAAATGAGGTTATATTTTCTGTCACTAAAATGTAAAGCTCATCTGAAGTCTGAACTGCATGGTTAGGCCAAATTCCAGTGTTTTTCAGCGATATTTGAAGTTCTGTAAAGAACTTCGTATGTTGTATTTAATTATAGAAAAGAAGTGATACATTGCGTTAGTAGGTCATCAATTGTCGCTTTTTTAAAAAAAATATTACTTAATCAGAATACAATGTTACCATCAAACAAAGTTCCGGTACATAAAAACAGTAAATGCGCTCTGCTCGGTGATCTTCATTTGTCTCTTCCTCTAGTCCTGGGCAGGTTCTCTCTCGGATTAGCGCCTCGGCGTCTCTTCGGCTGCCAATCAACTTACAACAATCCGCAGTTCATTTTAATTTGCCTGGCATAGATCATATTGAAACCATATTTAGATTGTGTCACATTGTTAACTCAAAGTCATTACTCTTCAGCGTTTGATCTAACGATGAAAAAGGTATTTTATTAATAAACTAGCTGACTTGATAACACTTCGCTATTGCTAGATTCCAGAGATATATAAATAAGTATATAATAGATTCAAAACGTTGGTTTACTTGATCACTTGGATTTCTGATGAATTATATTTCAAATTATTTGTGGGCAGTATCCATATATGATATATTTCTCCTTAAATCTTGAATGTTGGCGTAAAATTCTCAGTTATTGCTTTAGTTGCACCAAACAAAGCCATCTGAAAGCATGTTTTGTAATTTCGTATGTTATTCAATTAATTCTTAGACTGTTTTTAGTACCAGATGATAACAATGACTCAAGTGTTGTATTCAATTTGACTTTACCATTCAAGCATCCTAGGTGCTTCATTCTTGAATTTTAATGCGTTGCAATTTGTGAAAACTTTATTTCAACAACCACAAATGGATGCAAGCTATATTCAGTTTCCGAATTATGCTAAAAATACAATACGATCAAGTTTTAGCAAATGATTTAATAGATTAATGTTCGTGCAGAATTGACTGTTGTCACGTTCATTTCGTTCACTATATGATCAAGATTGTCTTAATTCTGTAATTCTTATTACACTTTCTTCTTTCCGTTCCTCGTGTTGTTGTGATGATTCAGTAACTCGTGACTGTAACATTCGTAATCTATTTTTTTTATTTCATTATTGTTTCTTTCTACTGGTCATATCGGGGATTTCAATAGTTTTACATCTTCTCCGGAGCGGACCATTTTGCAAAAATCCTCACGTTAATCGGTGCAGTAGTTTTAGAGGACAGACATACGAGCATTGCCTTTTATATATATACTGACCTCAAAGCCCGTCCAAAATGACGGGTTGAAGGCCTTATTCTGGCAAGTCATGCATCCTCATTTTGCAGTTGCTTAACTAAAAAGTTACAGGCAGCTGAAATAATTACTGCAGTAATATGGCGCCAATGAAAGAAAAGGAAATTAAAAACAAATCTTAATAACTTACATTATTCCAAGTAATATTAGTTTTAATTGTATTCCAGGCTGCATATATTGCGATGAATGGGAAATTAAATTTGTTCAGACGAAGTAATTATTTCAGTAACAGGACGCTCATTAGTACAATTAAAATTATTTTCTATCAAAATTTAAACTACTCACGCCCTCTGCTGTAACGTCAAATGCCAGTTGTAATTCTGACGGAGAATATTTAACAATCTAATTAAACCTTCAGCTAACATTCCTGGTCGAAAATTAAAACTTTTATGTTATATATCTTTGGGCAAAGAATTACTTCAAACATCTTCGTCGAACGAACATTAAATAAATAAAATCAACGAATAATTAATATGTCGATTTAAACGAAAAACATAGTTTCGTTTCAGTTCTCTGACAATTCATTTCTTTGTGAATACCTAACTAAGTAGAACTGTCGTTAACTGTCGCGCATCACCTCGAACAATATCTCTGACATTTATTAGTTGGGTGGAGGAGTGTGACGTCACAGCGTAACAGACATGGCTCCATCGTGACCAAGACTAGCGTTTTATAAGTATAGACTCAAACAATATCTCTGGTCGTCGTTTGTTGGGCAGCGGAGATTGGAAGTGTGACGTCATAGCGTGGCAGCTGAACCAAGACTAGTATTTTATTAGTAGAGATAAATAAAATTAAAAGAAGAGCTACAGTGTATAGTATACACATTAGACATGTCCTTTCCGATGCTGGGATAGGAGCATAATATTTCAACACGCTGGTCTGTTGGCAGTATTCGTCAGCCAGTCTGTAGTTGTGACGACAGCGGTGGTCGGCGTTTAATGCTCGCTGGCGAAGTGGGGTTCGGCTCACTTTGTGGTCACCCCGACCAGAGTTAATTTCGCTAATTGGCGGCGGCGGCAATAAACAGAGCATTAGAGGGAGCTTCCTTCGGCAAACTCTACCGCGCCTACCTGTAACATAGGCGGGGTACACGTGCTACATCACGCTCAGTAATTATGTGACCACTATCATTTAGCGGCTTTACGTATCTCATATGACCGACAGTCACATCGAAACCCCCGTATAGACCCATACTTCCACTCATTTTCTCCTAGTCCTCTCTTCTTTATGGCTTGTTTTGTCCATTCTTACAGTGGTGTCCCTTTATCGATTGGTTACTATTCCCATTACTATCCTCACTTTTGTTGCATACGGCTGATTCCCATTCATATAAGACGATTGGTTATGTACCATCTTCTTACAATCTTATTCTCAATCGTCTCATCTGTATTCTTCTTTCTGGTTCGTAAGATACCACTTGTTTTGCAAGTATTTTACTGTCCATTCTTTCCCATTTATAGAATACATGTTTTAGACCTTATTTCATCACTTCTCATTTACTCTAGTTTAGTGAATCTTTTGACATTGTGTCGAAATTTTATTTCGGCTACTTGTACTCAGACTGAATTTAGTTTCAGCACCCATACAGCAGAATAGGGGTTGCCATTTTCTTAAAATATTTCGTATAATATATTTCCTAGTTTTATTTTTCAGTGTCTTAAGTATGGTACCGCATACGTGACGAAATCTGTGCAGTTTGTTACGTAAGTCGTAATCTCGGTCATAAGCGAAAATGCAGATAGTTGAAACGTGAAACATGTTATAACTGTTTATCAACGGGTACCAAAGCTGATAGGGTCTCAAGGGCTCGAATCTGATGCCGGAAGGAATGGGACAGTAAAACCTTGTGAAATGATTCTGTCTGTTTCCTAGCAGCTCTGATAGTAAATACTATTCCCACGTCCATGAAGACGAAAGCCATGTAGCCTCCGGGAAATTTAATTAGGAGTGTTAGGTGACGGCAAGAATAAAGCTAGATTTCCGGCTTCTTGAAACTGGGTGATTCCGGCTAAGGTCGAAAGCCGCTACAGAAAATCAGGGAGGTATAAATGGCCAGAAAACATAGCTACCCTAGGAAGAGGTTGGTGCTTATTACAGAAGTAAAACTTTAGTACATACAAGGAGAAAACCAATTGGATAAATTATCTTTTTATTTCCTCAATTAATATGTTTTCTAATCTACGTGTACTAGTTTGCAAGACATATCATGGAGATCCTTCGTAAGAAATCGAAGTGAGTAACTTTCGCTTTCTCATCCTTCAAAGGTTTCAGATTTTTCCTGTTGCTCTGAAATAGCTACCGGTAGGTAGCTAAAAATTATTTAATTAAAAATTATGCGTGGTGGGTGAGCGGTAACGCTTTGAGTTCGCATTCTGGAGGACGCAGTCTCGAATTCCCGTTGAGCCATCTAGATTTGATTTTCCACGTTTTCTCCATACCACTGCATGCAATTCCTTCCAGTTCCTTGTCCCTCCTCTAATTACCTCGACATCTAGCCGTCCTCCTTTGCATGACCTCCTACTGCTATATTCGATATCCAAAATGTGGGTCCCAAAGTACATCATCTTATTCAACCAATGATCTGACCAAAGCTTTGTATCCCAATTCCCTCATATCTCTGGTACATCCCCTCACCAACCTTCCTAGTAAACGAATAATTTGATAACCTTTTTCTACAACCTGCCCAATGTGCCTTGCCAAGTTGACTTAACTATCAAATCTTATGTTAAGATATTTACACGTCAAACCTTAAATAAACAATTCTGTTCCACCCTATAATAATAAACAACCTTTACGTTTTTTACCTGTGTATAACTAATAAGCTGACTCTTGACTTGCCTAGATATTCCGTCCAGGTAACCTTGCAGCTGTTTTCAGTCTTTTCCAGCTTTTATCCTTTTATATACCACTATGTAATCTGCAAACAACCTAATTTCTTACTGTAAACCATTAATACAATCATTAATTAGAAAGATGAATAGCAAATATCACATTTAACTAACGCGTTGTACTCCCATATTTACCTCCACCTCTTTTGATACTGTTTTTCCTACACTAACGCTTTGCTTTCTACGCTTTAAGAATTCTTTTACACAGCAAACTCATTAATTCCAACAGTTATCATTTCTTTTAATGTTATTTTATTGCTCACTCTGTAAAACGCCTTCGAAAGCTCTGGTGCTACACTATCAGCTTGACCTGTCTTCTCAATTTCAGCCGAATCTTGTATATAGCCCACCAACTGTGATTCACATTAATATCCTTGCCTGAAGCCATCTTATCGATCTGAAAGAAGTTTCTTTCTTCACAGACGTATTTGATGTGGTTGCATATTAATGTCTCCATCATATTTCCTACCACTAATGATAATCTAATCGCCCTGTAATTTTCAATCCTTTTTGCGCCCCGCTTTATGGACTGGTACTACAATCGCTCTCTTCCACTCCTACCTTAAGCAACAAGACTCCAGACTCAATCTAAATAATATTTCAAGGTAAGATACAATATCGCATTCCGCTATCTTTAATATATCTGCAGCAGCATTATCTACATCGGCACCTTTGATCTATTCTAGTTAATTCATAATTTTCTCAGGATCTATTACAAATTTTGTGGTTAGCTGATTTCTACTTACAGGGAGAAGTTTAAAATATCACCCTATTTTAGTGCTGAAACTGATACTGTTTAAATATACATGTCGGTTGATTATTGTGGCTGGACTAAATGTTGTAATGTTGTAAATTATCGAGAAACATAGGCGATGTCACTAAACTTCGATTTGAGGTATCGAAAGCTCAGCTCCATTTCCAACATGTGCGCTCGCCTGCCATCTGTGAGCGAAGCGATGCGATAAGTGAGGAACAGGGGTTGTGAGGACGCCACTACGGCGCTGACGGTTGCCAAAATGTTGACACATTCAGTCCATTTCAGATCCGCCAATCCGTCACGCGAGGAACCAAGAAATAGTATTTAAAACGTATTGTGTTACTTTCTTTAGAAATATATTTGGACTCAAAATGGTGACAATGGCTATAACAATACTTTCAACAACTTAGTAAACGTAATAGTGCTAAAATCATGCCATTGTCAGTTTTCAATGCAACACCTAAAACCAATAACAAAAATAAAGAAGATTTTCTTCATTTTACTATTACATTTTTCCAAAGCAATTTACAGCCACATGTTGACTTCAGACCCATTGTGTATTAAGGTTTCTCAGATAACTTTATGGGATTGACATATATTTTTATTTACGAAAAAACATTTATGTTGTGAAATAACCAAAATTGGAGATACAAATAGAAAATTTCTTTTTTCGCAAACAGTAAAGAGAGAGAAAATGCAATCAGTTTGATGTACGCATATGTTAAACATCGGCACAAACAAAAGTTTATGGGTTATTAACTTCTGTTTGCAGCGATGGCTACTAATACATAATTTTCTTCAGACTGTTTCTGAAAATCACTAACTTGGTTGAGGAAGTTGTGTTTCTGCTAACCCATCTCTTAACAAACACTGCCCAGTTCGCCTCAAAGATACTGCTTTTTTCCCCACTGACATCTACAAATTTGGTTGGTCACATATCCTTATAAAGCTTTTTCCGGAGATAGGAAGAAAAAGGCATTCTAGGCTTAGATTTAACCTGTTACAGAATGTCCCGAAATGATTTCTTTGCCATCAGCGTCATGTGTCAGTTTGTAGGGGAAGCTACACTTAAATTTTAATTACCGAAAGAATACAATACCCAGAATCTGATATTTGCAATAGTGAGAAACATGGTTTTTTGTGATGATTTTTTTGCTGGTATTTACAACAGCTATGCCGGATTTGGTAAAAAAAAAAAATAAATAAATAAACAGAAAGGGTATGCACAGCCCCATTCTTCGAAAATCGTACGGCGTAGATTTTTTTATATAAATTCCCTCATTAGAAACATTTTTCGGTTTGTTTCACGAAGCTGAACGTCTTGAATTATTTTTAATGACACTCCAACTTTGGAGTGCAATTTCACCGCCTAACAGCATAAAGTTTTAATCCACTATAACATATTGTAAAGTATTGTAATTGCTGTCGGATGAATGTTGTTTCAGTCTTAAGTGTGATGAATCAACTTTGTGTGGTAGTTACTCTTTAATTTAGAATTGTGACCGAGCATGGTGGTGTAACGGTTAGCTTTCTGGCCTCGCATTAGGAGGACGCCGGTTCGAATCCCCGTCCGGACATCCAGACTTGGGTTTACCATGGTTTCATAAATCACTCCAGGCAAATGCCGGGATGCTTCATTCAAAGGCCATGGCCGAATTCCTTGCCCCCCATCCTTTCCCGTTTCTAAAGACCTCGCTGTTAAGAGACGTTAAGCAGTCAAAAAAATTTAAAAAATTTGGAATTGTGTAAGAATCTTAAATTTTTTATTTGGTCCGATAAGTAAGATCTTAAGTATTTTCTGTTAGTATTTATAATTTTTAGGTGGAATGTTCAAAAAATAAGTGTTTGGTGCACACTTTGAAAAGCGAATAACCGTAATCAGAAAATTACGTTATTTATCCGTTGTGAAAAGAAACATTTTCCAATTAGTTGCATCTATTTCAACCCAACTATCCACAATTTTAATCGTACAATGCCTATTGTCAGCAATCTTTAATATAATGATATAAGCTACTAAGTAATTTTCTTTACTGTTTTTCCACTCATTGTATTTTATATCTTTTACAATTTGGGAAGAAAGCACATTTTTTAATTAAATTCTTCCTCCAGCATCATGTAAAATAACATCATATGAATTGCTTTCCTCTACTCTATAATACTGGAATTTTTTGCTTAGAGCTTTGTGCCTTTTTCACGTTGACGTCATATGAAGTGGTAAAGAACTGGCCATGGCCTTTTGAAGGAACCATCCAGTCATTCGTCTTGGTGATTTAGAAAAACTGGAAATCAGGATGACCGGACGGGATTCGTACCCGCTTCCTTTTGAATTCCAGGCTTGGTATTAGGGAATCAAGAAAGTCAGTGATGTTCACTTATTAATAAATGGGTAAAGACGTTATGCGAGTGGGATTGACGAAAAGGGATTGAAAGCGGGTACCAAGATGTATACTACTCTTGTGAAAAGAAAAGATAGAACTCGATGATTAACTGTGTTAGTTCATTAGAGAATCACCAATTTCTTTTGTCTTATATCTTATATGATGCATAAAATGACTGTAAAAAAACCTTTGCTATGCAATATATAATATCGCTTTTGCCATTTCATTCCGAAACAAGTATGACAATATTCCATGGCATATGCTACTATTTAAAATATTTATCTTTTTCATATTTCATTTATTACTTTCTATTGACGTAATAAACACACACATTCGGATTTCATGTACCATCAGTAAGTATTGCAGGAACCTGCGGAGTGATCTGGACGGATATCTAATTGGATAGGTCAACTCAGAATAATAAACATCCGCAAAAAGGGATTTTATACGAATGTATAGTGGCGTAGCTATTGCTGGTGTTTGTGTGGGTAGCAGTAGTTCAGAATCAGTTAGAGAGAAACATGTGGGTTGTACCAGGAAGTAAAATGGTAAAACAGTGAAACCTTCGGCAGGCCCTTGACAGAGTATGGTGAGATGGTAAGGAATCCACATTATAGATATCGCAACAGGAGATGAAGGATGAACTAAAGTAGTACAGAAAAATATGACTGTGTAAATTACTGCAGATAATATTCACTAAGGGAAGATGACAAAGGAGCTAGGATGGGAGTCAGGTGTAGACGAAGGCGTGTTAAGTGTGTGCTGAATACTTACAAAGCCTATGTTGGCGAAGAGATACAAGAGTAGTAGTAAGAGGACAAAGAGAGATCCCTCAGATGGCATACGATTTTATGCCTAATTGACAGGATAGGTTTTTTTTTTTTATCTTAGGCTATTCAGCGAACTCAACAGTGATTATGCTTGTAGGCAAGAAAGTCAGAAACTAGTTCAGTTACAGAAATCAGGAATAGAAAGTCGAATCCTAGAATATTCAAGAAACCTCCCAAAAATCAGTGACTTCCAGGATAAGAGTTCATTGTAGGATAGTATTTTCAAATGCTACGAATTTATACCAAATAAAGACTGTAGGTAAATATGTTGGCGAACTTATATTTTGAAGACAAAAACTTGGCTGGTGCCTTTAAATATCGTTATACTTACACTGGGTGTAAACCAAAGACGCTGAAGGAATTTAAAATCAAAATTTGTAAATCGCTAAAGTAGGTGAAGAGCAATTTAACAGTCAAATTATATAAGACTAGTTTAAACGCCCGTCGAAAATGATGGGCACCTGATAGCTGGAATTTGTTCTGGAAAAGTTTCGGTAGACAGGCGAATAACGATTAATTACTTTTTTTATTGATTTTTTCATGATATTATTAAACTTTCCCTGATCAGATTCGCGGAGTATTTGGTTAGAATGTTTTTAAATAATTCCATTTGATTTTATTTGATGGAAATTTTTGTTGTTATCAAAAAGTTTCTAAGGAAAGTTTAATTTCAACAACGAAAAATATCATTTATTAGACTGATATGTCTCGTGAATACTTACGTTTCGTTTAAACTTTCTCTGGACTACTGAGAACACAGCATAAACATTTAATTTAAACGAACGTCACATTATTAGACCTACATATATCTCTACCTCGCATTATAACCTTTATCTCTGGTACACACATACAATAACCTTTGGCTGGCATCGCAATTACGCTTTATTTGAAAAACTTAAGTGCAAATAAAATCAAATTCACTTATGTATTTTAAATTTAAATTTTATTTTTGCAGTATAAACGTAAGCAGCGCTGTGGTAGCAGGCAGTGTAAATAACACTTCGGGCATTGTCGAGACACACCGAAGATGGCCGATGTATCGGGGTGAGGTCTCTAGGCTTAACGCATTTTATTAAAGAGGATAATTAAAAAATAAAATAAAGAGATAATTAGATGACTAAGAGAACTGTCACCGGAGCGTGTGATCTATCGCAATTAAATTAATAATAGTTACTAAATCACGAATTTAGTGTCAAAAATATGATCTGATCTGATCTATATCTTGAGTTTCATCATTATTGCACCTCTTAAGGTAGATTAAAACCGAAATTCCTTGCACAGACTCTAAAATGGACACCAAAAAAATCAGTTTTTAGGGACAGAGATCAGATTTTTGGGACTGGCACGGCTGAAATTCAAACTTCAAATTTTTTTTCTGCTTTTGGTCTTACGCCTCGTCGAGGTCATTAGATGCGGGAAAAGACTGTGGACAAGGAACGGAAAGGAATTAGATCATCACCTTTTGAGGGAACCACCCCGACATTCGCCGGGAGTGACTCGGGGAACCCACGCAAAACACAAACCTGGATGCCCGGACGCGGATTCGAATCCGAGTCCTCCTGAATGATACACCAGAGCATTAGCTCTCACCCACCACGCTAGAGGTAAACAGACGATCTCAGTACATAGCACATCTGAAATGGAATCTAGGCTCTCAACTTATAGAGATGCGTTCGCCGTATAAAAGCTCCCTGCCGTTTCTATGATGAGTATAGAGTAATCAATATACCATGCGAACACATTACATACGACTATCAAATCTTTACAGTCAGAGACATTAAAAAAAAAATCCAAATATTTTTGTTGTTGGTGTTTCGTCATGCTACTAAACTTGCTACTAAGGATGCAAACTTAGATTTAAACTCATTTTTAATCTCAGTATACATCTTTATGATATGAAAGTATTTGACAGAAGTGATCGTGTGAAGTATGACTAACTTTTGTATTTTTTCTCTTTATGTAGCACCTATCAACAGAAAAAAAAACTTCGTGTGCTGCTATGTGTTGAATGATTTTGACACCCACGCTGGAGAGGATAAAGGAGGTTTCTCCAGGAGAGAAGAACTTTGAGATAGAACTATTCTCTGATTCACGTTCGAGTCCACTTTAGCTACACATCCATTCTTATTACAGTGTGAGTCCAGAGTGATAACTGTCAGCTCTTCAGCGCATTTAAAGGTGGCTTTCCATGCCCTATGCATTTGCCGGCCGCACCGGTCCAGTTATAAACAGTGGGCCTGGGAAGGGAGCAGCTTTTGTTGGCAGGGATTGCGCGCTCTTACCAGTAGCCCAGTCGGTAAACATCAAACGCCCGAGTAGCTGAAACGACAGTATGTTAACGTGGTGGGGAGGCGGCTGCGTGGGGAGGGTTATCCTGTGCCGCGTGCTGATCAGTACAATTCGGCTGCAGGGCGCAGCCTATAAAACCACGCACTGTCGGAAGCCACCATTATTTAGAGAGTCGTGTACACCAATAGACGCCGCTAACACCGAAAGGCTGTGCTTCGTTGCAAGAGTAACCTGATGATCCTGTGGCTGGGAGACAACGGTAAATATTTATTCTTTCGTGATGGAAAACTTTTGCGATCACTTCAGCCCTGTAAAGAAATCATGACAAATCTCGATTGCACTGATTGTATTAAAAATAAAGAAATTTAGGTAACTGTAACCATTCAAATTTCAATAAAATATTTATCTTTTTTTTAAAAAAAATTCATCATTCTTGAATTATAATAAAGTCAACTGAATTGTGAAACAATTTTATCGGTTCAACAGTAGAAGTATGTCATGTGACATACTTATGAATTATGAGTAATAATAACTTAGATTTTTTATTTCACATTGCTGCTGATAAACGTACGGGCAAAAAATTATGACACCCACCGGGAGTAATACACACTAATTTATGGCGCCCTCAGCAAGGCTCGTTATAAAAGCTTCCTGCATTTTAATTTTCTCAGTTACATTGTGCATTTTCATTATTTCACTTAACTGCACATTTCAGCCTTTTGAAGGGAGCATCCCTGCATTCGCCTGGAGTGATTTCGGGAAACCATGGAAAACGGAAATCAGGATGGGCCGACGGGGATTCGAACCCGTGTCCTTCCAGAATGCGAGGCCAGTTAGTTGACTCTCATTCACATCATTGGGGCAGTCATCCCTCTTTATTGTGATTGAGGGCAAGTGCGATAGTAGAGGGAGACTAAACGATGAGCAGACGTTTGTAAGACAATAGCGATAGGTCAGCAAGTCGAATGCGTACCAATATCAAAACGGGTAGAGTTTAATGCCACTCTGGCCGACATACCGTCACCATAGTAGCGAAGAATTTCGACACATTACGCGTTTTGTGAGATAGTTTCTCGGTTACAGAACAAGATTTAGTCCTCTTTCGTATTTCTCATTCGTCATTCTTTTGTATAGAAAGATGCTGTTGTTACAGTTTACCAAAATTTCGTCGATGATTTTTTCCATAAATTTATCTCTCCTTCTCAATATCCTGATTTTCTGACGACATTGTCCTGTTATCAGAACAGACTGAGGATCTTGAGTCGTTACTCAATGGCATGAACAAAATACTGAAGCAAGAATTTGGATTAAAAATAAAACAAGCAAGACCAAAGTGATAAAATGATAACAATAATAGTATGAAAAAGAATCGGATGCAATAGGAAAAATAAATTTTTATTAGCTGAAGAAGTAAAATTACAACTGATGGTCGAAGTATGAATGATGTTGAAAACGGAATAGCACTAACGACAAGAGACTTCTACAAAAGAGAAATCATTTAGTTTATAATATGGATCTATGTGTGGAGCTCAGCACATTATGGTAGCGAAGCAAGGACTTAAGAAATACCAGAAATAAGGTAAATTGTAGCATTTGAAATATGGTGCTGTAGAAAGATGTTGGAAATTATGTGGACAGAAAAAGTATGAAATGAACGTGTTTTGGAAATACTGGGCGAGGAAAGAAGTTTGTAGAAGAGTCTTATAGAAAGAAAATGAAGGATGGAAAAAATACGGGATTAGTTAATTTGTTAGTGGAGGGAATAGTCGATGGTATGTATTGTAGCTGATGACAGATTAGAATATACGAAGCTGGTAATCGGTGATGTATCTTGTAAGTGATATGTTGAGACGAGGAGGTTAACGCTAGATGGGAATAGAAAGACTTGATAGGTTAAAAAATAAGGTTTATATATTTTTTATTTCTTTTTATAGCATACTTTACTCAACTAGACTTTCTGTATCAATTATTTAGTTTTGTAAATGTACTTGTTTTACATGTAGTGCAAATAACTACCTTGGTTGCCTTACCACATTTAGCGCTTTCAGTTAATTCAGTGATTTGGGGAAACCATGGAAAACCCAAATCTGGATGCCCGGACAGGGATTCGAACCACCATCCTCCATAATGCGAGGCCAGAGCATCAAATACTCCTTAGGCGAAAATTTTCATATCATTATATCTTTAGTAGAAACTAGAGAAAATTGCTGACATTTTGAAGGAGTTATTTCATGAAATCATGAAAACTAGAAATCTGCCTGTCAAGACCTTTTCTTTCCTGCGCTTTTATTTATTTTACATATGTGTATGTGGCATTTGGTCTCTGCGAGTATTTATTTTAAATTTTTTTTATGTTATTCCAAGTTTTTTTTTCAGGTATTGCTCGTGTGACACTATTATAGTGAGAACAACACAAGACGAACTCAACACTTAATTAAAACCATGCAAGCCCTAGGCCGGATTCGAATCGGCGGACCTTACAATGCGACGCCAAAGAACTAGCCCCTACACTGCCAGGGCCACCTTCCTGTATTTCGATGCACATCAATTCTTTTTGGACCACATCAAATCCAGTTTAGGTTTTCCATGGTTTCCCAAAAATGCACCAGGAAAATGTATGGTTTCTACAAGAAATTATGGTCGAGATTCCTCCCGTTGGTCGATTGTTTTTTTTTTTTTTTTTTTTTTTGCTTATTGCTTTACGCCTCGTCGACTTCGAGTCATTAGAGGGAAAAGACTGTGAAAACGAAACGGGAAGGAATTAGGCCATGACCTTTTGAAAGGAGCATCCTGGTATTCGCCTGGAGTGATTTGGAGAAACCAACGAAAACTCAAATCTGGATGCCCGGACGGGATTCGAACCGGCGTCCTCCCGAATGCGCTGTTGGTCGAGATCCTTACCGTTCTTTGCCCTGTCCTTTCCAGCCACAAATGACTTCGTCAGCGACGAAGAAATATAAAGGTCGACGAAGGGCATAGTCATAAGAAAATTAAAGAAATAAAAAAATTACTTCTTTTTGGCAGTTGTTATATTTGCCGAATTCTGGTCACAAACGACTGAGAAATATTATTGCATTAGTACGCCGCGAAAGTCTCGGCTCAGTCATATAAATCAAAGTCAATGTGTCCAAATAGTTGCTGTGTGAGATGGATTGCTCATTGGTTAGTAGGTGCTGCCATCTATTCTCCCCTTCTCA
>JARYHS010012519.1:115426989-115473620 GCA_031002005.1 Vandiemenella viatica
TTTTTTTTTTAAAAAAGTAAAAATTGATAAATCCCATCCTTTATATTTTAACCTTTAATTCATTTTCATTGCTACAGCAACCGAAATCTGTAGGAATAATAATACTAACAGTTTTTTTTTATACGAAGGATCGTAAACCTGTTATTCGATACCTGTTATTTTAATAAAGTTCTCTGGGCAGATAAATAATTGGCCACTTGAAAACTGGCCACTGCTAACTTGAACACAAAACTAACAGTAAAAATTCATAAATCTATTTAATTTTATTTTATCCCTGAGCACAAATAATTTATACTCCTTTTATTATAGCACCTCAAATGAACGAGCTGAAATCTTCAGCAAAAGTTGAAAACAACAGCAGTGTTTGTTATGTTGCGAAGAATTGTGAAATCTGGAACCGGTTATCTGAGTAGTTGAGAAATTGTCTAGCCTTAATCGTCTTATGTTACGAATCATTTTTTTTTAAATGTTTAATTAAACAAGGGGAAGCAAAGTATGTGAATAAGAGTAACTTATTTTCTGTTTATTGAAATAGGATATAACAAGAAAATGGAAAAAAATTATCTCCCAACTGGAATGTGTTTTGGTACAAGAACTTATTTCTACTTCCACAAACACATCGTAATTCTGTTTGTTTCGGAGTCTGACATGAGATTACTAAACATGGTGACACTGAAACAAAAACCTTTAGTGAAAATGATAAAAAAAGATAACGAGCCAATAAACAAAAAAATGGTACAGTGTTACATGGTAACCACACGTTGGGAGTGAAACTTGTTTTGTTTCAGTCCTGATCATCAAAATCATTTTTTTTAATGCTAGAAAGGATTTTACAGGTTGAGGAACAATGTTTATTTCGTTATAATCATAAGAAATAGTATCAATAATTTTTATTTTATCTTGAATATCAATCGACACTAAGAAAATATTCTGTATGGTGTCTGAAAGCCACTCCATAATGCGATAATCGTTAACTGTTGATTCAACCTGACAAAACATATATCGGAACCCACGTATGGAGACACTGTGTTAGTTCTCATTATTGTTTGGTATCATTGCAGTTAAGATTTTTTCATCTCAGAGATCATTTTAGTTTGTAGTCTTCTATTCTCGATCAATTCCCAGCTTTATTTCCAAAAGAATTATTTTGTACATAATTGTATCAAGAAGAATTTAAAAATAGTGATAACACTTTGGCAGTAAAAGGATGTTCTCGAGCAGGGGTCTCAACCATTTAGAACATGCACGTCCCTCTAGACTTTAGTTTTAGGTTACGCCACTCCATCCCAAACATTATATTGAAATACAAGAGAAAACTTTATCATTAAAGTAAAAAAATAAATAAATAAAACTTAAAATGATCTTTATATGGATTTATTAAAGATACGCGTGTAATTCCGTGACCATTTCTTGAGTATCGTCATGGGTCTAGAATAGTTCCAGTTTTTATTATCAAAGATTATTATAAGTTGATCTGATCTGGCCAAATACGAACTTGACTTGTGTTTCACCCTTATGGTGAATAAAATCTCATGAGCCTGAAGATCTCAGAAGTATTAATAGGGGTAGGTATTTAACAAGGGCAGCAACGATAGAGCTATCGTATAATTTTTTCAAAGATGGTAGACGCGAACTTGATTAAAGACAAACTTGACTTGTATTTGAACCTCGCACTGCAAAATTTGAAAAATTCCTGTTTGCTTCGAAAGCATCGCGTTTTTTTTTATTATTATTGAAGCTGTGCATTCATAATGTAATCTTTGGTCATAGTATCTGTGACGGCCACAGAACGTAATGCAGATTCCGGATTATTAAACAGTTGAGAAATTCCAAAGAAATGAATTGCTGGAATACTCGATTCGATAACATATTTGGCCTGACTACCACATTAAACTACCTAATAACTCACGTTCAGCGAAGATGAACGAAGACTATTAACGAAGGTGCTCAGTAAAATAAGTAAAAAGCAAATTAATCGTGATGTGTAAACTTTTGTCAACTAACAACATTAGTGAAAGTTTTATTTAAATTGAAATTTAGCCTAGTAATTTAAGTTTTTAAAGCTTTTTTATGTTGCTTTCATTAGCAACATGTTGCTGAAAAGCAGTTCCACGTTTCAGCCATATAGTTTATCGATATTATTTTACTATGAAATGCTACTAAAACAAACTTAATGAATGTATTTTGGCAATTAATTCGGTAGCAGTTGCCTATCTATTAAATTGTTGAGATAATCTCGAATTTCTTTTAGTCAAATCTCTGGTTGCTGTTAATTTGCGAGCGAGGCTGACACGTGACACCGTGCAGCAGCCAATAGCTATCGTGGTGAGTGAGTGAGTGAATGAGTTGGTGATTAGGAAATTATATAGCATATTAGTGAACAAATATAAACATTTCATTATTTGTCATTTTTTTTCAAACATGTCTGTTAAGTTTACATTGGTTTCACTATTCAACATTCCACGATTCTCCAGGCGGGGCGCGATGCAGGGTTGTTAACTCGATTTATAGACACTCATATTTTTTTTAAATATAAATTTAATCAAATTGTCCACTACTGTTTTATGCAGATTGTGTGCAATCTTTCTAATTCCCTTTAGGATTACTTTTTTAAAACAGCCTCGTTTCCATCTGTGATGAAATCTGTTTACATTGTCTGCTTCTACAATGTAAAGGCCATGTAAACTCTAAGCTTGTTTGGTAGTTGAAAAACTGCGGATTGATTTGGTCTAATAAAAACAGGGAATAGACGCTAACTAGTCAGTAACTCTCCCTCTTCTGTCACAAATAGAATTGGTATCTTGACAAACGAAAATTAGAAGGTTAGCAAAGGATCGCCGTCCAAAGTCCGTCTCATACAAAAGCCACCTCAATGACAGACTTTAATTGCAGAGTACTTTTCTAATGTAACGCAGCTATTTTTTGTCAGTATACAAACGAATATGTTGGGAGAAAATATGAACTCTAGTGTCTGTGTAGGTGGATGAAAAGTCACGTTGACTGCTCCTGAATGCCGATTGGTCGGAAAATATAGTATCAATACATCAAACCTGCAAAAACTGACACAACTTAAAGTCGCCTCCTACTCTCTACTCGCTAGTAGCGAATATGTTGCTGGGGCTTCATGTAGGGTCTAACTAAAGTGTGTGTGTTGTTATATAATTCTGCAAATTAACACTAGAATGTTTCGAGCATTAGAAGTTAACGGGTGGTATGGAATTTACGTAGTGACAATAATAAAACAATTTAATGAAATTCAACCAAAATAATTTAGCTGTAGACGGAATGTGATGAAAGGTGATTAAATCTCGAATCAAGTCATGAAGCTCAAATGAAATGAATCTATAGATAGAAATATGAAGGAATCGGAGATTATGATTCGTTCTTCTCCAGATAACGTTTACACAAACAGAAAAACTATTAAATGATTTAGATTATCACACGTATGGGACTTTTATAAAAGCTAAGGATGAAACAATTTCAGCGAATAAAAAAAGTAATTAGTTATCTTTAATCGCATTTTCGTTTCATTTTAACTTTTTGTGAAGGGGAAGATGCGGAACGAAGAGTGGCTGGGGTCAATACGTTTCTTTGACTGGACTTTTAGAGGTCCCGGAAGAGCGGCTCTGTTACGGCGTGAAAATGAAGTTCAAAGTTAATCTGGGAGGACTGCTGTCTGAATTGCTTCCGTAAGGAGGGCCGTCGCGGACCGCATATTAATCCTCATTACGACCGGCAGCGGCGGCTAATGCGCCACTTTGCATGCGCCCGACACTCAACCGGCTTAATTAACTGAGGCCGGGATCATCAAGGAGGGGTCGCTTAAAAAACAGCCACCTCAACGACAGACTTTAATTGCAGAGTAAGTTTGTAAAGTAACGCAACTATTTATTGTCAGTGTACAAAAAGTCGTCAAATAAATGAGTTAATGCATCCTTTTCTTAAAAACATGTTGCATGATGGTTTTTGAAGTGAAACGTCTTTGGGCGTGGTAAGGACAAATTTGTTAGCGTTACGCTGCGCCGCAACGTTCTACTTATCTTCACTTAAAGCTCTGCACATGTGGACTTAAGATGTTGACGCCTAAATCACTATGATACTCAGTAAAAATCACCTGATGACGACAGACAGTGTATTTACATCCGGAGGAGTCGTCATTATTCACAGAAAGATATGCACCTGTATTTTTAGTTTTCTTTTTTTTATTAGTTGCTTTTTGTTAATTTATATTCGTTTGATGTATATATTTCATTGAATACTCTTATCACTGTTATGGTAACAAAAAATTATGGAATGACGTCAACATCGCGATGCAGTAATTGTATCAATGCGCGTGGATAAAAGCTTTCATTTTCATGTAGAAATATTAGTATTCGTGTTTCCACCAGGGAGAATGTGTTATTTAAGATTTTGAAAATTATTTTAGGTATGAGCCAGGAATCCGCGCTTACGAAAATCGATTGTAAGAAAGGTTATAAGATAATTTTGTACAAGATGTTGTCCGATATAAAAGCTCTGAACACAATATACAGATTAATGCTAAAGGAAGTGTGCTTTAAATTTTTAATGATTTTCATTTGTTTACGAGAATAACTTGGCCCTATTTACTGTACACATGTAATGTAGTATCGCTGATCCACTCGAGTTAGAAAGGAACATTAAAAAACACAGAAAAATACGCTTAAAAATACACAGAAACTTAGAAATTTCACTTTTTGCGCATGGTCACACTGATATACATTCGTTTAAAAATTGAGAGAATTTATGCCCCGTATTGGCAGATCTGTTTGTGTTTGCTGCGTCATCTATTACCTTAGTAGCGAGACAGGCGTTATATAACAGATTTGTTTTTCAGAATGTGCCCCAGTCTTAACACCGCATAACTTTAGTAATTTTGTTATCAACAGAAAAGAAACTATGGTAGATTACTCTTCATTCCTAGAAGTCTGCCTAAGTATTAAAATGGTCGTGGTTAATGTACAGAGGTCTTAGAACTGATTATAGACTATGCCGTAGCCGTTATGTATGATTATTCAGCTATTACTTAAGCGTATGTGTCTGTCTCCTCTAGCTTTAAATCGCGCGTTCATCTTTAGATTCTGATGGTCTGAAAAATGTATCTTTGTTTTTGTCCTCACGTCACTAAATTGTAACAGCTTCTTTCACTACAGAATTAACTGTCGTTGATTTCATGCCAACTAGGCAATTATTGACGAAGATTTTATGCAAATCTCACTGGTGCGGCTGACTGTACATTAATTGCGATACAGAAAATCCTGTATAGTAGCGGTGACTGTGTGTATGTCGTATTTATGTCACTTTCGTCACCGATCTAGTCAGGCTTTTTTTTTGCTACTATTGTCCCTTACTTACGCTATAAAACTCTTCTGCTCTTGCATTCTCTTTCATGAGTTCTTCTAATCATGACCACATATCTGACAGCGAATATTTGGGTTGAGGAAAGTCCATGGGGATAGGAATTCTATTATGTGCTCTACTCCAAAAATAGTTGTTCAGCGTAAAGTCCTTTTATTTTAGAAGATAAGAAATCTGCTGTTACAACTTAGATACAGACAGGAACTTGGAAACAACAAATACCGATGTTGTGATTTCACGATAAATAATAGCATCATCGGCAAATAATCTTTTAATCCCCCTCAATACGTCGCAAAAATGATTAATGTATATGAGAAACAACAGAGGCCCTATCACGCTTCCCTGGGGAATCCCGGACCTCACCTCGGTAAGTGATGAACGCTCACCGTCGAGAACTACAGTGGATCTCCTTGCATGCATAGAAACGTCAACGAGTAATATTACAAAATGGATTATAGGTGGCTAGATCATGGAATGCTCATGACAGAGTACCGAGTGATCCCTGCAGTAAATGATGCTGCCAGACCGTCCAAACAGTTTTTGCGCAGAGCGAACTCGTGCCTACCTTTGTGGGGCTGAGCTTCCAGATGGCGGCTGGTGGAGGTTGAGCTACTGGGACTGCTGGAGCTGGAGCGGGCTCGTCCTCGGTACTCTCGATGTCCACCAGAGTCTCGTCATCATCGTCATCGTCTGGAGGCGGACTGCTCGGCGTCTGAAACAACCGACGGTGACCTCCAAGTTAGAAACAACCAATGCAGCCCGAACAAACTGCTCACTGCACTAAAAGAATATTGTAATGATTTGGCAACGGTTTAAGAGGTTGTGAAAGAAGTAAAATGGAATCGATGAAGAAATACTGAAAGCTACGGCGTGGACGAAATTATAAAGGCGACGGTCGTGTGTGAGTTATAATGCTCTGGCCTCGCATTCGGGAGGATGTGGGTTCAGATCTCCAGATTTTAGTTTTCCATCGTTTCCCAAAATCGCCCAGACGAATACTGGTAAAGTTTTTTCAAAAGGCCCTGGCCGATAACCTTCCCGTTCCTTGTCCCCACCTCCAATATTCTCCCGACTCTAATGACCTTGATGTCTACGAGCCATAATGCACGAAGCAATAAAAAAGAGTAAATGGATGATTTTATATTTGTTGGAGTGTCATAGTGTGAAACAGCCCAAATGATTCTGTGTGAATTTTTAATAACTAAGTAGCCCGGCAAAGATTTCGTGAATGAAAAACGATGAAAAGTGAGGTTGGTGGTCTGAAGCAGGAAGAAAGAAGAACCGGCTCATTTGTAGCAATTGTTTATTCGCAACTGAAATACGTACGTAACAAAACATTTACACCACTTACGAAACAATTAGAAGTGATGAAATGTTTCCATAACAGAAACAAAAAATTCAAAACGCTCCTTGAAACACACACAGTTTATCAATATCTCTATGATGTATTTAGTATTAATGCCATCACTCCTAATCGACGCCAGAGAAGTCTAGCGTCTTAACTGTGAACTATCACATACCTCTGACATTGATTGTTCATAATTTTTCCACTTGTGGGTGAATTTCGAAACATTCCTTTCTTGATTAACGATGTTACCAAAACGAAGAACTTAATTTTTAGAATGATACCTCATTTATCGATGTTTTTTAAACATAAGGTAGAAATTTGGCTCGTTACAAACAAACACTTTTTAGAAACAATTATTTTATTTGTTTATTATTGCAGCTATATCGATCCTTTTTTCAGGATGTAGCCTCTTTAAGTCTAATGAGCTATATATTAGAATTTAATTCTACATAGTTTTGCTGTAGTTCTTTCCAGGCTGATCGATGTTGAGCCACCCTCTTCCAGTTCACGCCTGTAACTCGACGTATATCCTTATCCCAGCGATCCGGGGGTCTTCCTCTTGCTCTTTTCGGGTTTCTAGGTATCCAATCCAGCACTACCGTAGTCCATCTTTCATCTCTTTTGCGAACAATATGACCGGCCCATTACCATTTTTGGGTCATGACTCTTTTTAAGAAATAATATATATGATAATATGATCAGCTACGTTTATGGTAGCGTTATTTCTTATGTGGTCGCAAACACAGAAATAACATAGCCGGGTAACCATACTATTTCATCACACGGTCATATTATGAATTTTCTCTCTCTTTCCGTTATGTATCCGTCGTAATACTTAAGGATGAGTTATCCCGGTATAGAGTAGTGGGTAGTCAAACATTTTTGCGAATCCCGAAAGCTTTGGACAGCTTTGAATGGTATAGCGTGTAGTTTCTGACATGGACATAGGGTGCCACCCTGGCATTGGTCTCGGTGAATACAGAATCCGTAGTCAGGATGATCTGAACGCTAGGCCAGATATTAGTTCCTGGGCTCACTGCACATCATGTGTGCTGTAAAGCAGTGCTTTAACACTCATATCTGGTGTTTGTAATGATGGCCATGAGATATGATACAACCATCCCACTGACGCCATCTGCCATGGCCTCAATACCCAGCTGAAGAGTATGGATGTAAACGTAGTACTAAGTTTGGGACGATTATTCTTGGAGGAAGTTTGGTACAAAGAAGGACTGATATATGTCGTTATAATGTTCGCTGTTGTGTTACCTCGAGGCTATTTGCATCTTCTGCTGCAGGGGTGATGCGGGTTGGAGCCAAGGGAGACTACAGAGGCTGCTGCGGCAGGAAGCACAGGCCTGAAGGCGGACTGGTAGGGGCCTCCTGCAGACACCACCTGCAACAACACGCACAGTGGATACTCAAGCTCGAGCTGAGGCGTTTGTCTGTGTTCACACTATGGTACATAAACTCATGCTAGGTATGTTTACCATATCCCTCTTGATTACACTCTTACAACGCCCTATTGAAGTGGACAGCCAAGGAAATTTGAGCTATAGTTACTAACGTTGGGCGAAAGTTGATTGCATGTAGCAAGAGTTGAAATCGGGGTAGTTACAACAGAGAGTCAAAACAGTTAGAGGCTCCGGAATGCAAGCACACAGGCAGCATTGAGATCAAAGTGGATCAGATAGTCAGCAGAATTAAGCTGTGGCAAGACGTCATGGATAGGAAGGTGGTAGGGAAGGAACTATTAGGTCAGCTATGGTCCCTACCCACTATGAATTCTATGGAGGGGGGAGTTGATCAAAACTGGGAAGCACTGGGAGCGAGAGGTCTGGTCTGGTCGAACGGTCGTGGTACTTGTTCGATTCAGGACGATTCCAGAAGGAACGTCTTGTGGGCAGCTATGGAGCCTCGGAGTTATGGTATGACGTAGCCATTATTTCAGGTGGGAGCAAGCCATTGAAGTATAAGTATCATGGAGGCATCGAATTGAATAAAGCAATGGGAGTTATAGTCCAGGGAGGAGTAAAGGGAATTAGGCATGTAAATATTGTACATAACTTATGGGATAAAGTGTAAAAATGTAAATATCCTTACTGAGAGTGTTATTTATAAGTACTACTGTTCACATGACTACGAGGTTACCCACAATTTATATGTTCTTCTCGAGAAGAAAAAAAGTTCGCTCGTCTACCACACTATATCTCACTCAAATTTTACAATACTTTCTCTGTATGTTTTGTAGGGCAGCTCATCTTTAATGGTCAGAGCGATATCATACGGCGAAAATGCAAAGTTTTTGCAATGACTAGAATAAGATCTGTCATCAACTATAGTTATGGGTGATTTCGGTTTTAATTACTGGTTTGAAAAAATCATGGCATGAGCAGGATAAACTATTTCTTCAGATAAATAATATCTATAAAATTATTACCACATTTGCAAAGTTTTAGTGTTAAGGTAATTATCAAAACTTTCTGCAGTCAGACATGTTGTGAAGTGCATAGTAGCCGCCAACTACAGTGTTCGCTACTAGTTACTTCAAATGTATTCAGGAAACAAATGAGTGCAATTTTTCTTATAGTTTTGTCCATTTAATTGTTTCACTGTGAAATTGCAATGTTCTGAAGCCATAGCGCTTTAAATATACTTCTGCGTCTGGTAGGATCACCATAAGTAGCTGTTATTTCTGTAATTTAATGTAGAAGATTTTTAATATTTTTAAAAGAACTATGTTCATCATAAGCCTGATTCATTCACGCACGGCAAGTAACAGAAGATGCCTTATCTCATAAACAATCATCTTTCACGAGAGGTAGCCATTAAAAACTGCGTAAGTGTAAAGGTTTAAAAAGAACATATATTATTGCAGAAATTTAAGTGGCGGTGAAAAACTTTGGGATGCACTTTTATTACGACTGATTTATATTAGCTAAAACGTATTGAAACACCACGCAACGTAACTGAACACTGTGGACGGCTGAAATCTCCAAACACGGAGGGGATCATTCACTTAGCCAAAATCATTTAAACTTAATAATTCAGTGAATTCTATTGCCGGGTACTGTTGCTTGGTCAAACAGCTGATAGATTGGACAGAGAGTGGTGGGTAAGTGGTTAACGCTATGGCCTCGCATTCGGGAGGACGGCGGTTCGAATCCCGTCCGGACATCGAGATTTGGGTTTTCCATAGTTTCTCCAAATCACTCGAGGCGAATGCCGGGATGCTTCCTTCAAAAGGCCATGGCAGAATTTCTTCAAGTTCCTTGCCCCCAGCTCCATCCCGCCTCCAATGACGGCAACGTCGACGAGGCGTAAAGCCACAGTAAAAAGAAAAGAAAAAAAAATAGATGGGGCCAAGGAAGCGTGACTTGCATGTATTGGAAGACTGACAGTAGATTTTGCGGATATGTTTCTGAAGATGCTTATAGGCCACGGTCTTGTAAGATGCAAAGTCAGTATAAAAAGGATACGCACATGCAACGAATGATGCTCTGTAAACGGGAGAATGCTTCAGCAGTCGCAGAGACAAACTCCTCTAGGGATAACAATTTAGTGACTTAGCGTGCTTAATTTCCACTGTAAGATTTCAACCTTTAGCCGGTAATGTAATAAAATAAATTGAAATAAGTGTCTGGTTCAGTTAATGTAAGTGCTTAGCTGAAGTTGGAAATTTATTGATCAATAGTAAACATAAATTCATGCCAACAGAAATAATTTAAGAGAATATTTATTTAACTATCTTCATAAGGGATTGTTGTGAACTGTACGACGCTGTCAATGCACACATAAATAGTCCAAAATTAACCACCACTTAAATTTTTTTTAGGATCTTATTTATTTTCCCATAACAACACAGCCGAGCACCTAGAATCTAACCTGGGTCTTTATTTCCATTATTTTACGTGCATGTATACTTATATCTGAAGCATTCCTTATAACAATAAATGCAAGAAAATTTAAGTTCCAATATCAGATTAATTTACTGCTATTATTTCTACTGTTACTAACAGAATGGGTACCATCACTAGTACTGCTGTTGCTGCTAATATTACTACTAACATTGCTGTTACTCCTAAAACCTGTATTACTACTGATACTGCTATTACTGCAGCTGTTTCCAAGGGAAATTGGCGCTTGAGTGCAAGCGCTATGTTACCTCACTTCGGAACATTCTCGCTTAGCGCTCTTCCCTAACACTAGCAAATGGCAACGCTGAGCGTCCTGTGTTGCCCAGTACGAGCGTAACCCATAAACTACTACTGGGAGTTAAAGTACGAAAATATAACTGTTAAGTGCACGATTTGGTAACGGCGCCCGCCACTACGTCTGGCCACAGCTGTTGTAATACCAAATTTAATACTATTTGCGCCAACAATTGTCACAACCGCACTTCGATTCCACTAGCGTTGGTTTATTCTTGTTGTTGATTGTACTCCATAGGTAGAGGATCTTATTGTCATTCAAGAGATTTTAAGAGAGCTATCGAAAACAGCAGCTGCCATGAGTGTGAAACTCACCTTGGCCTGCAGGTCGGAGGCGGCGTGTCCGAGAGACGGCGGAGGTGGTGGGGGCGGTGGAGGCGCGGGGGCGGCGCGAAGCCAAGCTTGGCGCCGGCCAGCCAGGGCAGAGCGGCGTACGGGGGGAATGGCAGCGGGTGCTGCTGCTTATGCTGGTGCCACACGTAGTCCATCACCAGGCTGCCAACAAACACAACATACCAACAATCATCACTCGATGATTAAACATTTATTTGGGATACTGCAACAAGAATTTTGTTCGCTAAATGGTGGGGTGAATACTAAAACTGTGTTTGGTGTCAATGTTTATTGATATGCCAACAAATGATTGAAGCGGGTGTGTGAGTGGAGAATTACCCGGCCTATCGATGCAACAAAATCTTCTCGGGTGTCCAGCCGGATGGAGGTGTAAAAACACGACGTTTCGACAGCTGACTCTGCTGTCTTCATCAGGTATCTTGTAGTTGTTCTCAGCTGACTGTCTCTGCCTTGGCTGGACACCCGAGAAGATTTTTTTGCGATTGTAGCGGGTGATTGTTGACATACCAGCAAGTGTCTGGTTCCGGTGTTTTCTGATATTGCAACAAGTGTTTGGAACTGGTGTGTACTGAGTGTTCAATGCGTGGTGGAGTCATTATCAACACCTCAGCAAGTGTTACTATAGACAGTTCAAAAATTGTTTGTTCACATAATTAACAAGATTCCAGTAAATATTTCATGCGGTTGATTATCTACATTCTAAACACTATTTGCTGATAATGATTACGGAGAGTAGTGTGGCGATCCAGTGCTCCAAGATTCTCCAAGTGTTCCACTCCAATTTTAATAATTTCACGATGTATTATATCTTAGTATACTAAAATCTAAGGTTGGCATTAATCAAACGGAACAATGACTTTAGTTCCTCATGCAAAATTTTTGGAACTTTTTGGTCGACATAATTTTACAGTGTCAATCTGTGCTACTGTGAACTCAATGGACCTCAGTTTTAAATCTGGTTTCGGTCCCCATATTTGGGGTTATAACCTGACCTTATCTCCGGGAAACCTTGGTGCAATGTTTGGACTTCAAATTAAAATGTAAACTTACACATTCCATTGAATTACCAGCTTAAATCACGACAGAAACAGCCTGAGTTGCAAATTTAAACTTTGACAGTCGGTAAGCAAATTTAATAAATTAAATTAGGTCCAAGCTGAAAGAAAATAGTTGCATGAAGGACATGCCTAAAGTAACGAACTACAAGTTAACACAACTATAGCGTTATTAATGTCGATAAATCCAATGCATCATCATAATATATAGACGTTTCTTTACTCCTACATAGCCTCCATATCTCCGCACCCATTTCCTCCTCCACTTAGCTTGTTTGAAAATTCCATTGCTGTAGCACCCCGTCTCATCGTCTCGCAGCGCAGATCTCTAATCTATTCCTTCACAAAATTTGGTAGTCTGAAGGGCTATTAAGGACTTTCTAGATGGTGAAACGAACATAATGAGTACCCACGATTTCGTTTCTAGCGTTTTTCGGTATCCTAAACTGCACTGTATTCTATCAGTTTTGATACAATTTCATTCACAATGACACGTCTGACGTCTTTATTAATGCCATCAACTCTCTAAGTTGCACACAGTCGAAACAGTTCTGAGGCGACCGCTACGATCTTGAATGCTCGTCTTTGAAACGTTAACCCACCACCTAATTCTGCTACGGCCTCTGAAACATGTCCACACAAACACACTCAATTCTGCGGTGAATTTCAGAAACGATGATTTCGCCTTTCATGAAGCACTCAGTCACAGCACGTTGACGAAACGATACATCACCGTCGCTCATTTTGTTTCTGCTCCCTGTGGTGACGTGGTAAAAACTAGTGACGTAAAAGTAATACAACGTTTCGTGCAATAGTGCGTTCAGTTACCACAAGCGGCTCAAGGTCAGTCTGCTTTATTCCCACTCCGCTGTCCTTACTCCCTATATGAAAAGGAGAGCTATACAGGGAGCAGATGTGCAGTGGTGACGAACAAGAACAGGTGAACATGACCTTCAACCACCGGTTGGGAGTGAATAGGGTATTAGCCTGCAATTGAGTTAATACTCTTGGTTTTTCTGCAGTTAACTCTTTTTGTTATAAAATAAATGGTTCATCACTTTCGGAACGGCGCACGTAGGTTAGCATAAAGGTAACAGTGAACGCCTTCTTCGTTATCCTCGAGAGCGGTAGCGGCAGGTCTGGGAATGGCGGCACCCTGGCGGGGGCAGATGGTGCTCCAGGGGGCTGGAAGCCAGCTGCGGCAGCGGCGGCCACGGCGGCTGCGGCGGCGGCTGAGCTGGGGGTGGCAGAGCTAGCCTGAGGACCCGCCTCCAGCTTGGGCTGCTTGCAGGACGGCCCACCGCCACCTCCTCCTGAGCCACCTGACCCTCCGGACGAGCTGGATGACGAGGACGAAGAGGAGGCCAGCAGGCGCTTCCTCGTCCCTCCGTTAAACATCGCCTTCACGTCCTCCCACGCGTGAACTATCTGCACCAGCCATAAGCTCTACATTACTACGCTAGCCGTGTTAATTTATTTCAGAAATATATCAAGCATCATTGTGTAAAGATAGTATTAGTTATTCAGTAACAAATAAACACACATATAATCTCTTAAACAGATCGAAAAATGCAGTGTAATCTTCTTGGTGTACAACAATGGTGTTGTAGAAACACAACGTTTCGACAGCTGGATACGCTGGCTTCGTCAGGCTTCAAATCATTTCCAGATATTATAAGCTTGCTGTGGGTTCCTAGAATGTCTGAGCTTCATATTGTGATTTCATTTATATGCTTTTTGTGCACATTTTCTGAGCACATAAAATGAAGCATGAACTAATGCTTCATATGCCAAAAATTTGGATATTTTGCAGATACTTGTAATAACCAGGTGCGTTGCTTACGTTGCGGGTGCGGGAATAAACATCTGTTAACAGACTGTACGATGAACTGACAAGACCCAGCCTTTTGCATATGAGGCTGTCACCATGCGGCGTGTTAGTGTGGATGCCCCGTATAAAGGCATTACGGGTCTGCTAAGTTAACCAACGTACAACGGACGACCAACAAAGAGAGGGGCCACCAAGCAATCCGAATCGGGACAAGAAGCAAGACGCTTGGAGAATAACCTACTGGGCACATCAGCGCTAGCCAATATTTGTAATCCTACAACGCGTCAATAACACTGAGGGATACCCAAACCACTGTCATGATATCCAGGCCACAAACGGCACAGCAAACAGAACAAAACAATATAACCCGACCCTGATAACTCAACTGTTCACACAGAGAGTAGCCTTCATGATATTCAAAATTCCTTAAACAAAAAAAACATTTAAAATTGTAAAATGAATAAAATAAATAAAGAAATAATTAAATGTAATAACCTTTTCCTAAAAATTCAGGCTTTGTAGCGGCCCACCTCTGGTATTTATCCAGGGGAGATGAAGAAATTAAAAAGATGATAAAATAGTTGAGGCAGTCACCGTAAGCTTATAACACCCGCAAGCTACATGAAAACTGATAAAGACAGCAAAACCAGCTGTCGAAACGTTGTGTTTCTACGACACCATCCGGCTGGATACCCGAGAAGATCATTGTATCATTATGTTTGAAAAGTCTCCACTCACACTTCAGATCGAGTAAGAAGAACTCAGGAATTGTTAAGCAACTAGTAAAATATGAGAGGATATGATCAGCACTTATGACTTTAAAAAATGAAAATGGCTGACAAATAAAAACTGAGAGAAGAAATAATTTAGTCCCTTTGCCATTTTCTATTACATCATGAAAATTCAATTACATGCATGATCTGCAAAATCAACTTTTGGGAGATTTTACTGGTATTAATTACATTACAGAGATATAACAAAGTGATATTACCTTATACCTTCCAAGTTGTTTCGCAATACTAATGCAATTTTATTTTGTAGTTGATTTGGTTACATTCCTTAAAAACATTGAGGAAATAATTTCGTACAATAGTTACATGGTGCATAGGGTTTAATTCATTCTCTATATTATACGATCCGTATAAACGTAGTTATACTTAATTATCTGTTGTGCCATTTTAATGCAACCATACACACAAGTCCGCTTTGCTCATAACTACATTCCATTAGGTAATCTATGTTTGAAGAGTAACACAGCTGCCGAATCGTTCCTTATCGCACAACGTTCATCTGTGGCTTTATTTATCAGTGAGTTTAAGATCTCAAATTTCAGCCTAATCTAAAGACAGTGATCGAGTTGACGTGAAGTGTCCTTGAATTAAAACCCTTCGTTACAAAGCATATAACCAAATCAGCTCACTTTAGCAGCCTATTTCGCAATAATTAAACAGTATGAAAAAATTTGCTTACGAAATTTAAAAATTTGAGGGTTATTCCAACAATTATTTTTAGACTCTTAGTTTGCGAGAAACTTTAGTTCTCTTCTTCCTCCTAGCATTTATGCCACATTGCATGGTCTGCTTTACTAGAAACAATTTTTGTTTTATGTATCTTATATATATATATATATTCTGAATCTAAAAATAATTGTAGAAATGATCCTCAGTTTTTGAAATTTCGTAAGCAAATTTTTTGATACTATCTAAGTAGAACTTATTGGTTAAAAAATCTAAGAATATGGACCTCCAAGACAACTACGGAGTTAATCCGAGCATCAACCAGCAGAGACGAGACAGCCAAGCTCGTTGACGACATCCGGAACGGATAAGAACCAAAAGAAGAAGATTTAAGTATTGCGAATTAGGCTGCTAAAGGGAGCTGATTTGATTATATGCTTTGTAAGCCTAATAGAGCCCTCGGGAAGTTCTTAAGATTTTTTTTATTAACTAGAGTACAATAATCATCTCCATTTATAATGGTTCCTAATTTGTTTACTTTGTAACAGTTGTGTAGCCAGGTTTGTATTAGAGCTTATTTCAAAATCAATTTCCAATCAAAGTAGTCTAGTCCAGAAAAATAATAATAACTGCAACTTACGCAATAAGTTTCTCACTAACAATACAACTGCAAATTAAATTAAAAAGTGGCTTTATATGATTCAATATCTTAACGTTACTCAAGTGCATTAAACGTTTTATATAGCTTAATATAAGTATTCCGACTGCAAGAAATAAATTCTTTCCGCTTAGTGCAATAAACGGAAAAACAAATGTTCCAAATTTCATGAGGTTTCAAACACTGTTCAGCTCAGGATCCCCGGACTGAAAATGAGGCATATTTTATCATGATTCAGCAAACTCGAGACTTGATAAACAAGTTGTGCATCTGCCTGTTTTTTATCGTTGAAATCGATTGGCGCGAAAACTGTTGGTCGGATTTCTAAGGGGTTTAGAAATAATGTACAGTGTAAAACAGTATAAGTTTCATTTTTATGTTACGTCGAAAAGGTCAGAAATTAAGATTACAGTATCCGCAATATAATGTTCATTTGAAGGTAGTTTATTTGTGACAGTCAAAATGATTGCCAGAATACATACTAATGGCAGGGATTAAATTTATCCGGAATTTGAGACTGGCCATCATCAGTCACTAAACTCACTTCCGTGACTCGTGACCCAATTGTTGACAATGCAAAAAGGAGGTCAGTTCGTACGTACGGGTAACTTCTGTAAAATATATGACTTCATCTCAAAACCCTATGTATAATAAATTAAATGGCTGTATCAGTGGGTACACGCACAAGAAGAGAAACTTCTATGGGCAATACACCCTTTTTTGTTTATTTTTCATGTGTATTTTTTCCTATGAATTTTTAATGTTTCTTCCACACATAGAGTAAATAGGAACTTATCATAAACAAATGAAAATTATCAAAAATTATCACATTTCGCTAGACTGAACAATTTGGACATAATATATTCTGCTTTTTGTGTCGACGGCAGCATCAGATACAAGATAGTTCTTCCACCAAGGCGATGGCTTTGTCACTAGCTGATTGAAGATACATTCATTCCGACAACAATGTATCATAGTTTTCATATTGCCTCAGGACTTGTGGTATCTGGTTGTTCTCCCCAATATCTCCATGAAACGAGAGTGTCTTTGCAGCGGCCAACTCCAACTCGAAGTATGTTCAGTGACTTCCGTATGGGCCATGGCTGTTTGGATCCTCTTTAGATGTTGTGTCGGACTCTCTTCTCCGAGGCTGATATTAGTTCATTGCTCCCTGTTCCTTTAATTGACGTTGAGGACCTTAAGTCTTAAGTCTCGATGGGGCTAGTTCATAACCATGTTGAGGGTGCGTATGCCTCCAGGGGCAATGCCAGCCTATATCACCACTTTTGCCACAAGTGATGGTCTGAGGCATCCTGTGGTAAATCTGCATGTTCTGTAGAGAGCAATATCCACTTTCTTAGTGTTACAAGAGTTCTGCCACACAGGACATGCATACTCTGCTGCGGAGTAGCACAATGCTAAGACACAAGTGCGGATGATGCTTGAGTTAGCTCCCCAGCTCGTTCCATTCAACTTGATCAAGATATTGTTCCGTGATGATAATTTCATCTTGGCGTGGCGGCAGTGGTTTTAATAGTAAGACCTTATGTCAAGAGTTACGTCGAGGTATTTTGAATTATCACTGTGCTGCAGCTATTTTAATTCTACATTCAACTTTGCGCATTTATTATGAAAGTGAAACGCGCAGACTTAAGTTTTCTTTTGGCTTGGCTTAAGCTCATTCTGCTAGTAGTAAATTTCAAGAGAGTCAAGAGCTGTCGACAACTTCGAAAATTCGTGTTGAGCAGCTATGGCAAGACCATCAGCGTAAGTAAAGGACTGTCAATGGCTGTCCGTGGGATGATCGTTGGTGTAGATATTAAACAGAATTATCTAATAACCATTCTCACAATCAACCGGATGTCGGAGACATCAGTAAAACAAACTTTTATTTGGAACAAATAAATCTGTTTTATTAAGTAGATATTATGTTAATGATGTTGATGGTGATGATTATTAAAATTAATATATAACTATTATTATTATTCTACTTCCATGTGTATCATATACATTTTAATCAATGAAGATATTAATTATAAATGTAAACAAATGTTCCAGCGATTAAGCTCACACACTTCACAGAACTAGTGTTTGACAACTCTCTCTGTCGATCGCTTACACGGACACTTTAGAAACAAGCAGAATTGTTTAAAAAGTTCCGACTAACAACAATTAAACCCATACAAAAACAATAAGAATTAATACAAAATCATTCACAACCATCATGGAACACACGGAAATGAAAATTAAATATATTTACAAACAAAATTATGTACATAAACCGTCTAAAATTGTTCTCCAAACATCGTAGCTTACTTAGAGTTACAAACTTTTTATCAATGCATAAAACTGTCCTCGAAGATATTAAATGTTATTTATGTTTTATGAAGAAGTTTCTCTCCATAAAACAATGTTCATTTACACAAATTCACAATTGATTAGACGGAAAATATACAAAACCATTGTAGTGATCTAGGTCGATCTCTTGCCAAAATACTTCATATTAAATTACAAGACAGTATCCAGGGCGGGCGAGCATGAAAAAGTTAAGCAATAGGAGCTGTAGTGACCTGAGAAGTAGCACGCAATCAGCAAGCCAGTTGCCAAGCGCCTGTCATTACTGCAAGCTGGTAAAGTGATTTCATACAGCAGGTTAGTGAGGAGTATTGCCCTCTCCACACAGTGGTAATAGTAGGGGATATTCTATTTAAACCCAGGGGGCAGCTGTCTGTCTGTCTTTCTACGAAAGTATTTCAATGTACCACATCGACGCCGGGTGCGTCATCGCCGGCGCCGCCAAGGCGGCGGTTGCAGAGAAGAAGATGATGCCTGGCGTCTACTACTAAGGTGGGCTGTGCTGCGATAGCTGGGTGTGGATAGTTAGAGAGTCAATCATTTGGTCATGTTCATGTGGCCATAGTCATGTAGAGATATTATCAATATTCCAGTTAGTTTGGCTGTGAGGCGCCCATCAGTTACATGCTCGCCTAGTCCTTGGCCCATATATAATGTTTTGTTCAAAAGCCAATCAAACAATGTAAATATTCACGTATTCCATCGGTCATTGCTCATGTAAATAAATGTGTGAATAGACAACTGCCGTTTCCAGTAATTTAACCTCCATTTATATATTACTATTTGAATCTACTGAGTCATAAAACCTGTCAGGTGTTACAGTAGGAACCTGTGATGAATATTCATATCAGAACCATGGTCGACTTCTATGATCGGCCCTTATCAACGGCTCCAGTTGAAGTTTACCCTGTCGGCTCTTGTCAGTCAGCTGGCAGGGTCACTACACCATAATTAATCAACTCCCACCTTCCTATACACAATTCTTAAAATAACATTTCGATAACTCGTTTCGGTCTGAGGACTGTCATAAAATGCTTGTGTCGATTGTGTCCAGCCTCCTGCTCGGAAGATAATCTATATGAGACCTCAGAAAAATCACTGGAAGTGGCCAAGTTTGGGTCTAGTAGAATTTGATGTTTGTAAATGCGTAACGGTGAAGTGAATGTTTCTGACTCGAAATAAATAACTAAAATGAGTAAATTCTCACCTCGTCTGGAGGGGTGCCGCTCAGTCTTAGGTGTCGCCTCCACGAGTTGAAGTTGGCCGCGTCCGGCTGGACGTATTTCGCGGTCGGCCCTGACCGGTGCGAGTGGAAGATGAACTTGTTGGGGGAGAAGAACAATCCACACAGCGCACACTTAATGCACTTGGCGCGGGATGAGTTGTACCTGCAACCAAACATTCTTAGCTATCGCATATCGTTAGTTTTACCACTTTAAAACGAAAAGAAATTTAGAAGATTATTTCACTGTATCGTTCTTGTATAAGAACGAGGATTTTTCTGGGCGTCGAGAATTATTATAACTAGATGACCCGTGAGAAAATTTAGCGAATACACTGAATTAGTATAATAGGTATCTACATAACAAAAGTCGACGCCAGTGAAGCAGTTTATTAATATCTCTGTGATATGTGCCACTACTATCTAGCGTCTAACTGTGAACTGTCTCATACGCGCGACTTTCACAGTTATTTCTTTTGCCCTATACGGGTCAAATTTCGAAGAATTTCGTTTTTAAGAAATTATGTGACCAAAGCAGAGACCTTAATCTTTAATATGATAGCTCATTTATCTATTTCGGTTAGACATCAAGGGAGATAAGTGGCTCTTGATAGAAAAACACGTTACAAAAATAATGATAATTTAGTCCTTTAATGATAATTTAGTCCTTTAGTTCTTTATTTAAAATATGATGTAACCACAGCGGAGACCTTAGTTTTTAGAATGATACCTCATTTATCTATATCGGTTTGATATCAAGGAAGATAAAAGGTTCGTGGCACAAAAACGCTTTGTAGAAAAATACTTTTGTGTTTTAAGGAACGAATTCGGAAAAATTCCTTTCTTAAAATATGATTTGACCGAAGCGGAGACCTTAATCTCTAAAATAATTCTTCATTTCTCAATTTCTATTAGATATGAAGGTAAATGAATAGCTCGTCAAAAAATATGTTGTGGAAATAATGATTATATTGTCCCTTAAGGGTTGAGTTTCGAAAAACTTCTTTCTTAAATTATGATGTGACCACGGCGGAGATCATACTCTTTAAAGTTATATCTCATTTTCCTATATCGGTTAGATATCAAGGGAGATAAATAAATAAAAAAAACGTTATGATAATAATGATAATTTTGCCCTTTAATGGTGGAATTCTGAAAAATTCCTCTTTTTAAATTATGATGTGACCACGGCGGAGACCTTAATCTTTAAAATAATATCTCATTTATTTATATCTGTTAGATATCAATGGAGATAAATGGCGCGTGACACAAAAACGCGTTGCAGAAACAATTGATACCTTTGCCTTTGAAGGGATGAATTCCGAAAAATTCCTGTCTTAATATGTGATATAACCAAAGCGGAGATCTTAATCCTTAAAATAATACTTCATTTATCGATTTAAGTTAGGATTACAGGAAGATAAATGGTTTGTGTTACAAAAATCGAATTTTATAAATATTGAAATTTTTGCTCTTTAAGGGTTGAATTTCGAAAAATTCCTTTCTTAAAACATAATGTAATCGAAGCGAATACTTTAAAAAAAATTTTTAAAAAAACCTTAAAGAAATAATCTAGGCTATGTGGTGTTCTCAGTTGAAGGAGGTATTTATACAAATTATTTCGACGATTGATGTATCTGTTGTCATCTGGTGAATTCGGGTGCGGCGGAAGGCTGGATATAGATACATCCGACACGTCACCAGATGGCGGTAGAGCTTTTGATCGCCTAAATATCACGTGTTAACCACATGATTACACGGCTAATTACTCGAGCACGTTAAACATTCCGTTAAATTTAAATTATTTTCTTATTATTATTCAAGTTCTATCTGAGCCCACATTATTTCTTGTTTGAAGTCCCTGATGACGATTTCTTAATTTTTTTCTACTTCTCTTGTTACAATTTGTTGTATTTTAAATTGATACGCTTGAATATTTCATAGATTTCAATGAAAAAGAGCTTTTCACAACAGAAACTTCTCTGCTAACACCTGATGCTAGAGGACTGTAGTAGCTTGATAAATTCGACAATTTGGTTGAAGAATAATGGGGTGACCTTCAGGGAAGTGCTTTTCCAGAAAATTTAAGCTAATTATCGCTACTACCAGAAGCTCAAATTTATTAATGTTCAGAAAATTTACGTACCATGCAACCGAAAAGAGGTCTAGATAGTCTGTTCAATGAAACATTCACTTCTTCCTCAACCACTGTCATAATTCATTACATCACATGAAATAGTTGAATGCCCATGTGACATTTCCTCATTTTTCTGCTGTACGTTATTCGTGAAAAATAGTGATTCAGGTTGAAAATGACAAGATTTCATCTCATACGCTGTTAAAGTAATATAAAAATTCATGTGTTTCTATATATTTTTCGAATGTAGAGCTCTACATTATTTGTTGACCCAGGGAGCTAGAAACTTTCGTTTGTCTTTAACGAACATTATCACCATCATAGACACTGCAGCACATAGGTGTTGTAGCTCTCGTTTATCATTCTAACCTTCGTAGTCAAAGAAAAAAGCAGTTTGCATACTGAAATCGAAGTCTGATAAGATTTTGCAGCTCGAGAGCTCAGATTCAGACTTAAGACTTTCACAAAGTGCATATATCATGGATAAAGTAAAAGAAAAAAAAACTTAAAACTAACGTATGTATCCTCGCGATGCGTTACAAGGCGGTGGATCAGTAAAACTAGTATATGTAAGCGTGGAGGCTTCTCAGCTTTGTACATAGATGGAATTTTCTCGGGAAACTAGCTGAGTGAGTACGTCATGTTATGCAAACGTACTCACTCACTCAGCTAGTTTAACGACAAAATTCCATCTAAAACTAGAATATCTTTTAAACACAAGAAATCTTTACCCTTTTATATGGAACAACTTGAAAATTAATGAAAAAATTTTGACGTGATTTTCAGCGTATGGAAGATTAGAATCTGGCCTAATACTTGAGGTGTATGTCATTAAATTATCTTAACTGGGTACGTAACAGGAAATTCGTATATGATCAAAGCAGTAACAAAGAAATGTGATATACAAACTACGTCTATCTGTTCATTCTGTAAGTACTGTATTGTGCATGTATCCTCTGAACTCAACAGATGACCACAGAGAAGTGAAGCTTCCAAATGAATTGGATTGATAATGACTTTATTGATTCTTACAGAACTGCAGAGACCAAACTGGACACAGCATTTTTTTGTTTTATTTTGTGAGGACAGTAGCAAATGCTATAGAAAGGAAACAGTGCGTAAAAACATAATAATTAAATGATGGAGAAAAATTCATAGTAATAACAGTTTGGTAAACAGCGAGAGCAGAAAAATATATTTCGTTGATTATAACGCAATTCAGTCATTGCTTACGGGGTCTATTACTAGATTTAATATCATCATATAGATATTTCGATATATTTTGTCCGAGCCTAGTCTGGAGGACGTCAGTTTGTGCTGGTTTACCTGACCCGAGTTTCTTAGGCAATGGAGAGCCTGCTGCAAACGGAGACTACTCGAGCTTACGCTCATTAAACCCTTCACAGTCCCCCTCCAGTGAAAGCCTCCGCCAGCGAGCGGGCCCGAAAGAACTACTCGCTATGACAGCGGGGATGGTGAGGCTAGGTACGCTTCGCCTCCATTTAGGGTGCCCACGGGGAGCGGCGGGGACGCAGCGCAGGTCGGGGACTTACCTGGCCGGCAGGAAGGCCCCTCGACAGCCCCAGGCGCACTCGTGGTGAACGGCGAAGGCGAAGTCCTCGGGCAGCCTGGGCGGCGCGTTGTCGCCGAGGAAGCTCTTGCAGAGCCTCTCCGCCTCTCTCCTGGTGATCATGCCGCAGCGGCGCGAGGACACGGGCATGGCGCCCGCCCGCCGCAGGATCTCCAGCTGCACGGGCGTGCACTGCACGCACGTGATGCCCAGCGCCACGCGCCGGTTGTGGATCTCGTTGTAGCTGAACTCCTTGAGCAGCGTGTTGGAGATCTGCGCCAGGCAGAGCCGCTCCTGTGACTCGATCATCAGCGACACGATCGGCACCCCGTACAGAAGTACCGTGCTCACCTGCGAGCACCACACAAGGCAGAGATCATTGATTAGGCCAGGCGACAGTGAGATCAGAATACTCAAGCCATACACGAGACGGGAACGAGATTCCACTACCGTTGACTCAACGGCAGAGATATATATCCTACACTCCAGCTACCTTGTAAATGATGATTATATGGAAACGAGAATGGAAGGCTGACTCCCACACAACGGAAGGGTTTGGCAGCAACTTGTAATGAGGCGCAAGTTCGAGGACGGAAACAGTCTCCTCACAATAGCGATCTGGACACATGTGCTTTGGTGGAGCTACGAAAAGTCAGTTGACGCGATTTTCGAACAACTGCCGCCGTTGGAAAACTGTTTGTCAACCCTCGCGCTGTGCTTACTCCAGTATGACAGACAGTTGTGTGAAGGGCCAGCAGCGACGCCGAAGCATTGGCAAGTGTTTTGGGAGAAAATATGGAAAACAAAAATCTGGATGCCCGCGTCCTTCCGAATGCAAGGCCAGAACTGCCAAAAGTCAAATAAATCGAGGAATTAGAAGTAAGAGAAGATAAGGGGAAGGAATTCGGCTCTGGCCATCCTACTTCCAACACCGAGCTAAGTATACCTCCTTCGGGACGGTGCAACCATCCTTTGGCTTCATCGCCAAGCTTAGCTTTGGCCCCCCCATACCCTTAAGTTTACTGAGTTAGTTTATGCGATCAATAAAGTAATGGAGCTTACACGTAATTTATAATTTATTAATAAAATAAGGACTCTCCCTGCAAACAATTAAATATTATTTGAAGAGAGAAAGAATCACTCGCTGATGTGAATTAATCCTTCCTCATCCATAAGCTTCCCTCCTGCCAGTTAAATACCACAAGTAATTATGAGCAGATCAAGTTTCATTTTTCTTTTACAAAGTCTCATACAACTTCTCTCAAATTTAGTATACGTATGCTTAATCTGGAGTGCCGCAGGAAGAACATTTGTGCATAGTCATTTTATTGATTAGAAGTACGAAAATACACAGACACTTGCTGATTTTGGTGTGAATTGGTGTGTAGATGGTAGTTTTATTAGTAGAATACTTTAGATCCTTAAATCCTTTAGAATAATTATCCCGATATATTAAAAATACTAAAATAAGTAAATTGTTAAAAAAAAAAAAAACTTTAAAAAGTAAGGGCCTACTTCAGGTAACAATAGTACTATGCTATGTAAACTCAGGAAATAAAAATAAATATGCTTATTCATTCACATAAGAAGAAGAGTATCACATCTTTTATTATTTTATGAACGTGATTCTATTTCATATAACTCTACTGTTAGAATTCGTCATTAATGCGCTATCTCATTCATGTGTTTTTATTGATGTTTTATCCAGCAAGTAGTTTGATGAGTGGTTTCCATGTCTTTCACTGCAACACTGCTTTCTTCAGTAAAAGCCGATTCACGGAAAATGTTCTAAATCACGTCCAAAAATTGTCTTTAGCTTTCTCTGTTTGCTCTGACTTTCCAGTTTTTCCAAATTGCCATTACAAAATAACTCCAGAATCATCAAAACGGAACAAAGTTTATTTGTTTTGATATGAGGCTTTACAATCGTGTTACATGTTCCAGAAGGAGACAAGTCCATCCACCTGTTTTCGCCTGCTGCTTGGGAGGGTGGAGTGCAGTGGAGCCCCAGGATTATCGTCCTCCCCTCTGGCGTGCTTGTTGCGGCAATAACAGTAATCCGGGGTGGCGCATCTGCCAGTGATTGTAACCCTCCCCCCACCAGACGCTCCCAGGGATTATTAACAGTCGGCGGGTACGTTCGCTTCTGAGACCTTGACGGCGATAACCTATCCATTAGAGCTAAAAGAACAATAATGTCTTGCTATAGTGTCACATTAACGAAATGGTTCAACAACTAGTTGCTGGATGTAAACAACAACAAAGACAACGATAAATAAATTCATGGCAATGCCACTGAACGAAACTGATGAATTTTGGCATCAGAATTATATAAAGTTAAATTGTATTAATAAATTTAAAAAATGTGACACTCCTATTTTTATATGTAACCCACAGCGTTGGTTTATTTATAACTGAAATTTTTATTTGCGTCCAGAATTCTGTAATAGTTACGTCGGCTTCAGTCGGAAAGCAGCGTTGTTGAGCTTCGACCAACGACATTTGACAGTAAAGAAACAATCACTCCTTTTATCTGTGCTTGCTTAAATTAAAGATGATGATTTCTGTGAGTTTCTTTTCAGTATATACACAAGCTATCAATGAGCAACATTCCATTAAAAGTAATACGCAGTTTCTCGTGGAATTCTTGACGTTTCCTGAGGCACTTACGTAGCGTATTGGCACGATAGTATTGTGTTTGGTAGTCCATGAAAGAAGCTATCACACATGTAAGGTTCGCTAAAATCGGTTGGTTAATTACTGTTTGTTGCGTTCGCAGACAAACAAAAACTCGAAAGCTTAGGATTTTGGTCTATTTATAATCAGGAACTATGACAATAATCAAGAGAAAAAGTATCCTAATATTAAGCTACGACATAAGCTTTGACTACATAAAGTTTCGCTGAAATGTGTTTGTTTTTATGTGATCCGTGCATAGACACATAAAAATTCCGGGATTTACCATGGGTAAGTATTATACTAATTGGGGGATATAGATCCTATATGTTAACCTATCAAAAACACTATTACAATGTGTAGTTTAGTTGAAATTTTTTCGGTAACTTCGCTAGAAGCGAGCATAGGAAGTTAATTTTTTTTAAAAAAGTTTTGGTCTCTTTGCTATAGAGAACTTTGTAGTTCCCGGGATACATTGTAGTCTGTATGTTAACCAGTGACATAAGCTATCACTACCTGTAGTCTCGTTAAGATTTCTCGTTAGTTATAAGGTGTTGCGAGCAAAGATAGACCATGAATCCAAATTTTACGTTTTTGGCGCCTGTTCAGTCCACAACTAGGTTACTAAACAGAACAAAATGTAATTTATATATTAAATGATAGCTAATGCTATGCGTAGTTTCTTTGAAATCCGTTCATTCCTTTTTGTATGTTGCGCAAAGACACACAGGCAAACAGAACGGGAAGCAGGCATGCTCGTCGTCTAGGTTCCGGTCGACCACGTCCGATCACCACAAGGGAGGATCGCCGTATTGTGCACCAAACACAAGGAAAGACAAACAGCCAGACGTCACTAATATACATTGCAGTGACTCCTTTTTGAGAAAAAAAAATCATGTACAGAAACATTGCTTAACAATTTTATTAGAAATAGAGAAATGAAAAAAGATGTATATGACATTAATAGTACAGCGAACTGTTATGGCGGATGTGTTAGGCTGTGGTTACACTGCAAGCGAATTCGCGCGAACAATCCTTCGCGCGAACAATCCTTCGCGCGAAATAGCGCGATTTCGCGCGAAATCGCTATTATAAACAAACACGTACAAACAAAGGCAGGTGGTTACAGTAAAAGCGAATTGGTCGAGCGAATCGCTTGTTGTCGCTGGAAGTTCAAACGGGTTTGTTTTTTTCGCGCGAATGGAGCGATTCCATTGTAGGCTGAGGCAAGTGCTGTAGATTCCATATAGTTGGAAGAGGTTTTATTTCGCGTGAATCCATCCTTTGGTTATTTCAGTTGTTTTACGTATTATTATGGATTGTGACAGGGGCGAATCCAGGATTTTGGTTGGGGGGGTGGGGGCTTGGATTGAGTGAATTTTGATTTAGAGGGCTTGCCTTGGATTTTGGTTTTGGGGGGGCTTGAGTTGGCCATGGGGTAGTCTTTATAGCCTCCTCGGGCCTCGAATCCGTAGAGCTAAAAAAAATTAAAAAAGTCAAAATTACAATATCGGAGGTGGACCCAGATACTTTTGGAGGGGAGGCTTGAGCCCCCTAGTCCCCCCCCCCCTGGATCCGCTCCTGGATTGTGAAAAAATGATAATTTGGTGTTTGAAAGAAGAATATTGTGGGATCAGGACATAAAGGATATCATAACTTGCTACCTTTTTTTTACTGAAAATAAAGTACATTAGTTATTAAAGGTAAGGAAAAAAAAGTACACAGTGGCAAAATAAAGTACAATTTATTTTTGTTTATTATTATGTTTAAAAATATATTTTTATTTCTTTTCGTAAGTTTTATCAAACTGCTAAACAATTGCACAACATCTTAACAGTCTATATTTAAGTTAAAGTAAATAAGCAATTCGTTTTTTATCAGATTCGGAGACGCTGTGTTTCTTTAGTCCCACCATTTGCAATTCATTACAGAAAACTCTCTGTGAATGGCGGGAATAGACAGTAAAAATGAAATTGCTTTATACAAGTTTGCAAAATTACCATCAGTCTTATTAAATACTTGCTGATATTTTTGTGCAGTACATAATTCCGGAAAACCTTTAGAACTATATACCTGATCATAAAGTTTGTTTAATAAAGCTATTTCTCCATAAAGATAATCCATATCTATATTAAGTTTTTGCAGTTTTAAATTTTCTATTATGTTAACAATATCAAATTCAGCATTGCTCTTTAAGTTTATATTGCCAAGTATAAATAACCAGTTTGTGTCATTAAAATCGAACCATTCATTTAGGTAGGCCTACTCTAAGGCTTTGCAAATAAATAATAATAAAAAAAAATTCAGCGTAACATATTCATTATCTACTTCATCCGTTTCACTGTCAAAATTACGTTTTGTAGGTGTACATGGAGTAGGCCTACTTTATTTACTGATGTTGTCCTTGTCCATGATTTACTATATCATAAATCTCCGATAAATCGTATTCTTATTGCTCTCAAACAGCTTTACACAAAACAAAACAAAGTTTTGACACCACAATGACATTGATAATGTTGACATTTGAGGTTCGGTTGCGTTCAAAAATTATTAAAAATGAGCATTCTAGTGGCGCTGGGGACTTATCGATTCGGCACCAATAGATAACGAACCATTTTACGCCAAACTCTTACGACCAAACTTTTTTAAATCCCAGAAAAATCAAGTCATGCGAAATAAATTATTTTCGCGTACTTCATTGTTATCACAAAGTATAGAGTACAGTTACCAGAAATAACGTACAATACTTTATTATAAAGTACGGGTGGCAACCCTAATCATAACCGTGATAAATCAAGGAAGTTATGGGAAGAAATAGCAGCTGATTTAAATGTTGGCTGTAAGTTAGCGATTTTTATGTAAACTTCTTGTCTAAATGCATAGTAAAGTATTAATACAACCCGCATTAAATATTATACTGTTGTGGTATGGCACCAACATCACTATTAAAATAAAATACACTTTAAGAGTTTCTCGTACATCATATGCCATATTGGTAGACCTATTAGTCACCCGCGTTTTGGAATTACTTTTCCTCTGAAAATTTGACAGTTTTTCAGATGGTGAAATACCTTCTCTGAAGTAACACTGCCTTGTTATTTTTTCCTCTATTGCATTCAATATATATGAGTATGTGTCATAAGTCATACGATAATATTCATAAAACTTTATTGGCTGGTTCTTTAATTCATCGAAAAGTTTAAAATATTCACTCAAATGGTGATTCAAGAATATTTAATTAACCCAAAATTGCCTCTTCCTCTTTTCAGATGCAAAGAGTTACAAAAATGGGTTTTCAGCAATATAAAATTCTTCTTCAATATCCATATTCTTGAATTTTCGCCAGTCGAGTATGATATGATAAATTTTACTTAGCTTCTAAAAACCGCTTTGAATCGCGTGACCACTTCTTCCAGCGACTACGTTCGCACGAATGCGCTAGCACTGTAACCACTTCTCCTTCGCTATTTCGCGCGAAGGATTGTTCGCGCGAATTCGCTTGCAGTGTAACCACAGCCTTAGAAGAAACAGTAACTGGGACACGCCGAAGAGGTTGTAAGAAATTCCAGATGGTATATTACTTTACAGTGGAATATATTGTCAGAAACTTGTATCTGGTGGAAAACAAGGTAGAAGTAAAATATGTAGCATTTGGAAGACGTATTATTTAAAGACATGCCTTTAGGCAGAACGCTTTACCTTTACCAATTACAAATTTCATTTAGTTTGTGAAACGCTGCAAAATAAACTTTGGATTGGATTCCAGGTTTACTTAAAAGAATAACAGGATGAGGGTAAAACACGAAAGATGCAGAAAGATCGATATTTGAAATACTGAAAGTTCACACGGAATTATTTTTCAACTTTCACATCATATCAGAGTATGCGAGGGCGTACCTGATTTGGTCTCCCTCCGGTTAGCTGCTGTTGTTGCTGCTGCCGTTGATGCTGGTGATGTTGCTGGTGTTGCTGTTGCTGCTGATGTTGTTGTGTTCAGTGTGGGTAGAAGGATATCAGAGTATGCGAGGGCGTACCTGATTTGGTCTCCCTCCGGTTAGCTGCTGTTGTTGCTCCTGGTGTTGATGCTGGTGATGTTTGCTGGTGTTGCTGTTGCTGCTGATGTTGCTGTGTTCAGCGTGGGTAGAAGGATATCAGAGTATGCGAGGACGTACCTGACTTGGTCTCCCTCCGGTTAGCTGCTGTTGTTGCTGCTGCCGTTGATGCTGGTGATGTTTGCTGGTGTTGCTGTTGCTGCTGATGTTGTTGTGCTCAGCGTGGGTAGAAGGATATCAGAGTATGCGAGGACGTACCTGATTTGGTCTCCCTCCGGTTAGCTGCTGTTGTTGCTGCTGCCGTTGATGCTGGTGATGTTGCTGGTGTTGCTGTTGCTGCTGATGTTGCTGTGTTCAGCGTGGGTAGAAGGATATCAGAGTATGCGAGGACGTACCTGATTTGGTCTCCCTCCGGTTAGCTGCTGTTGTTGCTGCTGCCGTTGATGCTGGTGATGTTGCTGGTGTTGCTGTTGCTGCTGATGTTGTTGTGTTCAGCGTGAGTAGATGGATATCAGAGTATGCGAGGGCGTACCTGATTTGGTTTCCCTCCGGTTAGCTGCTGTTGTTGCTGCTGCCGTTGATGCTGGTGATGTTGCTGGTGTTGCTGTTGCTGCTGATGTTGTTGTGTTCAGTGTGGGTAGAAGGATATCAGAGTACGCGAGGACGTACCTGATTTGGTTTCCCTCCGTTTAGCTGGTTTTGTTGCTGCTGCTGTTGATGCTGGTGATGTTTGCTGGTGTTGCTGCTAATGTTGTTGTGCTCAGCGTGGGTAGAAGGATATCAGAGTATGCGAGGACGTACCTGATTTGGTTTCCCTCCGGTTAGCTGCTGTTGTTGCTGCTGCTGTTGATGCTGGTGATGTTGCTGGTGGTGCTGTTGCTGCTGATGTTGTTGTTGCTGAGCGAGCTGTGGCGTTGACCGCTCCTTGGACATAACCGCCTCCATCATGATTTCAAGTGGTCAGTGTCGTGATCATTAGACGACAGCTGCACAGAAAAAGAATAACGATACAGTCAGCGTATCTTAATACTTCCACCGAGCCAGATGTGTGAGAGGACACGGCAATCCTGAATTCGGTTTTCCACAGTTTCCCGAAATTGCTGTACGTTAATGCCATGATGTCTTCTTCAACATCCCATGACCCCTTTCCTACAATATTGAACACAAATAACATAAAACGAAGAAATGCTTTAAATTTTATTTTACCAGTTTTGGACATATGGCTGCATTTTTTCTGCTTTGATCTGTTGTCCTCTGGGTAGCTAAGTTTACGATTAATATTTAATACTAGACACAAATTATTTATCATATGCCAAATCTTGTTGATGAACGAAGGAAATCTAAAGCTATTATCAGTTATTTAAGATTATATTCGCGGGGCGTAAAACAGCATACACTGCAGGATGGTTATTTAAATATGAAACATATAGGTCAAAATTTTACCCAAGCTCGCACAAAGAACGAGCGGGATCGTTTATAAATGGATTGCATATAATTTAAATCACTTCAGTATACTATTCAGTTTTATTTTTAATTAAATACTTTTAATGAATTAATCAGATTTTATTTTTTGATCAATCAGTGAACCGAAAGGACACAGAGCTTGTAATGCAGCTGTAACTTTGAAATTAACATCCGAATTAAATCAATTCAATAAATCTTTTTATTTAAACACCGTTATTAGCTTTAGTTATAGTAGATGCGGCGTTTATGTTGCTCCAACGGTGTTTTAAGTATCACATGATGACGAGGGATACAGATCCAGAGGATAAACAGATGGTCTTTCTATTGTGGTTTATCGGACGTCAAGCAAACTGTTCGTTATCGAAGAGCTCTGTTTATAAACTATTGTGTCTGGCATCATTTCCTAACTAAACTATCTTTGAAATGTTTATGATGAACCACGCTTGGTTCCTGCGATTTTTAAATTCATACAGTGTATATAATTACGAGGGGAATGTAATATAACATTAAATTCAACGTAGCTGACCGCTTCATAAGTAAATAATTAATGAGAGCAGTATGAAAATTAATTAAATGGATGGATATATGAATGTTTGTTATAATATGAAAACTCAGAATTATCTTCATATTGTTACAGTAAAAATTTAATAGAGTATAAAGACGAGAACTGTGATAAAAGTGTAAATAACATGAAAGACGCATAGAGTCAGACACTTTGAAGCCGGTTACCCTTTTGTCCAACATTACCGAACTAAAACGCTAGCAAACAGACGGCCAAGTTAAATTCTCTCTCTGATTATATTAGTAGAACGTCAGATAGAGCAAAGATGCAAATTGGTATCCCCCTCCCCCCCCCCCCCGCCAAAAAAAAAAAAAAAATTAGCAAAGCACTTTACTAAGGACCAACTTTCACACAAAGCCTTGTTTGATAATTTTGTTTACGTGTGCGGCACTATTATTGTTTAAGAAAGGAGTATGAGTTAAATTCTTATTGGCCAACCAGCATCTGCCTACAGCTTCCCCTGCGTGGACTTAAATCTGTGGACAAATCTTATATCGCAGATATTTGGATTTTCTAGCAGCAATATTAGTGGAGGCTGTGGTTATGTTGAAATGCATCCCGGCACCTAAATTCTGTCTAACGTGTTTTGTATGGTTCTTTTCGTCAAAAGTGTTGTTTCCATTCAATTATTTTCCATCATTAGAGTCGAACTTTGAAGTTTTATCTGCATTGCTGTCAAAAATGTAAAATACAAAAATCTTTGAAAAAAAAAGAAAAGAAAACAGCTTTGTCCTCTCACCTTCTTTTTATTAATTGTTTTGTCTGTGCATTACTATCAAAATTTGAAAGTGTAAGAGTCTTCGTACACACAATATGAAGAGCAAAAAGTCAGCGATAATATTTACACAATCCTAAGAGCAAAATCGAAAGTAAGTTTCCAAAAAAAAAAATAATAATAATAATAATAAAAATAAAATAAAATAAATTAAGTATTTAAACCATAAATTTTTGTAAAAATAATTTTTTATGTCACTAACAACTAATAGTAGCATCAGAAAACTTGCGTAGTGATTTTACGAGTTTAATGCTTATTGGAGAATTACTTTTTGACGAAGCTTGCAAAAACTCTGGATTTTTTTATTTATCTTCTGCGAGTATCTTGAGAGGTTAAGAAATGATTATAATTTCATGCCTTGGAGCGCGGTGGCATAGTTTTCAGAAATACTAAAGATATTTAGCTATATCGTAAGCTTTAAAACTGTGAAAACTGCATGAAATTCTATTTTGTAGTTTTCGTGTCATGGCATTACATAGAAAAGCCATATGAAATGGCCCTACTGATTTTAATATATGTATATATTTTGACTCAACCAACATAAAACACAGTTTATGTTCTGCATCAAAGATCATAATACACAATGTTTTGTAGTATAATTAATTGTACACAAATACGATTGTTACAAAAAACGAACTAGTTAACAGGGCTAATATTTAGCTACATAAACATTCAGTTCTATCGAAATACAGTCTACATTTATGGGCAACAATGTTGTATACAAACATGGTATTCTCGTGTATCGTTTAAGGCATTGAGCGAAATGATTATTATTGTGATGTGGCGCAGTGTTATTTCCAATAATGAGTAAAATAATACGGCAACGCTTGAATGTGGCTTTGTATTCACAGAGCGCCTAATTACATGTTACGCGTAATCACAGCGACGCAGTACAATTTCTACGCCACTTGTGACCAGATAAGATCACCAGCTGTGCATTATTTACGTCCAAAGTGTATAAACACAAACAGAAAAACGGCACGAAATGCTCCACTGTCTCTTTTTTTTTTTGTCATTCCATCCTCGAGTGTTGAGATTCGGAGATAAAAAAAGTCACTAATGCCTGACGTCGTAATAATCACGAAAGAGGCAATGCGAAACTGGGTCGGTTTTTAGGGTCGCGCACGGATTCTTTTTTTATTATTTATAATTGATGCATTGTGCGTGCAGAGGTTGGTGCGGGTAAATTTTTAACGAGGTAGCTGCATGAAGCGCTGGCAATCACACACGAGCACCGGCTTACTCAATAGCTCTCACGGCAGTTGCTATTATTTAATGAGGCCACCGCGTATAGAGGATACAGATAAACAGAATTAATTAAAGGATTCCGTGACCCAGAACGAAAGATATCAACTAGAGCAATGTTTGTCATATTATTTAAGGAACACCGCCACTGTAAGCATGAGAGAAGGTATGCGAAATGAAATTCCATTCAGTCTCATTGCAGTTAACTAATTTTAACGGCTGAGCTACGTGGCCTCTCATTCGGGAGGACGCGGGTTCAAGCCCCTCCCCCCCCCCCCAAAATCCTGATTTCGATTTACTAGCAAAAAGAGCCTTCATTAAAGAGAGAAATCTTTTAATTTCAAATATTGATTTAGGAATTAGAAATAACTTTTTAAAACTCTACGTGTGGAACATAGCACTTTATGGTAGCGAAACATGGACTTCAGGAATACCAGAAAGAAAGAAAATTGAAGCATTTGTAATGTGGTGCTACAGAAGAATGCTGAAAATTAAATGAACAAACAAAGGACGAAATGAACAAGTTTTAGAAATGATAGGTGACGAAAGAAGTTTGTGGAAGAAGCTTACAGAATGAAGGGACAGGTTGGTAGGTCATATTTTGAGACATGCTGGATTGGTTAATTTGTTAGTGGAGGGAACAGTCGAAGGTAAGAACTATAGAGGGAGACAGAGATTAGAATATGTGAAGCATATAAGTGAGGTGATGAAGAGGTTAGCACAAAATAGGAAGGGATTGCATCAAACCAGTCAAAAGACTGATGACAGCAAAAAATAAATTTAAAAAATGGTTTCCCCAAACAACTAACTCCCAACGAATGTCGGGAGTGTTCTTTCAAAATCCCATGATTGAGTTCCTTCCCGTTCCTTGTTTCAATTCTCCCCTGACTGTAATGCCCTCGACGTTGACGAATCGTGAATCACGATTTAAAAAAAAAAATAGCATTGTTCTTGTTGACTTTATATTCAACTTATCTTCTGTGGTTGTATCGTACTGTCTTGGAAACAAAATATTTATGATCTATTCTCCGAATGTGCTAATTAGTTGAGCTATCGAGGTGAAAAGTTAGCAGAGACAGGAAACTTGCGTTACAGTTTCTTTGTTGTGGCTATCCGTTCTGGATACAATTCATTAATAACGTTTTCACATTTTGCAGTTACGTATTTTTCTCTTGAAAAGTCATCTTTATGCAGCGCTAAGTTTAGCCCATTACCATGCATTTGATACGATCACTGATCTAGAATAGATCCCAGATCACGAATTTCGTATCAAACAAAGGAGTAATACATAGCTTCAACTCAAAATGTCGATCAATGTATACCAAAAATGCATTTCAAAAAGGCTAAATGTGAAGAAAAATGAGGATTTAGGGACAAAAATGTATGTATGGTTCCCAGGTCATTACGGCATGACCTCATTTGATCCGTTTCTTCAAGTATTTTACGGCCGCAGGTTTGACCACGTAACCTTATCTGACTGAAATATCTGACCGTAAGGGTTCACTATGCAAAAGTTTCAGAATTTTTGAGTTTGAAGGGACTTTGAATTATTAATAAGGGTTAGACAATCTCAGTATGTGATAGAAGATAGTAAACCCCAGAAAAACCTCGGGAAAATGTATCTCAGATGTAATCCTCTATTTTATCGTCCCGGAATAAAGAAATTAACGATTACTAACAATCACATTGTTTGAAGCTTCTCCTCAGCCAATTTTACACTTCAAGTGCACTCATTGAGCACTCTATTAAGAAAGACATATTCAAACACTCTTTTGCATACTTGACGAGCACATATGGCAGGTACAGTATTCTTATACGTAGCGACATAGTGAACTTGACGACCACAAGCGTATGAGATTTATAGCTTTAAATTATATCATGAATAGAGCTGCGATTTTTCCCTTCTGTGAAAACTCTGGTGTAAACATGTCATCAAGAACAATTATTTCTTTTGTGAATTTTCATTAAAAAAATATATTACCGTACGATTAACACCGTTTGATGCGTCATTAGTAAAAGGTCAACCAAACGATGTGAAACAAGAAATGTTATTGTGAGTATAAGTACAATATTACGGGACTCAATAACATGGATATCCGTGAAATTTTCGACATTAGAAATACACATTATTATTTCTTTTATTCGACAATAGATAATAAGAGGGACCGTCCGCAGAAACATTTCCGTAAGAGATTACTTAAACCTGGTCTGCTCTGTTGATTACTACGAGCGCCTAGAGGAGTGCCTTATACAAAGGCAGACGGCTCAGAGGAGCAAATATCCGGAAGGCAGCTTCTCGGAACCTGTTAGCTCGCCAGATTAGAGTGATATTTACCGTATCGGCAGAGCTGCTAATTATTGTACCGAGGAGGCTGCCGCTGCTGCTGCGGTCAGACTACAAGGCCGCCGCCAATTAGGGCCGCGGTCTCTGCGGTACGCTCACGAATAACAGATTAGACAGCTCCAACTCTGTTGCGCCTTCCAGGCCGACCAGCAGGGGTCCCGCTGTGAATACACGCGCTTTGCCAAAGATAACAGCGCACCAGTGACGAATGAGACAGGAAGTTCAAGCCTCACAACATCATCTCAGAGAAGGGTAGCAGCGTATATGGTTCAACTGCACCTACCTGCTAAGAAGTATCAATAGTGGCATTGTTATGCTTTCGAAGGGACTGGTTTCACAGGCAATAAATTTGCGATTCCGAACACGACTCTAAATTGCAGACGGCAGACCGCAGTGGTTGACCGCATATCACATCACTGGTTTTACAGTATTCTTACTTACTTACTTCCTCTTCAAGGATAGGTCAAAAGCCTGTTACGATCTCAGTTTTCTAACCATCTCTTCATGCGTCTACCAATATCCCTTCTTCCTGTAGGATGGTATAGCATGGCAAGCTTCACAAATCTGCCAGTGCCCGTCCTTAGGACGTAGCCTTTCCAATATTCCATTTTTTGGGAAATTCTTCCGTTGAGAGAGGAAATTATTCAGTTGTTACCTTATTTCTTCATTCCTTCTTCTATCATTCAAGGAATATCGGCCTTTACCTTTCAGTTGTTCCGCACATGTACTGCAATCGGTGAATTGTTCTGCACATGTAGGCCTACTGAAATCGTTGAATTGATACACACATGTACTGAAATCGGTGAAGCTTCGTCTTCATTTCGTTATATTTAATAAATGATTGTTCACAAGTGATGTAGGTAAAGCTTAACACTGGTTCTATTGGTCTCAATCACTATTTTGACTCTGTTACGTTATTTCCCTAACATAATCAAAATAGTGACCGCGGGTAACACGACTAGTTTTCATAGTGTTCAATGCAATACGACGCCAGTGTCGCCTGCTACCATGTTGTGTCGTGACTGCAGACCACAGTGACGTTCAGGAACAGCACTGCCACCAACTGCATACTTGCAAAATGTATTTCATTTGGTGAAAATTAGTTTTCCTTATTGTGAAGAAGAAAATTAATAAATTCTGGCGTTAAAAATAATTTTTATTCGGTAGTTATAGCATTTCTCAGACATTTTGGTTTTATTTCGTCGTATACTGGCGATGAGGCATGGAAAGATATTGCAGTAGGTATGAAAAGTAGTTCATGGAAGGGAAAAGATGACCATGACCACAAGCTGGCACACGATTTCAGGCACAAGGGTGTGGGAAGATTTTCTTTTTTAGGTAAGGGTGTCAGGGATTGGAAAGAGTTACCAAGGGGAATGATGAATAACCTACCGAAAACGTTAAAAGAATTTAAAGTTAAAATTTGTAGAGGGCAAGTGTAGGTTAGTGTAGGATAGGGGGAAGTTGGGTGTGTAGGGAAATTGCCACCGGAGCGTGTGCTCCATTGCAATTAAATTAAATTTAAAATGTAAATACAACTGTCTACAAAATTAAACTGTTTCTTAATAAAACAATAAAAGCTTTTGAATATTATTTTGCAGCCTAACATATTTTTTTTTTAATCAGCACTGAATAAGTTCCTTGTTCTGTTTTAATATAAAGGCGTAAAAATTTCTCCTTTTCCTGGCGGTATGTAATGGTAAAATGTCAGCATCTTCCTCTTCAGATAGAAGTCGAAAAACTATAAGGGAAACACAAAATATCTTCCCTCACGTAGTAGCTCCTACAATCGATTTCATGCCTCGTCTGTAAGCTGTGTTCCACATTGCTTCGACCGCAAGAGGCAACTGCTTTTAGTAGACTGATAATGAGTGCATGTAGTTGGATGCATCCCTCTGTGCTTTGCTTCAAACAAGGTATTCCACTTTCTCAAAATCGTAACATATTTGACCAATAAGTTTTCTTGAGAGAGACGTGTGCATCCTAATATTCTTGTAGCAGCAGAATGTCTGAGAGTGAATCAAAACTTGTATCGATGTTCATCGCGATAAAGAGGATATTTATAATTCTGAAAGGAGCTACTGATGAATGTGTTGGGGATGGCCTCGCGCTGTTGTGCAGTAGTTAACAGCACAGGTCGATGGTCACAGGTGGCCGAACACGAATCTCCATGGACACGTACGGCGGGTCTCACATCGCACGACGAACGTAAACTCAAAATCACAAACGAGAAGGCCTTCAAATTGAATGTAGTAGGCCATTTCCTGAATTACAAGTCAATAAAATTATATGAATGTTAATAATATGACAAAGCAATTGAATTTTCGGTTATTTTTATTTTTCCCCACAAACGTTTCATTACATTCTTTAGAGCATCTTCAGCGGCATCTGTGTGATATTTGTACATTTTGTCAGTATAATTTTGGAAGCATTATGAAGTACAGTTGAAATTAATTTTATTTACATGCGATTCGGTTTTATGTTCTCTTAGATCCAGATTCGGGATTTGCTATGTCGTGTTACTTTTATTGCAATATTTCAGGCATATCTCCAAAGTGAAATGCTATAAAAATCAATATAGTGTTCCATTTCACATTGAAGAGATGTTTGGAAATTTCCCTCTTAAGATTACATGACAAATCAAATCCTGACTATGAAGAGAAAATGAAACAGAATCGCATGTAAGTAAAATATCACCTGTACTTCATATTGTATCCATAATTAAATGTAACTGACAAAATGTACAAATATGACGCAGATGGTGCTTAACGCAAAGGAGTCAAACGCGTGCGACGAAAAAATAGAAATGAACAATAATTCAATTGCATTGGCGTATTATTAATCTTTATACGATTTGAAAAAGGCCTTAATTGTACACCTTGTGAATCTTTAATTATCAATTTATATTCTTCACTACCTACTTATCACTCCGCTTAAATCACAATTCATAATGTAACGCCCATATTATCATTTGACTTCCCACTAACTCATCTTTAGAAGTAACTTGCGTTATCTTTCTGATTAAAGATCACTGGAGAAATCAGACTGCCGTGTGTTACAAAAAGAACAATTTAGCTGAATGATGGTAAGTGCTAACTAATGCGCAAGTTTTCGAGTTCGCACATTGTTGGCTCTACAAAAGAATATTTCAAGTCAATTCACTTTTAATACTGGTAATTGATATTATTATTAATTGCGATGTAACTTGTTTTAAGGTTTTTTATTATTATTATACTTGGAGTATATTTTTCAGCAACTACCTCGATACGATATTTCATTCAGTGAAACCTTACCTACAAACAATCTTTTCGTCCACTCCCTTTAATCAGAAACGTAATGCTAATACAACTTTATAGTTGTTTGTTCACTTTCGCACACTAGTCCAGCAATACCAGAACGACGAAAGGTGTTTAATTTTTGTCACTACCCTGGAGGCAAGTTCGGGCAAAAATTTTGTGTGGATTGCATAGTTTTCATTCGCAGTGGCTAGTTACGCAGGTTCACTTAGAACTCCCACATAACATTCGCCCACCCAACAGACCGCAAAACTAAACACTAGCCGTCTGTTCACCTCTGCCAGTTACGTTGAATAAACCACTAATTATCAAGCATTTACCTGTTATGTTACATTTATACAACGTTAACTAACATACTAGTTGCCTTGCACAAAAATTTTGCTAATGACATATGATGAAAAGCGAGGTGGTAGTATGAAAGAAGAACTGGCTCATTTACAGCGATTATTTATTTTTCAACTGAAACAGTTTTCAAGTTTGCATATTGGTGGCGCTGCAAAAAAAAAAAAAAAAAAAAAAAAAAAAAAAAAAAAAAAAAAAAAAAAACCGCAAAGAATATTTCAAGTGCAATTCACATTTCATACTGGTAATTGATATTATTATTAATTGCGATGTAACTTGTACTGCGCGGCAATTTCCCTACACACCTACTTACCTACAACCTCCTACTATACAGGGTGTTACAAAAAAGGTACGGCCAAACTTTCAGGAAACATTCCTCATACACAAACAAAGAAAATATGTTATGTGGACATGTGTCCGGAAACGCTTACTTTCCATGTTAGAGCTCATTTTAGTTTCGTTAGTATGTACTGTACTGTACGGACCAATTCCATGGCCCCTCGCTCTCCTGACCTCAACCCTCTTGACTTCCATTTATGGGGGCATTTGAAAGCCCTTGTCTACGCAACCCCGGTACAAAATGTAGAGACTCTTCGTGCTCGTATTGTGGACGGCTGTGATACAATACGCCATTCTCCAGGGCTGCATCAGCGCATCAGGGATTCCATGCGACGGAGGGTGGATGCATGTATCCTCGCTAACGGAGGACATTTTGAACATTTCCTGTAACAAAGTGTTTGAAGTCACGCTGGTACGTTCTGTTGCTGTGTGTTTCCATTCCGTGTTTAATGTGATTTGAAGAGAAGTAATAAAATGAGCTCTAACATGGAAAGTAAGCGTTTCCGGACACATATCCACATAACATATTTTCTTTGTTTGTGTGTGAGGAATGAAAGTTTGGCCGTACCTTTTTGTAACATCCTGTATAATTAGAAAACACTTCTGGAAAGGTTAAACACACGTATGACGAAAACTAATAATAATTAACAACAAAGCACAAAATGTAATTTTGTAGAATTTACATGGAAATATTTTTATAAAATATTTGTTTTAAATTTTTTAATTATAACACATTTACGTTACAAAAATTTCTTTGTAAGCAATATTTAAAGTGAAAATATGATCATCAGTAACATTTTAATGAAATATTTCCCTAATAGAAATAAAAAGATCATTACTCCAGAGAACACACACAGTTTATCAATATCTCTGAGATATATGGCGCTACTATCTAGCTGTAATCGCATCACTGCTTATCAACGTCAGCGACGCCTAGCAGCTTTATTCTGAAATATCGCTTACCCGTGATCTTGACTGTTCATTGCTTTGCCATTTACGGTTTAAATTGCGAAAACTAAATTTCTTAATCAATGATCTTACCAAAGCGATGAACTTAATCTTTAATATGAAACCTAATTTATCAATTTTGGTTACGTATTAAGGGAATAAGACGACTTGTCACAGAAAACACCTTTTAGAAATAATAGATATGATTTATGAGGTTTTTAAGAGGTAGAAAGGGAGTCACTAAAATGGACAGAATAAGGAATGAAGTGATTAGACACACAATAAAAGAGGAACCCCTACAGGAAAGGGTAGAGAGGACCAGACTGAGATGGTTTTTTTTTTTTTAACTGCTTTACGTCTCTTTTTAACATCGAGGTCTTTAGAGACGGGAAAGGATGGGGGCAAGGATGGGGGCAAGGAATGGGAAGGAATTCGGCCATGGCCTTTTTGAAGGAAGCATCCCGGCATTTGCCTGGAGTGATTTGGGGAAACCATGGAAAACCCAAATCTGGATGCCCGGACGGGGATTCGAACCACCGTCCTCCCGATTGCGAGGCGAGAACGCTAACCGTTACACCGCCCCGCTCGGTACTGAGATGGTATCGACATGTAAAGAGAATTTAGGCTCAGAGAATCACAAGAAAAATCCATGAAATTAAGATGCGTGGTAAACGACCCAGAGGAAGACCAAGAGATGGATGGCTGAAAGGAGTGGAGGAGGGTGTACGGAAGAGAGGAGAGGACTGGAACAAAGTGGTGACAGAGAAGTGGTGGGATGAAAGAAGGAAATGGAGAGGCTTGTGCATGAAGCAGACCCGGCCAGAGGCTAGAAACTGTTGAGGATGATGATGATGATGATTATGAGATATGATTTACGACTCATAAATCAGCTTCGAGCACTTATTAATTGCAAAAATTCGTGAAATAATTCAAAATCTTGCGATTTTAGTTAACAAATGGATACAAGTTGGCACTGTTTCTTCACGTGCAATCTGCAAATTAAACAGCTGAATAACGTAAAATATAAATATGATTACTCACAATTTTGCACACAAACGTATGTCCTATTCATTACAATTCTGTCCTATAAAATTATACCCGTAGCTGGATAAAGATCAGAGAACTGTGATTAATGATTGATGGATGGTAGTCATTTACCCCTGATCATGTGTGTTTAGAATAAACGGTCGTATTAATTCTTTGACACACTTCATACTGACTACATTACCGGATTATTGAAAATCTCCTCCGGATTTTGAAATTAACTCTATATGACGCGAAAACCAGAGTTAAGAGAACCGCAGCATTGCCGGTCCTTCTTTTCTGATTCTGCAGTTAAACTGATAGATTTAACGCAAATGTGTCAACATCTGGGTAGCAGAATGAATACACGCATATCAAACGCCATTATGAACTGAAAATTCAGGATACCGAGTAACGCATGAAAATTTTGGTATTTGTTGTTAATTTAATTCTCTACCCTCTCATATTGCCTGATGGAGCCGTCCCTAATCTGACTTTTAAAAACACAACTGCATGCGTTATGGTAAGGACTTCATTTCTGGTAGAGTTTGAAACATTCAATTATTATGCTCAATGCTTCACTCTGCTTTCATGAGACATGGCGTGTTACTTGTCTGAATACAAATTCCCTTTCCTCGATTTCATCAGCTACATCAGTTCTTTGATATAGAAATTGTATTATTAGGCACATATGATTTAATAATAATGGTGAACTAAATCTTGTTAGTGTTTGTCAACTGTACAGTTTCTGGTAAGTTGTTTTTATTTAAATTTAACATTTTCGGTATACCCTTAGTCGCTTAAACGAACATGCAGTAGACTGATCATTTTCATTCAGCTGATATGAAACCTTAGAATTCCTCTTGGAACTGGATACTCTTCTCTCGTCCCTACTCTATCCTTTGGAGGTTTCCAGGAACGGTCTTCTTTAATGAGTTCATCTATGACTCGAAGAAAATTATTTTCAATTTCAGTTTCAGGAGCAACCGGAAAAGTAAGGCGTTATATTGGGAGAGAGTTTGAAACACATAAGAAGATGGGTGCAGTTTCATCACTTCGCGCCATTTGCAAAACTGAGGTGCGTTCACTGTCCTCAGACACCCAAAGGTCACAGTCAAATGGCGGTCCTCTTTGTCGTCACGGAAACCTTCATATGTGAACATGGAATACTCCTCCGTGTGTAGAACTCTTGAGGCATTTTATAGGTTCTAGTGGGAAAAATACTAATTCCGTGAGTTCCAACTTTGTTTAAACTTCGACCAACTTTCCTGCGTAGCATTAGTAAATATTTCACACTAAATATGTCTCAGTAAAGCGATTCACTGTTCAGAGAGATTCAGACTCAAACATTTAAAAAAGACATTCTTTTATGAAGAAGAGAACTTAATCATTTTATTTAATTTTTTGTTCTTACAATACCCAACAATTTAATCTAAGTCTCACAAACTGAAACTAAAATCTGGCAGGATCACAAGTATGAAGAAGAATGTCACATGACCGGGGAACTATGAAATAATTAACCTAGATATCAGAGGCCATTTTATTTTTAATTTTTTTCTGGGGGTTTTGTGATTGGTCGACCGTGTTCATATCAAAACCATGAAAAGATAAGAATCGAGAACGAATTCATCCATGACCTTTTAGAGGAACCATTCTTGCGTTCATCTGGCATGATTCCAAGAAACAATGGAAAACCGAAATTAAGTTAGTCGCACCGGTGATCAAACTCCCTTACCACAGAGGCAGGCAGAAGAAACTGAGAATTTATTTTCTATAAAAGTATGTTTACATTTTTTCAAAAATGATGTTTACGTCGATACTTGCATTAGTAATAACATTCTTAAAATTAGTGAACCAACCTCTTGTTACGAAAAATCTACTGAAAACTTGTAACGAAATAACAATTGCATTTTATATCCGAAAATAAAGAGTTTTATCTCATTGCGAATTAAATTAGAAAATTGTCGTTGAATATTTATCGAGAAATAAGCAACATCATTAATTTATTATTACGCTAATAGTTATAGCTAGAAACTTCTTCTTTGACATCAAAATCCACAGAAACGACGAAGTAACTTTTAACTATCGAGTACTTAACTCCGAAGTAATTTTATCGACATCTTCCTACCTGCGAATTACACTCCAGACCCAGTTAGAGATGACAATAATTACAACACAACAACAAAAAAACTCGTTTTAACTGTTATAGATACACACACACACACACAAAATGTGGTATAACGCACATCCAGGTAAAATTTGATAGTTTTTACACCACAAAAAGGTCGTTTATTGCGATCAACAATCAAAATATTTTATTTTTATTTTGTGCATTGGAATGATCACAATGGTTTTGCTCTACTTTCTGTTGTAGTACGATTATCGAACTATGAATTGCTTGCCTAAGAGGCTCCAGCGTTTATTTTAAACACGTCCAGCAGAAAATCGTTTGTGTGAGTTATTAAGCCGTCCCCGCGCGGTAGCTGGTTGGCTGAGGCCTCCCTCCCTCTCTGCCTGCCTCATTATTGGATTTTGCCGCTTGGCGGGCCGCTGATTGCGTGCAGCCCGGCAGCCAGAGCCGCATATTACGCCCGCACCCGCAACAATCCCAGCCGCCACGCTGGTAGCCTTCCAAGGCCTCATATTATGCCCACCAAAATCCCACAAGCCATGCGGGTAGTCGTCACCACAGGCGTAAATTGTTTTATGTCTCAGTTCTTTTTTTTTTAATTTTGTTTTTAGAAAAAAATTTAAATTGATGAATATATATTATACTGTCGTAGATTGTGTCGAGTTACCAAGTAGATAACTTCTCATAATGCAAAAGTATTGAAAATATAGTTTTGCGATGTGATTACTTGTAGCATAAAATAATAGTTAGGTTTATAACTAGCTCTAAGAGGATTCATTTCTAAAAACCATATGTTACAATAAGAAAAAAAAGTTTGAATCCTCTGTCATGCCACCTTAATTTGGGTTTACACTAATTTATCGAAAGGTAACCTAAATTTCAGAGCGCCCTCCTTTGGCTCAGTAGCTGATAGTCGTACCTGGTGCAATATGTTGTTCTTGCTATTTTTTGTGACCTTTATTCTTAAACCTGGCACAAGTTATTTGGAAAGTTAAGACCTAACTTTCGGTCAGAAAACTCTGTTCTGAATTAATTCCTTCCTACTTATAGCTATCCCTACATTTAAATGCGTTCAAGAAATCTAAGGAAGGAGATCAAGGCACAGGGTTTCCTGTGCAGATTTAACACGAATTACTCGTATATATAACAATATACAAGAGGCTGAGTTTTAATTCTGTTTCCTCGACATTGCCATTCTCTCACATTCTATGCTTAGACAACATCAGTTACTTGTGAAAAAGATTGCGTTGGTTTGCTTTCAGCCTGAATATTATTTTCCGATTTAGAAATATGTAACATATCCCTCAGAAATAATGTTTTTTTTTCATCAACTCATCGCACAACTCACATCATTATTATTTGCAAACCGAAGGTTGGTCATACATTCTCCCACAGGAAATTCGGGAGTGCTGGGTGAGCAGTCTCCGGTCTCACATTTGGGAGGACGCGGGTTCGAATCTCCATCTGAGCATCCCGATTTCGATTTTCCATGGTTTCGTGAAATGACTCTATGTATGCCGGTATGGTTCCCTCAAAAGCCATGGCCGAATTCCTTCCCTCTTCTTGCCCGCTTTCCTTCCAGTCCGCAATGAGCTCGACGTTGACGAGGCGTAAAAGGAAAAACGAAATGAGGGGTTGTAGTTCCATTCATACACGTGTCTATCTGTTGTTTTATGTGTGAAGAACAGGGTTGTTAAACCTAGTATGCTTTGTATATGAAGATGAAAGAAGGGATAGATGAATCCCGGAGCGACCCTTTAATGCCTTATCTTCAGAAAGATAAGAAATGTTCAATAACAAACGATTTTAGTTTCATGAGTATTATAGGTACTTAATCATTTTTCGTATCAGTTTTGGCGA
>JARYHS010012519.1:115474620-115508711 GCA_031002005.1 Vandiemenella viatica
TCTACACAGAGGATATTTGCACACTTGTTCCACTATGGGATGAATGTGTTGTGAGAGTTGGTGACTGTCAAAAATGCGTAAAAGTGAGTCTTTAGCTTATGCACATTATTGGTGTGTTACCTATTAAACTTAGTCACGTTGGATCATATTTCGATTTCCGAAAGTGATAAGATGCCATGATCTCGAATTTTTTAGAAAACTGATGAGTGTTGACCTGAATTCCTTTACGGAAATCAGTTTTAGGTAGATCTCAAACACCTTATAAGAGGTGAAATTGGTTTGCCGGATACTGTGACATCTTGTTAGGTTGACTTTCACTTCTGGCAAAGTTTTGTTTGTTCATTTTGAGTACGCTAGGACACTATGTGGTTAAAATTCCACATCAAACTGTATATACATTATTACTCGGCTCAATTACCGACGAACATTTAGGGTGGCCACAACAGAAGCGGAATACGCGACAAATTGAAACGCAGTTGCTAGGCGGCCGAACAACCCTTCAGGAACTCCCAGCCAATAATTCCATACGTATTTACTTTCACTAATAATTAATTAGCTCGTGAGATATAGTCGTCAAGTAGGACTAAGGTAATTTTTTTAAATTATTTTCACTGGTAATTAAATACGTCAGCAGCCATCGATATCGTGAATCTTTTGCTACCAGATATCTCCGTAATACTATATTACCCAGGAATTGGAAATTTCTGCCTTAGCATTGGGTTTTTCGGCCTGTTCTATATGGCACAATTCGGCGCATGCCACACAGGGGGACGTAGCTCTCAACGAGACCTGCAGAATCATAACAGGCTATTTGAAATCTACTCCAGCTGAATGGTTCCACCGCCTTCTAGTAATAGCTCCATCTACAGTTCGAGGAGAAATATCAGCGAACAAGGAAAGGAAGGAAACAGATCTTGAAAGAGCTCAATCATTACATGGTCATTTAGCGCACGGGCAAAGACTGCAGCCCATGAAAAGTTTCCTTGGAAACTACACCTGAGATAGTCAGTTTACAACACCGGTAAGCTAAGGCTCCAGCCCTTACAACCTGGCTGTGATAAGGGATGGTTGATATGGAAGTGTCTGAATAGGCTGAGACCAGGCGGGAATACATCCAAGGTTAATCTAGCAAGATGGGGCTATGCTGTGGTCGATAATGGCATGGGTGACTTTGGAGAGGATCAGACTGTCCAACACATGCTCCATGGTGGACTGCGTCCAACTTCCTGCATGGAAGATGACTTATGTGAATCCTAGGAAAATGGACTGTAAATGGCCAAGATTTTGTCCAGTATAATTTAATCGTTGTAACTGTGTAATAGGTATATCTTTGAGACAGGAATAAATACCTAGGAACTCGAAAATTTGTCCCAATTATACACCATATCATGTATGTAAATGAGAAATGCTAACAACAGTTCGCAAGTTGATGCAATATTCTTGGATTTTCAGAAAGCTTTCGATTCTGTGCTACACAACCGACTTTTAGCGAAGATTCTAGCATACGGTATAACGGATCAGATTAGCGAATGGATACGTGATTTTCTAACTGTCGATCACAGTATGTCTTTGTTGACGGGGAAGCCTCTTCTAAGCTAGATGTTACATCTGGTGTTCCTCAAGGAAGTGTAATAGTACCACTTCTTTTCTTAATTTTTATAAACGATCTAGGTGACAACGTTAGATGCTGGTTGCTATTGTTCGCAGACGATACAGTTATCTGTAGGGTAATAAGGTGCTCTGACGATTGCTTAGAAATTCAGCGCAATTTGCCGTAAATGGCAGCTTACACTTAATTGCAAAAAGTGCAAGGCAATGCGAATAAGTAACAGAAAAAATCAGTTTGCCCACGAGTACAAAGTAAACAATTCATTTGTTGACACGGTTGATTCCCTGAAGTATCTGGGGGTAATAGTACAAAGCAACATGAAATGCGACTTGCACATAACTTCCGTCGTAGGCAAAGCTAATTCTAAATTACGATTCATAGGTCGTATTCTGAGGAATTGTAATGCTCATACAAAGGAAATAGCGTATAAAACTAGTGCGTCCGCATCTGGATTACTGTTCTGGAATTTGGGATCCGAATCGCAAGGGCCTGATCGACTCAGTGGAGAGGGTACAGAGGAGAGCCGCTCAGCTCGTGACTGGTTGTTACAGCCCTTATGAAAGCGTCACAGAACTGATACATAGATTGGTCTGGGATAGTTTGGAAGACAGACGACGTCATTTACGTTTAAATTTATTGGAGAATATGCGAAATTCTATGACCTACGAGTGCAGTGAGATACTTTTTCCACCAACCTATTTGGATCGAAATGACCGGTGGGATAAGATTCGAGAAATAAGATGCCATACTGATGCTTTTATGTATTCTTTCTTTCCTCATGCTATTCGGGATTGGAATGCGCAGAATTAATATTGGTGCTAAGCACCCTATGCCACCCACAATGTTTGTGAATTGCAGAGTATGGATGTAGATGTAGATCTTGTAGTTTGCGAATAAATCAAGCAGAAGTTTTTATTTTGTGGTTACCTTAGTATATGGTAAAACTATTTATGCAAATTGCTCTTATTTCTTAGAGTATTGCATCCCAATTCACAAGCAACAAATTTTATTGGAACTGAACGATATCACTAGCGTTGTTGTCGACGTGGTACGTTATTGGAAAAATATGCAGAAAAGTTCTTAACATGAAATTAAATAAAGCATTTATCTTTGTGCCAAATGATTGCATTCTACTGTAATACACTTGACAAAAAAACTTAGAAATGAGACTGAAGCTAGTCGGTTGTATCATGGCTTCAGCGAGAGAAAGGATGATAGATGATGGGTAGAAACAGTTCCCCAGGAATCCACTCTCCAGTACCTTTGGTCCTACTAGGTAGTGCTCGTGTAGTGAGACATTCGCAGCCTCCATTTGCAGTTTTCTCCTGGTACACAGTTTAACTTCACAGATGATTCAAATCGCCCAGTCTCTGCAAGTGTGCTGGTAGTTTGCTGCGTGCTTGGCCGAACACAGTACATATGGCCATGTGTCCAGCTGTCTCGGGCGTATCGTCGCCTGCAGCGCAATTACTGGTCCATTGAGCCCGGGGCCTGGACCCACCCACACGGGCAGCTCCGATACGAAATTGTTACGACAACTGAAGGCGGCTAATTTGGCGGACATTGAGGGCGAGGGCGTGTGCGTGTGTGTGCGTCAGTCGACTCGACTCGCCCCAGCACAGCGCAATTTTGGCCGATTTCCATACATTTGCAACCCGATCCCGCGCCACGTCGAGCTGATCAATAAGGCAGTGGTGTCTGCTACTGCTGGCGGGAGCTTTAACGGCATTAGCCGGGGGCGAACGACGAGAGGCAAATGTTGGCAGACAAGCAGCCATCGGAAAAACGAGGACCTCGCCTTCTCGGCAGCTGCAGAGGGGGCTGACTGGAGACCCAAATAATGATGCAACCATGGGGTGAAGTACTGCGAATCGGGCTAGTGGGCGGAGTCACACTACTCCATCTGTACAACAAATTAATGAACTTCTTAAATTCGGTCTCAGTTCAGTGAATGGCCATTAATTTCCAAGTAAGTCTTACAATGTGCAAAAAAAATATGTGAAATTTTGCATTCATCCAGTAATATTATTTTACATCGCTGGAGTATGTTACACATTCCCGAAGTTGTTGAAATGTTGCAGGTTGGTACTTGACTGTTTTCTAATTGAATGACAATTAAAGTGCTGAATTTACTGTTGGGAAACCATCCGAAAAGTCGGCGCATTTATAGATGATGCGGTTGCCAATGCGATATTATGTTGTGTATCACGGCCGTGGTTGTGTATGTATGGTTGTTATTGAATAAGAAAGTTTTTTCCTTGCGAGTGAGTGAGTAAGATCGAGTAGCTTTAAACCTTCTCCTAACAGCCTAGCCCATTTTGCAAAAAAAAAAAAAAAAAAAAAAAAAAAAAAAAAAAAAAAAAAAAAAAAAAAAAAAACCGCCCGTAAATAAGTCCAGTATTTTTTACGCACTTTATATTAGCTTGACCTGTATATATGTAACGGAATCTTTTAACTCAATTTTCAACCACTTCCAGATGTCCAAGTTGTTTGAAATTTTGCACACTTATTAAGATCAAGCGACAATATAGTAATTTCATAGCAACATCCGGACCGAGCGTGGTGGTGTAACGGATATCGTTCTGGCCTCGTATTCGGGAGGACGGCGGTTGGAATCCCCGTCCGGGCATCCAGATTTGGGTTTTCCATGGTTTCCCCAAATCACTCCAGGTGAATGCCGGGATGCTTCCTTCAAAAGGCCATGGTCGAATTCCTTCCCATTCCTTGCCCCCATCCTTTCCCGTCTCTAAAGACCACGTTGTTAAAAAGGGACGTTAAACTGTTAAAAAAAAAGCAACATCCGGCTGTTATAATTACTTTGACAGTAACAATAGAAACATTGTTGAATGTGATGGAATTTTGCAATGGAATTTTAACCCAGTTGCAGATGTCCGAATTGTTTGAAATTCTCATACGTATTAAGAACCAGTGACACACAATAATGTCATAACTATGTCGTGATGTTCTCATTACTTTGAAGTAACAATAGAAAAATTGTCGAATGTAATGTAATCTTCCATTTCAACGTTTACTTAATTCCAGATGTCCGAATTCTTTGAAATTTCGCACACGTATTAGGAATCGGTGACAATACGACAGTTTAATATCTGTGTCTTGATATTCTCATTACTTTGACGGTAACATCTGTTGAAAACAATGGACCCTTTCATTACTATTTTCAACCACTTCCTGACGTCCGAAATGTTTTATATTTTGGACCACTGACAATACAATAATTTCATAACAACGTCCTGCTATTTTCATTACTTTGATAGTAACAATAGAAACATTGTTGAATGTGATGGAACATGCAATGTGAAAATCTTAGTGATTTTTTAGGTATCACCTACCACCAAATTTAATTTATAATGTAGAACAATACAAAAAGAATCAAACTTTAGGTAATGAAATGTCTTTGTAAAGCAAAGAGGAGGGAAGGGACAGATGCTAGAAGAAAATAGAGTGTCATGCTCCATTAGGGGAATTCTCTTCCCACCCGTCATTAGTCATTACTGATAAGACATTACTAAACCAAGAATAAACTATTGGTTTCCTTGTTTCGCTTTTCTCTTCACTTAGCTGTAGCAGACTTCTTTTCGTTCCAAAACTAAAATCCCTATTGAATGGTTGTTCTTTTAACGACTATATTCGCTTATAAGATCTGTGCAGGATCCCAAAGAAAGGATTTGAGGAATGTTCACTTTCGTGACAGAATCAATGTGTTTGGCGCAAGAGCAATGGAAAACATTTGAAAAGCAATTAGATTGAATACCTTCTTAGTGGAAAAATTCCCACCTAAATAATTGTTGAAATTGTGATTACTTTTTTCCCCGGTTAAACGAAATTCAAGAGTAGTAACTCATGACACAGGTAGGTACTTTCTGCGTGACAATCACATTCTGTTTTGAGCAACAGTGAAACTATGCGTGAGGTTAGTCTGAAAAATTCTCACTCTCATCAATAGATTATAATTATCCTATGCTGCAACGTTAAATCAAATTTCAGAACGTCCAAAGAAGATTATGCTTCTCTGCAGAGAGTGGCTATCCATTTTTTTTTTTTTTTTTTTTTTTTTTTTTTGTGACATTTCGTGCTTCCTATTTTGCTGTTATAGAAGATAAGAAATTTCCAAGTAGTCATCTAATAAATTTTATTTTCTCATCAAGCCCACTATCGATATAAAACGGATGTAATAACCACTGTAAAAATTAAGTAAGTAAACCACAACAGCACATCGATAATGTCATTTCAGTGTACTGCCAATGTTATTCTCTGATCGTTACATTACTCACTACTAGAGGAAAGGAACCATAGTCGTACCTCTACTTTATTTTTTGCCTGTTTGGTCTTTGAGTTAAGTATACTTTAGCTTTAGCAAAATACTTTCTTTGGTATGTTTTCAAATGGTCTGCATTACAGACTTTAGTAAATATCTGATGATAATTTTAGTAAAAAGTTATCTTAACAGTCTCTGAGGAATTGGTAGCCAAAGTTAGGAGTATAGAGAAAATTACCATAAATGTTCATTAAAATTATAAAAAGAATATGAAAGCGTTTTATTTTAATATTTGATCATGTGATACAAACAATTTTGTTTATTTCATATTATTTCATAGTTTACCTTCTAAGTATTAAGAGATAAGTTCCTTCGCTAATAAGTTCTTCCACTAACGAAAGAAATAACCACTTTCTCTCGCCAAGGTTTCTATTTGCTTTGGCCATCTGAAACAACATTTCAAATCACTTTAACAAATTGGCGAAATATTACATTGAAATACAAGTGATCCGACTTGGGAACTGCAGAGGGGTCCTCTTTAAGACGTCTTTGCCTTGTCAGTTTCATTTAAAAAGAATGTTGGGTGGGTATCAAAGTAAACAAACACGATGATACAGAATTATAATTGACAAAGACACTACAGTCAACAAATTATTACTTTCTCTCTTTTGAAAACTATAAAAACGCTAAGCACCTCTGCAAAAACTTTCGCTTTTACTGAATTCACTAATACTTATTTATTTATCTATTTTCGAATAGCCTATGGCTAATATATATATAAGATTACAATTCATACAATACATTAAGAATAAAAGAGAAAAAACAGAAAACAAACAAGGTGTTAATTTCATTGAATCCTTCACTAAAAAGCTATTACAATCTCTCTCATCTAGCCATTTACCCAGCTTTGCTCTGAAACTTGCAACAGTACTGGTCCTTTTTATTTCTTCATGTAATTTTTTATATATTTTTAAACCTTTGTGCAGCACTGTTTCCTGTTCTTTACTGCTTCTATTATAAGTCGAATAGAAATGGTTTGCCTGCCTTGTCTTATAATTATGTACATCATTATTCTTTTGTACAAATCTAGACACACATCTTGGTACTAATCCACTTTCCAACCTATATACGAAAGTCAGTACATCTCTAATTATTTCCTTTTCAATATGTAAATATCCTAAGACTTTAAGCATCTTACTGACATTTTCAGTTCGTCTTTTATGTAGAACAGCCCTCATTCCCTTATTAAAATTATTTTTCAATTTCATAATTTCTCTTTTGCTTGTCATGATTATCAATGTGGAGCAGTATCTTATGTGAGGCAGCACAATTGCTTTAAATAATAGCTCTTTACCTGTTTTAGATAACACTTTTCTTAATTTGTGTATTAAATTTACCTTTTTTGCTACTTTTTTATTTATATAATCTACATGATCTATAAACTTAGCTTATTATCTATAACGACGCCCAGATATTTATAATTTTGAACCCAATTAATTTTAGTTCCACTTATCACAACAGAATGTAGTGCCTCTGCCTGTTCCCTAAAAATTTACTTCCCCATAACCATATATGTTGTATTTGTTAACAGCGTAGCTAGCGTAACCCTGCAAAATTTCTAAACACATCGTTTCGATATCCATATGTTCAAATATATGCCGCTAGAATGCAACTCTAACCCAACGAAATAACATGGAGGTCCGACTTAGGGAACCCGGGACGAGGTTTGGTTACTTTCCTCTACCTTTCGATGATTTCTTCATTTTTCTTATCTCTAGAGGCCCATTCACACTTGCGGTCAGCTAAGCTCAGGTAAAATATCGCTCTACACGTAATCCAATCGGAGCATTCACACTACGCTGTCCGCTCAGGTCAGGGCAAGGCAGCTCAAACTGAAGATCGCGCCGCCACCGATCAACAACGGTCAAGAGCTAAGCTGATCGCTAGTGTGAACGTGCAACACTCAGGTCAAATCAGATCAACATAGACGACGAACGTTTAAAAACTTTTTATTCTAAGCAATAAAAAAGAGTAATAAATAAATGTTTTAACAGTATGTTACTTCTGATTATTATAAAATTGACAACATGTTTTCGCACTGCCAAGGTACAGATCCTGCATGCGAATTAAAAATTGTTATGAATTTATTCCTTGTATCAAAAGCTTCTTTAGCACACAAACAAGGAATATTTGTAAAAAAAAAAAAAGGTCCCTCTCTTTCATTCTGAGATTCACTTTCTACATGGAATAAAATTTTATACTTCTTTAAATAATTTTGCAAAATACATGTTGCTACAATTATTTTACCAGTAACCCTGGTGCGGAATTAATTTATCTAAAATAAATTCGAAATTTTTGAGCTAAAATATCAATAGCATTTTCCACCACTCGTCTCGCACAGCATAGCCGGTAGTTAATTTTTTTTTATCTTCATCTGTTTGCGCTTGAAACTCTGCATGCTCATAGAACCTTTGTCTTATTGATTTTGACGTATTGTTAGCATCTTCATCCAAAATCGGTGATATTTTAAGTAACGTTAGTGTAGAAAACGGTATTGTTCGTTATGAGCAACTGAAATGAAAAGGTATCGTCTAAAAATTGATCTGACCTGACCTGACCACTTGCGTGAATTCCATTCGAGAAATCCTGGATCATGAGCTGAGTTGACCGCTATTGTGAAAGGGCGTTTAGTCTTATCAATGTTTTTCGCCCACGATTATGTTATCCGAGGTCTGCGATGTTACTTCCTGTTAGCCTAGGCGGGACGCCGTCTTGTGAGGTTGGGAACAAACTCTTCCCCGCTCTATTGTTACACCTGAACCGCGCGCTATAGATGTGCAGAGTGTGACCTGAGTATGACATAAGTGGTCTTGCAGAAACCTGTCAGCCCCTGCCCCCTCCCCTTCCCCCAGGGGCTGCTGAAAGGCCGCATTTGACAATGGGAGCCGCGCGCCGGCTATTATTTGGGGGAGGGGAGCAGGCAGACCGCTAATGTTACTTATTTAACAACAAGCGATGTTAATCGGACGCCTGCCTCCCCGTCATTCGCTTCCGGTTACACATTAGCAGTGTTGCTGTCATTCCGAGATTACATTCGTGTCTTACGAGAACCACGGAGGGGGCCCGACAATTTCTGTTGTCCGTAAAAGAGGGGGACATTCCGAGGGGAATCTTTCATGTCATATTATTGCGTGTAAACGACTTAATCGTTACAAGAGGGGAAGCAAGAAACCTGCTTGTACTCGTACGAATGCTATTCTCCCTAATGTGCTTGGTGCAACAAAAAGTTAATACGAGTTCTTGCTATACTTTATATTCTTAACACATGTGTTGTCACAATTACCCTGGATACCTGAAATTCTGATTACATTCTATAACACACAAAAAAGGGTTTTTTTAACATTTTTATGTTGAACGGTGTTTGATAGAAAGTACCGCTGACTATTGTTGATCAAATCGGTGTGACCCAAGAAAGTTAACCAGTAAATAAATGCCGTCCCTAATTCTCTCTCTAGCTTAGATGTACAAAGCTATGTCCACATCAATGGCTTTGAACAAATGTTGTTAAAATTGGTGATATTTGTGAATAAATATTTGAAATAAGCCTCTTCTTTTTATATACTAATTATGGTAATAGCATTCTGTGTTTCAAACTTGTGGCTTCTTTGAAATATATGCATTTAAAAATAATATGTAAATAGAATTTGTTATTTTACAACCACAAAATTAAGGCAGTAATGTACAGTACCAGCAAAGTACAGTAAAAACAGCTAAAAACCTACAAAGTAGTCGCCATCTATGAGGTAGGCACTAAATACCATAGGCTGTGTGTCATAGATAATGTGAAAAACCTAGTGTTAAACTCAGATACGATTCTCTTTTTGTCCGCAAACCAGTTTCCATGCAACGGCTACTTCGGTTTAGGAAAGAAATCTGGCACCGACATAACAGATCCTTGTCAGGTGTTTCTATGTGAGACACCATTGTATCTGCAAGTAGTATTTCATATACACTTTTATATGTGTATTCTGAAATTCAATTATTGCCAAGTGTTAAGGAAAAAAAAACCCAAAAAATATAATAAATTTGGCTGTCGAGAAGTTGCTTTTTGTAGCAACTAAGACGCCATATACTAAACGCTCATGATGCCATGTCCACCCGTTTCTTACAGTCTCCTTATTCCACCGACTGTGCACTGAATGCCAGGACGATGTGTTCTGCTTACTGAAAACAGATTCGTTAGAAAAAAAAATCGTTACTTCTAGTTACTAAAAAGAGGTAGATTAATTTTCACGAACCATATCGATTGTGGTAACGTCGGATAGATATTTAATATATCAACCAATGTACTGGTAGAACATTTTGATTTAACCGTGTATTTTGTGACGTATTACCACCAAAGCAGTTAAATGTTTTCTGGTCCTTCCCCCCCCCCCAATCTAATTATCTAACAAAAAATCTGAAAAAATTCAAGATGATGGCACCTACTAAGGGAGTTCAACGAAATTGTTTTTAGATGGGTACGTTGACAGGTTTTTAAGATTTCCACATTATTCATATGTCAACAAACAGCCACATAATACCGTCGCCTTTGCAACGTTTGTTATGAAATTGCACAGCAAGATATATTCTGTCGACAGCCAAATAGTTCCGTTGGCAAATAGGGAAAATAGTTTACCTGCAACTTAGACTTTTTTCTTTCTCCAATGGATATGCTATCATTGAATAGGTATCGAAAAATTTAATCAAATTCATTATGGATTTTTAAAAATTTATTTAGCGAGATATCAGTCTGTTGATCTTTTTTCATGTATGAAGTAATTAGGAGTGTTTATTTTATTACCTTTTTTTTTAGGATCCTTTTGCATTTTTCTCAATAAGTCTTCTTCAATATCGTTCCGTGTTTCTTTTGTTATTTATCTGTTCTTTTTTATTTTCCCGACTGCAACATGGAGGAAGGAATATATGGAGACGAGGTAACGCGAAATCCGTGAAACCTCGTGAAAAAACTGTGCCTGCGCGGCGGACATCGTAGGAGTACCAAAACATTGGGCTGTTTGCACTGTGTCAGCTGCTGAGAATATTTCATTTTCTAATATTCTAAAGTTTTCTATAATACCAAGTTGTGATGCATATGGTTGCACAAACAGACGAGATAGGAAAAAACTGGAATAGCGTTTCATAAGTAAGTCACATTGTAACTATCGTTCTTGAAGTATCTGACAGGCAACCGCAACATTAGTGCCATTCGCTATAAATTTATTCATTGCTCTCAATAGGATCATATTATTCTCAAATTTTTGTTGGTGTAGTGTTGACAATTAGCATATGTTACTATTTTGCACCTGAAAAGCTAGCCTTATTGTAGACAAATGTTGGAAATTTAATTTAAACGGGTCATTTTTACATTTTTACCTGACTGTGCGTAAAACACCAAACAGTACTATAGAATTTAATGTAAATGAAGTACTTAGAGTAGTAGCAAATTGGTTTAAGGCAAATTCATTAAAATTAAATTTTGAAAAAACACATTATATTCGGTTTAAAACAAAAAATTATGCACAGCCAGATTTACAAGTAAGCTATAAAAATAACACAATATTAGAAACAAAGAGTATAAAATTTCTTGGTATTAAAATAGATCAGAAACTCTGTTGGCATGATCATATCACTACACTACTGACAAAGTTAAGTAGTGCCACCTTCGCAATACGAACACTTTCTCTAACAGCAGATCTAGAATTAATGAAACAGGTGTACTCCTCATATTTTCATTCAGTAATGTCATATGGCACAATTTTTTGGGGAAACTCTTCACAAAGTAAAAAAGTTTTCATAGCACAGAAAAGAGCTATTAGGTTTCTGTGTAGGGTAAAACCAAGAACTTCTTGCAGACAACTCTTTAAGAAACTCAATATTCTTACAATGTATTCTCAGTATATATATTCTCTCATGAGCTTTGTCATAGAAAATTTTAACCTGTTTACACCTAATTCACAGGTACACAGTTTCAATACAAGAAACAGAAATAACTTGCATAAAACACAAACATCTCTGTCATTAGTACAAAGAGGAGTTAATTATTCTGGGATACATCTGTTTAATAAACTACCTAATCGTATAAAACAGCTTTCAGATAATAAAGATGTATTCAAACAAAAACTTAGAGATTATCTTATTGGCAACTCCTTCTACTCCATTCAAGAATTTGAAGAAAATAATTAATTGTACTCATTATGACGTTTGCAAAACTCAGTTGCAAAAATGTATGTTTATTATTATTTCTTGTATTTGTAAAATATGTATATATATATATATTTACTATGATATGACTCATATTATGTGTATATGTATCAACAATGACATGTTTCACATCCCAGAGGTACTTCCTCAGCAGGGATCCATGGAACAAGATTGATAAATAAATAAATAAATAAACCGCGACACAGTGAATATGGTATTCTGCATGCATTACTCACGTTTAAGTTTACACTGAAATTGCACGATGAAATTATTCATGATAATTTGTGCTGTGCGAATTACTAAACGTGATGAAATAAACTTTGTTGACGGAAATGTAGTTCGCGATGCATTTCTTGTGTTTAGATGTGTCTAAATAGTTTGGTTTTGTAGCGGTAATATTAATGGAAATGTTGGCAGGTTGAAATGCGGTGTATACCTGAAGAGAACAAACAATTTATTTATTATTAGCTGTTAGCTTCTGATTTTTCAATGTACTGATTTTTCTAGCAAAATTATATAGGCCACTACCAGTACAATATCTTCAAGTAAGCTCAGAAACTATGAGGTTTTATGAAGTATTATTTTTTTTAAAGCTCTAAACATTGACTTATGCTTTTTTTTTAAATTTCAGATACGACTTGTTTCTGTTTGTAAATATGTCTACAAGTATATTTCTAGATTTTGAAATCTTCCTTGTCAATTACTGAAATAGAAAGTGAAATATAACCTATTTGAACATCATCTAAAATTTAAGTACTGTAGAAATAAACAGTTTGTTATTCATGTTAAAAAGAATTACCTGCTCATTAAGTTACGTCCGAATTCATCATTAAATATGGATATGGCGATAGTTTTTTTCTGGTCCAGGCCGCATTTCAACCTAACCACGTCAATTTTCAGGTACAATATCTCGAGAACTAAGCGAGATATCAAAAAATTTTATTCTTTACTTTCAGCTTCCCTCATCGAGTTACATAAGAATTCGTCATCAAATTGCGGCGCCACGGTTATCGTTGAATCCCCTCATAACCTAACAACCTCACTTTTGAGACAGTATATCTCGCGAACTAAGCGAAATATCGAAAAATTTTATTCTTTATTTTCGATTTGTATCGTCGTATTACATAAGAATCTATCACCAAATTTGACTTTGGGGACACGTTTCTTCTGAATTTCAACCACAAACTCCACTCTTTTGAGACAGTATATCTCGAGAACTAAGCACGATATCAAAAAATTTTATTCTTCATTTTTGATGTGTCTCGTCGAGTTACATAATAATCCATAATCAAATTGCGGTGCCACGGATGTCTTATGATTCCCTTGAGGTTTTTGTGCATATTTCCGTGTTTCTCTGGTCAAGCAATATGGCGGCCTTCCCTCCCCACTTGTCTCCACCCGGTTTCACTCCAGTATGTGGCGAAGGTCCCTTGCGTCGTCTCCATATATTCCTTCCTCCATGACTGCAACAGTTATTCCATTGTTTTTCAGTTATGTGTATTTCATCTGTTGCAAAGATGTTATACTACATACCAAAGATACAATCCCAACCAAAGTTTGTACACTCCATCAAGAATAAATATACCGCTAAAACTATAATATTCGTAACAACATTATTGAAGTATTATCTCCACATTATATCTGGGTATAAAATTTTGAGCAAGACATAAACATTACATCGTGACACAGATGGCTCTGCTTATAAACGACTAAATTATTGACGTCAGTACTACAGCGCCAATTAAAAAAAAATAAAAAAAAATTTGAAAATCCTAACACTTTATGCTGGTCCGCATAATGTTACTTGAAATTCTTTCGCAGGCCTGATAGCTCGCGATACGTATGTAGTTAATTCATCCGCATGAAATAATGTTATCAGCAACATATCGCTCGCGAAATCAATTTAAATTATTAGGGTGGGTCTATTAAATTTTAAATTTTTTGTGTCTTATGTTATAATTCGGAATGTAATGCATAATTTCGGTATAGATGGAATTTCAATATAGCCAGATCCTCCGCTACTATTGCTCGACAAAAATTCAAACATCTACCTTATGGTCGTTAATATAACCATTGTGTCCGGATCTGAGGTCGATCAAATAATCACAATTAGACCTCAGATTTTTAGGTTCCAATAATCTTATTTTAGGTGCGTAAAATATGCGACATTACAATACAAAACAGATTCTAAAAATGTCAAAATAGACTGTCAAAATTGTGGTCACGTTAATAAAATGTCATCAGTAAAAATTACTTAACTTAGAACGTAACATCGAGCATTGTAATTTAGCAGAAACAAGAATATTTTTGAAAATAATACAGACAGTAAAAATATCCTTTGTGTTTGTTACTTGAAGGAATCATTAACAATAGGCAGAAGAAATATTTTTTTACTGTCATCAGTCTTTCGACTGGCTTGATGCAATCCTCCATCCCTTCCAATCTTGTGCTAACTTCTTCATCTCTACATATTCACTTACAACCCACGTCTTCAATTATCTGCTTCATATATTCTAATCTCTGTCTTCCTCTACAGTTCTTACCTTCGACTGTTCTCTCCACCAGCAAATTAACCAATCCAGCAAGTCTCAAAATATGACCTACCAGCCTGTCTCTTCTTTCTGTAAGCTTCTTCCGCAAAACTTCTTTCCTCACCCATCATTTCCAAAACTCGTTCATTTCTTACTTTGTCTGTCCATTTAATTTTCAGCATTCTTCTGTAGTACCACATTTCAAATACTTCAATTTTCTTTCTTTCCGGTATTCCTAAAGTCCATGTTTCGCAACCGTAAAGTGCTGTGCTCCACACATAGAGTTTTTTTATATTGCCTATATATTTATTAACAGTGGAAACAAGCCCTATTCACTCCAAGAAATTCGAGGCCTTATAAGTATAGCCAAATGGTTCATGGCGTAGCAATGCCGGTTATACGGAGAAAATAAGGACAAAATACAGAAATCTGACAACAGAAGTCATTGAGCAAATACTATCTGGCATTTATTTTGAACAACCGCATCCCAGCACGTATACGTTTGAAATTTAGGTTGTTTACCAAACTAATTCTGTAAGTGCAAAATGTTAAATTTTACATTTTTTAAACATTTGATGTTATTCTTTTATGGATATACCGTCTTTTAATAACATCAGGTTAAAAGTTTCGAACTAGTGGCCTAAAATAGGCACAATAACAGGGCTACCAGACAAGGCGCTCAGAAGTGAAGTTCACTTTTGTGATACTGTGCTAGCAAGCTAGTCGTATTTTTCATTAAAAACTTAATAAACGTACATGAATGCCAATTAAGCTATTAAAGTATGGTGAGAACTGTTCAACACACTTTTACATTTAACACGCCTATTTTTTACACCCGTCGCAATACATAATGTTTCAATTCGTTTAGAAATTTGGAAACTGTTTAATCCACCGCCTAATTAAGGGTAATTTGGAGATCCATACCTTGAGGAAACTGTGCTTTACGAGAACACATGTCTCATTACAGACTCTGTACGAACATGGACCTAGCGACAATGACCCAGTAGACGTTTACTTTAACAGTGGAAATAAATACTTAACAAATTATTTGTGTTTTTCTGATTTTAAAACTTTTTTGATATTCTAGAGAAAAATGCGTAAAATAGGTCCTAACGACAGTCTAGACACTACAAAACCACAAATAATGATCATAAATTTACGTAAATCATATATATGTAACGCTATTTTCATGTATTTTAATCAGTAACAATATAAGTTTTGCCTAATATACTAGCTACAGAAAACATGACCAATACGCACTTATTTTTCTTTTTTTTTTAACTTATTGCCTTACGCCTGGTCGACGGTTAAAGTCATTAGAGGCGGGATGGGACTGGGGACAAGGAACGGGAAGGAATTCGGCCATGGCCTACTCAGATTTCTTAATTCTCCATTTTGATGGAATTTTGTCAATACTACAGGTACGTCAGAAGGGCACAAATAGCGAGACAGCTATTTTTATCTGTCACCCAACCTTGTCGCTAGTGACGCTTCGTATTCCGCTGCCCAGATTTCCTGCTGAGTTATGACGAAGGACCCGGAGCTCCTCCGCTCCCCCGCACAGCCCTGCAATTAGTCGGTGAGTCGTAATGAACGCTGTGGCTGTATTTGCAAACCGGCGTGAAAACTCTTCACTGTGAGCCGTCAAGACAGATAGTCGTGCGGCGTCGCTATGCAAATTGCGGTTCGCCCCAAATTAGATTCCGTTCACGCCCCGCCGGCTGTCGCAAAAAGAGACTGGTCCGGGTGGTAAGATAATTACTTAAATGCGCCGGGACGACAAAGTAAATACCAATTTAAGACGGATCCAGGGCCCTGGTGCTTTTTCCTCGCGTCCTGGGGCAGTCATTACGAGACCGCGTCCAAGTCGGACCGTTAATGAAAGAGGAAGACGGCTTGGTGAGCCTAATTAAGACTAAGTGGCCTGCTGCACCTGGAGTCAGCGATACCTGCCCCAGACCTGCATGACGAGGCGATTCCGTCCCCAATACAATCCTGGTCAGGTCGGGTTTCACCTCGTTGCTCTGCGACACCAAGTGGGCAGCATAGCGTATGTAGTACTTTTCCTATAAAATACAGTGGGAAGTTAGAGATAGCTTTGTCTTTCGTCTTCATTAACTGGAGAGGGTGATTAGAGGATGTACCGTAGAAGCTATGGAATTGGGTGGCAAACCTTCGGTCAGACCGATGCTTGTATATGGTGTTATAACTTGGGACCAGCGTTTCGGTTATCTAATAAAAGGAATTGGATGACGTGCAAACAAGAATAGCTAGATTTGTTTATGGATATTACCGCAGGACCCAGTCAGTAATTGATACGATGCTTGATCTGGATTGGGAGTCACTGGAAGATAGGAGATAGGAGGAGGGCGAATAGAGCGCTGGGAGCATACAAGACGTATGTTGATGAGGAGGCTTAGAGGGATATTGGTCGAAGAATTAGGAATAGTACATGGAAAGGAAATTGATGACCATGGACACAAGCTAGAACTAAATTTCACGAGTAAGGGAGTGGGAAAATTTCTTCCGTGGGCAAGGGTGGCAGGGATTAGAATAAATTATCAAGTGAAGGATGAATAATTTAACAAAAACGTTGGAGGAATTGAAATTAAAATTCGTAAATGACGAAACTAGATGGGTGGAGGAATTTAACACTCAAGTTATATAAGATAATAACAAAAAACAGTATAAAAAGGGAAATTGCCATTGGAGTAATTGCATCAATATCAATAAAATTCAATCAAACTTAAGAACTCCCGGGTGATTTTCTGATGGCGTTTCTTTTTTTTTTTTTTTTTTTTACGTTTATCGGATAATAAAATACTTTTGATGATGTTAGAAGGCACGAGACTTTAAAAAAACCGATGTCAGGATAGTAAAGTAATTTATAATCTACTTGCAGGACAAATTGTTATAACGAAAGTAGAAAATAATGAGATACAAGTGTTAACTGGAAACAATGTGAGGTACGGTAGAAGTATATGCCCACTAATATTTAAATTTAATAAAAGAAGGAGTTAAGAAAGCGAGAAGAAAAATTTAGGGTGCAATAGATGTTTAAGGAGAAATAATCCGTATGTTGCGATTTCTGGTGATATTGGCAGATATAAGCAACGTTGTCTATAAATTGTTAATTAATTGATTGAACAAAGTGTTAGGAGTAGAATTCGGAACAAACATATATATAAGCAAGAAAAAGGTTATTAAGTGAAGAATAAATCTTTACGATGATAAAAGTTAAAAGCAGTGGGTTTCCACAGCTTTCAGTCCGTGTTTCCGTAGGATTAGCGGATGTGAAGCTCCGGATTCCTATTTCCTGACCGTAGGCACTAGAGTGGTCGGCTACCTGCCCACGGAGTTTCCCCCAGGGTACTCGTTGGATGGCGGGCTGGGTGGGCCTTAGGGGCCCTGCCGGACGTTCAGCTTCGAGGAAGGGTCCTTGGCTTCGTCAGGGATCGAACCCCGGCCGTCCCGGCTGTAGTCCGACGCTCTACCGCCTAGCTACGCGACCCTCCCTTTACGATCATAGCAGAATGTATTATAAAAGTAGGAACAGACGTGTTGAATGAAGTAAGGAAATTTTGTTATATAAAGCTTGCAAACGTTGGTCGAAACAGCAAATACCTCAAAAACAGGCAAGTAAGATCATTTAAATATCTTGGGAGTATGATCACCGAAGATTTGAGGTGCCATCAGGAGATAAAATCTCGCATTGCTGTAGCGAAGGAAGCGTTTAATAGGAAAAGGTAGGTTACTAACTGGAAAAATAGACAAAACACTTAGAAAAACTCTGTAAATGTTTTGTATGGAATGTGGCTCTTTATGCGTCGGAGACATGGACACTGAGACGAGAGGATGAAAAGCGGTTAGAAGCATTTGAGATGTGGATGTGGAGGAGGATGGAGAAGATAAGCTGGGTGGATAAAATAAGCAATGCTGAAGTGCTGGACAGGTCAGTGAAAGCAGAAAATTTCTCAAAGTAATAAAGGAGAGAAAGAAAAACTGGATGGGACATTTTTTTTTTTTTTTTTTTTTTTTACATTTCATTCCTCCCAGCAGAAGGCTGGGAGGCGGGCTGCTGGAGAGTCATAGGGGACTCTTTTCAGCCAATCTACTACTACGGGGAGGGAAGGGGGATGGAAGGTCGGCCGTGGCCTTGTAGGGAACCATCCCAGCATTCGCCTAAGTGTCTGAGGGAAACCACGGAAAACCTCAGACAGGATGGCCGAACCGAGTTTAACCCCGGTCCTCCCGAATGATAGGTAGGAGGCCAATATTGGCCTCCTCCCATCTCGGTCGGACACTTGTTGAGAGGGGAGTGCCTAATAAAAGACGCCTTTGAAGGTTTAGTCTGTGGGAGGAGAATAAGAGGAAGAAAGAGATACCAAATTATAGACAACATCATGGTTCTTAAGAGAAAGGCAGAAGATAGAAGATCATGGAGAGCAGCCAAGTGAAAACCTGCCCGAGGGCAGAAAACTAATGATGATGATGATGATGACCAGCCATAACTGCCTTCTTCAAGACGAGAGAATTTTCGGGAATTAGAGCGCTCCCAGATTAACATTTTACATTTGTTCAACATCCGCTTCTTCAGGTATTCATGAACAGTAGTTTGCTGCCATATTATCGAAGAAAGACTATATAACGAAATGGCTTGAATTAAATACACGACAAATAAAACTTAATCTGATTAACAATTTAAAACTGAAAATTTTTCGTGTCATATTTCATGCATGTCGGTTAATTTTACGTCTGTCGTCATGTAAAAAATGATCTGTGGAAGAGCGATACAGAGGCACCATTCCCAAAATAATTGTATTTAACTGATATTGTAGAAATTTTGAAGCATTGACCAATTCAGTATATAACCAGAGAGAACACGCAACAATTTGATCGTGATTCAGCCGACGGATGGGGCACAAAACTTGAGAGTACCTCCTCTCTCTCCCCCCCCCCCTAATTGTGACCTTCGGAAGAATAAATCCAAATGGACTACAACCTGGTTTCATTCTCACTTCTTTCGTCTTCTTATATACCTACAACACAAATCAACAAACTTCTGATTTGAACGACCAACCATGTAGATATACATTCTCTGCCCGTATAGTATTTTACATTACATTGTGGATTATGTGTATCTGTTACCACTCACAATAAGAATCAGCTTTAGCATACAGAGGAGAAAATTAAAGGATGAGTTTAGATAAAAATATTTTGAGAATAATCCGTCAATTATTTTAAGATGCGGTGCACTACTGAACCAATTACAGCAAGTTCCAAATCGATAAAAAGGCATATATCTCACTGAACAACTAGCAAAAAGAAATTAAAGAAACGAAAGTTTCAAGTTTGGCTGTGGCCTTTGACGACTGACGCTATAAATGTCAGTGAACAACACATCCTGCGGATTGCTAGAATAAGATCCATTGTAGAGAGTCTGTCCTCTAGGCCAATAAAAATTCGATTAGCGATAGTTGTTCGCTGGGACGCAGGTAACCTCGGCGTCACTCTGAATGCTGGGCCCACCTGGGTCTGTTTACTCTGGTCGCATTAATAGTGAGGAGGTCGCACCGTGGCGCAACGCGACACTTCAGGCCCCACTCGACCCGGGACTGTGAAAAGGCGGAGGCCTTATTGCCATTTATCGTCAAGGAGGCCACTTCCGGACCCATTGTCCGCAACGTACTCGAGTTCGTCGACCTAACCGATCTCCAGTTGGTGCCGACTGCATTTCCTTCATCTTCATCTTTCATCAGTTGTACCTCTCTGCCAGATATACCGTATATTAAAATTTAAAAAGTTTGGCAATGGTGAATCAAGCCTCGCGTAAATTTTTATTCTAATGGAATGAAAGTGAACACAACAAACTCTGTAACACTGAAAATTAGCCGTAAGACTTCCACATCAAATTACAAGACCGTAAGTTTGAAGACGTTGGACAATACAGATACCTAGAGAGCATAACGGATAGTAATGGTAGGGGTGAGTCAGAAAAAATGAATAGAATAACCAAAGGATTCAACTTCTACAGTATAGTGCGGAGCTTACTATGGGAAATTAAGGTTTTCCCAAAGAACAAAAATCATCCTGAATAAATCATATCTTATTCCTATTCTCACACATGCTCTGGAAACATGCGCACTAAAATAGAAGGACATTAGCAAGATACAAGTCTGTGAAATGAAGTTTCTTAGAACTGCCCTCCATAAAACGGGCGCTAATGACCCCGTAGTCGACGCGCCCAATAACCTAAATAACAACAACAATCCATAAAACGAGACTTGATCATATAAAGAATAATGAGATTAGATCAAACCTAGAGTTAAATGAATCCATGGAAGAAAGACTTTGATCATCTAGACTTAGATGGTTTGGGCGTGTTAAAAGAATGAATAGCAGAAGATTATCGAAATGATGATTTGGAAAATAAAGGATACCGGACAAATGACAAGTTGGAAGACCAAGAAGAAGGTGGATAGATCGATTAAAGGAGGTTATAGAGAAAAGAGGATAAATTGGGAATCTGTTTTGGACAATGAAACTTTATTACGGAACCCTGTCCAGATTGTGGCGTTTAAGTGGTTTTGCGCAATCGCTTGGCGAATGCTGGGACTTTTCCCAATAAACTACACATTTCACAAACGAAAATACACCTGGGATGGAGAAACTAAGTTACACTCCTCTTCCATAAATTAATTTTGTTCTGCTAAGTGAATTTAATAGTATATTTAATTATAGTCATCCTTGAAGTGTTGTTTCGAGTTCAAAGAGTAATGTAAAATGGACCATGGACCTGCACGGTAAACGTTTAAAACGCTTATAGGAAATGTTTTGCCTACGTTTTTTTTTTTTTTTTTTTTTTTTTTTTTTTTTTTTTTTTTTTTAAACGCGGCATGTAGGCCTGTCCTAGTTTTAAGCAATAATGGATGAGATTGGGAAAATGTTTTTATTATCACCCCAAGAAGAAAAGGATCCCTGGCTGTATCTGAAAAAAAGATTTTCCCTAAGATTGATTATTTGCAGGAGTAGCTAGTGACGTCATTTTATTGAAAATATTTAGAAAAGTATATAAAACAAATATCGGCCGTGTTCTCATATACACAATAATTTTAACGACAGTCTGCTAAGAGAAAACAACACAAAATATCTTCTGGAATTAATAGGGAAAAATCTACATTCCTTAGAGGAGAGGAGGGGGGGGGGCTAAGGGAAAAGCCACGTCTCTCTACGTGGATACAAAAAAAAGGGGGGGTTCAAAAGACATCAAAATGGAGTTCGTAGTTTATGGACGCTCCCTATGGGATAGAAAAACAAATTAATTTCTCGATCACCTTTATTTCCGACTATCCTTCCCTCCCGTTCCTACGAATATTATTTCACAAGAATTTGAATAAGATATTCAGTTTTAAATTAATCAAAAACAGATTTATTAAATTTATTTCGTGCAGGTGCTAGAGGTCTGTAACAGATGTAAAGACAGAGAGCCAGCGAATCGTAACTAAAAAGGCACCGTTGTCCGTTGGGCACCGAAAATGGGTAAAAAAAGGAAAATCTTCGAACTGATGAAGTAGAAATGTTGTCTGTGCAGATTGAGTCTGCAAAGTTCCGACAGTGATCCTTGCGATAACCAAACCGCACCGCCAGATGCTTGACAAAACCCTTTGACACGTGTAACCCGACGCCGGTCATTGTGTGTTGACAGCACTAAATGTTTCAGGCCTGCCCCCCCGCAGCCAGGATCAAAGGGTTTGCGGTGACAACAGGGCCGGCAGATGGCCTCAACCGCTCCACAGTCCACCGCCATTACCGTCTTCGTCAACCACAACACTGGGAGAAGTCAGGTTGAACGCAACACTACCCCGTCTGTCAGCTGCTACCGGGGCTCTAGCATCTGGGTTTCTGTTCCTTCTGATTTCTTTACTTGCTGTCAGTCTCTCGATTTGTCTGCCATTACACGCTCTATGAAAATCTCTTCGGTCTCACAATACATACTGAATCTTTGTCTTTCTCTGTCGCCCATGTTTAATGTCCCTATCAATAATAGTCCAACATCCAGCTGCGTGATTTATACGTGCATCTGTTATTTGATTGAAATGAAATTTTATGTATAACTAGCGAGCTTGCCCGCTAGCTTAACGGGCTTCGCCCACTATTGGTCACGCGAATGAAATATTATTTAAGTTTTCGTTTTTTAGAAGGTGTGTGGGGTTGAATTTGCAAGAAATAACACTGCTATCAATAGGCCATCCCAGCCGCTTGTAAACCGAGGCTTGCCTACGAAATATCCACAACGCTGGCATAGTGCCATAGTAACGTAACGAAATCCGAATACAGTTTGTAGAATATGGTAGAAAGCTCCATAAGTTGTACAAAATTGTCTAACTGTATTTCTGGAACCTTGTTGAACTGTGTAGAAACTTATACACAATTCTACAAAGTTCGACCCGATCCCAGAAAAGTGAAAACATTCCTTTAAGTTCAAAAGTACTTTGGATTGGAATATCCTTTGAACTTTGGTTTGTTAGCCCTGAAAGGGGCTATTTTGGTTTAGGCGAAGGTAGCGCAGCAGGGAGCGAAGCGGAGTTGGAGAGACGTGTCGTCGAGAATATCCGGATGGCGAGTGATTTTCGTTAGGAAGGAAAAGCAGGGTCTCTTATTTAAACCCGACGAAGTGGGAACAGGGAAGCGGAAAATTAGCTGCGCTCCCATTGGCTGTTTGTTGGGTGGCGATTTTATCGCCGAGAGCGAGTGTGGACCCCCGCGAAGGGTTTCGTTGGCCCGAGAGTTTGGAACATAGTGACGCAGGTAGCCTTTCAAAGGGCTCCAAGCGCCTTACCCCATACAGCTTGTATAAGGCCGCTATAAAGAGTGCATTTGCATTGTCGCCACAATATGTCGGTTAGCCTGAGCTCAGATGTTACGGTTATTTACATAAAACCTGTAAAAGCTTGCTGATACACGACATTTTTAGTTATTTCCTGTGCTGCGTAAATCCAAAGTTGACTTGGTGTCCCAACCCTAGAGCAGGCTTGACGATTTTGGTGGCATACTGTGGAGTATCGATACAATTTAAGTTACAATTTTTTCGGCAACATTTCTGTCATTTTAATTACGAATTTCTCGACTCTTAATTGCCCAATTTGAACCGGAAAACTTCGATTCGACCAAATAGAACAGTATTTTTGTCCTTGTTTCAAAGGATAAGTGTGCAAAGTTTCATCGAGATCGGATGAAAACTGTGGATTTGTATGAAGAACAAACATACATATTCATGATTAATTGACTTTCGGGTTTTGCCGCGTTGTTTATTTCATTACCTAAGCTTTCGACTGGTATTCTCCAGCCTTCGTCAGACATACTGTTTATGTTGACATAGCAATGAGCGCCAAGCATCGCAGATTAAGAGGCCGCTATCTTCGTTGATGTTGTTGGTGTTTTTTTTAAATTTCTGCTGCCTCTTTCACCCGTCTGGGCCACCACTGGTCTTCTCTCCACAGTAGCCTCGTTTCTTGAAATTTTACTTCATGCCCGGTATTAATAGCATGACGGACTACGGCGGATTTGTCACTGTTGTTATATTTGTAGTGGCGGATATGTTCTTTAAGTCTCTCCGCCACAGTGCGACCTGTCTCGCCGATATAAACACTGCCACAACTGCAGGGGATTTCGTAAACACCCATAAGCTGGTGTGGGTGTAATTTGTCTTTTACCTTTGTCAGTGACTGACCAAGTTTGCAGTTAGCCTTATATACTATTCGCACCTCCACCCGCTTTAACAATTTCCCAATCCGGTCTGTGATACCCTGTATGTATGGGAGACAGGCGAATTTTGTTGGCACATTAATGTCATGGGATAAGTTGACGTCTCCCATAGGTTTTTTGGCGCTCATTGCTATGTCAACATAAACAGTATCTCTGACGAAGGCTGGAGGATACCACTCGAAAGCTTAGGTAATGAAATAAACAACGCGGCAAAACCCGAAAGTCAATTAATCATGAACAAAGATGGCCGTGGAAGTCTGAGGAATCATTAAACATACATATATTAATCTTTATATATATATATATATATAGATTAGATGTATCAGAATGCGATTCTGTATTGTTGTCTAAAATATGGCTGCAAATTTTTAAATTAAATTAAAAAAAAAAAAGAATCTAAAGATTTTCTTCACTTTTTAAAAAACAAAAAAAAACATAATTATAATTCATTTCAAAGACAGACATGTAAAGAACATAAAAAGTTTGGGTTGCCTATGTAAAAATGGCTACAAGCTGGGGTTGCCAGCTGCTAAAGATGTGTAAGAGCGGGAGAGAGTTAGTGCGATATCTTTAACAGCTGGCAATCCCTACTTGTTGCCACTTTTACATTGGCAACCAAAACTTTTTATGTTCTTTCCATGTCTCTCAATTAATTATAATTTATTTTAAAACCAATGAATTAAATTCTTTTTTTTTTTTTTTTTTTTTTTTTTTTAGAAAAAGTTAATAAATATACTCTTGGCCATATTTTGGTAGACACCCCGTCAGAATCGTATTCTGCTGTTGATAATTATTTTTTTAAAAAAAATTACATTTCAACCAGATAACAGATATCCGTAGAAATCATGCAGTCACACCTTAGGCTAAAGTAACTCAAATGAGTTATGTATCAAAATGGGGCCCTATCTTTTCTTCAAGCGTAAGTTTTGATGAATATGTTCATACCGTACTTTTTTTATTCTACTAATCTGTACATTGGGCCGAAATAATTATTATATACTTACTAGTGCAAGTCCGTTACGGTGTTTCGGCTATGACCACCGGTATGCATTGCTACATTTTTTAGGGTATAAGGTCATGGCAGTTTACCTGATCTGGCTAAAATACGAAGGTGGCCTGTTTTTCACCATAAGAACTCCCTCTGCAAGATGTGAATAAAATTTCTTGGGTTTGAAGGGACTTAGAAAGTAGTAATAGAAGTATTGAAGACGGACAGAGACTATCTAGCTAAATACTTAAAGATGGAAGAGTAAATTTAGTTTTAATAGTCTTAACACCAAGTCTCAGGTAACTCATGCCGAAAAGCAATCTTAGTGAATATATTCTGACAATTCATTGTTTAGCTACTAAATTCTGTTCGTAACATCTAATTTCTAGTTACATCTCTGGTTAATTTGCGTGACGTCACTATTCTCCAGCCAATAGCTATCGCGGATAGTGAGTGAGCTTACGAAGTTATAAAATACATTTCCTTTATATACAGCTCCGTGGAGTCTTTCAGAGTTCTGATTCAATATATGATATTAAAATATTTCTCTACTTTGGATTTTTTTTTGCATTATTTAATATGCTTTAAAAATCATTCTCGTCATGTCAAAGAACTAACTGTATGTGAAGCTGAAACATATTTAATTAAGAAACAATATAAAAATTGTTGGAGCAAATGAAACAAGCAACTTTATACGGGACCATAGAAAACAAAATGAGAAATGGAACGATAAGGAAATTCTGAGCAACAGAAAAAATCATAGCTCTACTTAATGAGAATTAGGTATGCTCATTTGTTTAAACATATATATATAAAAAACAGAAAAATATACGAAACAAGTATATTCTCGGTTTCCTAACTCTGAAGCAATTGCAAAACTGCTTCCATATCTGATCTGTCATGTTAATGCGTTAGTTTTCTGGATTACTGAATCAGAGGGGCGTTTTTACAAAAACGATGCTATTAGTATCCACTCCAAACGATGTTCTTCTCTATTATATAGATTACATTAGTTTTAGAAGACACGTACGTGTGAAGTTGTGGCGATTATCAGTCTTATAGTAAACCTTTCCAACAGTTTATGAAAAGGAGTGCCTAATTATATCATTGTTAACTGCGATATCACTGAACGTCTCTCCTTTGTATTTGCAAATTTCGTATTAACAGATTTTTCAGCTTTGGCTGTGATTGATACTCTCTACCTACATGGTTGCTTTCATAATCTTTGCTCTCTATCTCTCTCTCTCTTTCTCTTGATGCTGTACGATGTTTAATCCAAAGCATCAATATTATCAGTTAGTTTTAGCAACTTGAATCACGAGCAATGTTAACGTACATTTAAACCGATTATGTCACAATTAACACATCGGACAATAAAAAAAAATTGGAAGATGCTGCTCGTACGCTAAAAATAATAGCGATAAGTAATAGGGCTTCAACAAGTAACTAAATACCACCAATTTTTACGTGAATCGTTTTCGGCGAAAAATGGATAGCAATTTTTGAACACTTTTATCTTAAACCAACTGGCTCCCAAGGTTTAGTTCCTGTTTGTCGAAAATTTTGAAGGTTTTTATGTTTTCACATTTAACCTTAAATATTGTCAGGATAATATGTAGCCTATATTACACGCTGCCAACAGCAACGCACTGTCTAAATTGGTACACACATTAAATAAGATAGATATAAATTATTTATATTTTTAATACCTGAAAAATGTATCATATTCTAGAATAATTTAATACATTCAAGAACATTCTAGAAGATTCCAAAGATTTAATAGAACACTTTGGTCGAAATACGAAATGCCCTCCGTCCTACAATTTCAACTACCACATCTCCCACAACCCCATAACTACCGCCATGCAACCACCATGGTGCACGTTGGAAGACTCGAGGCTATTACCACACACAAACACCACTGGATTGCGCTAGGTAGTTTTGGCTGCAAAGTGAAATATAAAGACACACATGCCTATTTTTATATCAGGTAGACAAGTTTCAACCACCATATCTTCCACAACCTCACAGCTAGCGACATGGAATCACCATGGTGCACGATGGAAGGCTCCATTCTACTATCACACACAAACGCCAGTGGTTTGCGCTTGGTAGTTCTGGCTGCAAGGCGAGATATAGGGAGACGGACGTCTTTGGTAGAAATAGGAAAATGCTCTAAGTCGAGAATTTTCGATGACCATGTCTCCCACACCCTTATAGCTACCGACATCTAACCACCTTAGAACACGATGGGAGGCTTGAGGCTACTACCGCATACAAACATCAGTAATCTGCCCTTGTGTGGCTGCAAAGTGAAATATAGGGACACACACGTCTATTTTTATATTAAGTCGACCACTTTCAACCACCATGTCTCCGACACCGCCACAGCTACTGACATACAACTACCAAAGTGCACGGTGGGATACTAAAAGCTATTATCACACACGAACACCGATGGTCTGCGGTAGGTAGTTGCGGCTGCAAAGTGGAATATAGGGAAACGCGTCTATTTTTATATATACATAGGGATAAGATTTCTCAGCTTTTCGCGATCACATAAAAATGAAAAATAACTTTCATTACTGCCGGGACTGTGGGCTAAACATTGCACGAAAGCTCATTAAGAATATATATAATAATAATAATTAATTTGTTAATCTTCTGTCTTCAGACTTCACACCAAAATGAAGTACACCCATTTTAGCTAATGAACTGTGGACTGTACTTTATCCGGAAGCGCTTCCTTATCCGACTTGCAGTGTTTACGTGAATCGAGATCAACGAAAAATAGATGTTAATACGCGAACACTTTCATCTTAAATTTCTCATACTTCCAAGTTCTTATCAAAGTGAAACATTATTTTACCCCCGGGACCAGGAACTTTACATTATTCGCAACTAGATAAAAATCCTTGCTATAGTTTTTTCTTGAATCACGTACATACATCCAAACAAATAGACAGACAGAATCAGGGTCATCGAAAAGTACTCGTAAGTTACTTCTCACAGCTGAATTATTTACCGAATAGCATATAATCAAAACCTAGCACACTTTATGATCAAATGGAGATGGATAACTTCTGTATTTCTGCTAACGGGATTGAACAAAGGGGTCTCGCAAATATATCAAATAGAAGATTTTTTTTTCTTCTTATCTTGCATTATATTGGTAAGGCTATAAATAAACCAAGTTTTCGACCTCCAAAACCCTCGGCAAATTTTCTGGTACTTTTTTCAGTTTTCGTCAAAATCTCCTTTGATGAGTCCTAGCAAGAAAGAAAACAAAATATCCTACAACTTTTGTATTGCATAGTTTTTCTAAATTCAATACTAAGCGAGCTACAGTTCCTCGAATATCAGCAAAGATTCACGTTTTTCTTAAAAGCAGAATGTTTTTCAGAAGATTGAAGAATACTGTGATACATCATCTGGGACCAGTGAACAACATGTGGTTTTGAGACCTTCACGAAGAGATCGACAATTAAAAAGTAATTAACTGGCTATCGCAACACGCCCTCTTTCCACAATATGACGTCATCATGTCAATCAGCAGTGGTTTAATTGGGGATTCAGATGTGAACTGTCATTTGTCAGTAGAAGTTGAAAGTATGGGAATTGCCAGGGTTATTGGACAGGACTTTCAGAATGTATCATTCTAGTGCAAAGATGAGATTATTTCACTTGCTTCCTGCACTGCTCTGAAGATAGCTACTATCAATCCGTTAACAATCTGTTTCACAGATTGTGTGTTGTGAAACAATCTGAAGAAGATCTGAAATACTGTTTCTCATTTTAACTCACTCCCCGTTCCACGTCTTTGTTTACTGAGGAAGGTCTGCGCAAGGGAACAATATCATCTCTATATGAAGCCTTCTCACCTCTTGAACATGCAACACCCAATATAAATAGCTTTGTTCTGGACGGAAGATACCTCCTGCATAAGGTCGTGTGGCATCGTAATGAAAACTTTGGTTCCATCTGTGGGAAATATGAAACGTACTTCCGAACGCACTATAAACCCAACTTCACAGTCATTTCTGATGGGTACCCAAATGATGCTGTGCAGTCGTCTGAAAGATTTCGTCGTTTGAAGTCATCAGGTACTTCAGCAGTCATCATTTTCAATGAAGAAACAAATGCTGCAGTTACACAGGAAAAATTCCTTATAAGCGAAAACATTAAGAGCCGTTAAATTTTGATACTAGTACAAAAATTTAAAAAACCAAGGCATCAAAGTTCAACGGGCATAAAAAGTTGCAGATTTACAGAGTGTTGACGCAGCTATTTCACAAGCAGCAAAATCCGCGAGTGTGGCAATCGTAAGTGAGGATATTGACGTTCTTGTTCTGCTAACGGGCCTGGGGAATACTTACGATAACTTGTACTTCCATAAACCAGGGTATTCAACTACATCATTCAAGTTTGATCCTACACATGCATTTACAGGATGTGATACAACCTCAGCATTTTTCGGCCAAGGGAAAACAAAATTCTGCTTTCTCAGCACCAACCACATCTACAAGTACATGCAGCTTAGGTCTTAGAACTCCTAGCCTACGGAGACTCGATAGAACAGGCAGGGGAACAGCTCATCTTGGCACTGTACTGTCAAAATTGTTGTGAGACACTGGACGGTGTCAGATATGAGATGTTTACAAAATCCTCCACGAAAATAGCCACCTACGTCAGATGCAGCAAGGTTTCATTCTATGCGCACGTACCACCAGGTGCAAACGTGGCAGGGTCAAGAAACATGTCCATTGCTATGTGGATGGAGAAAAGAATCGTCCATTCTTACTCCAATCACAATGATGAAAGACGCTACACCTGAGTTTATTCTGTGTCATGTTCCTGCAAGAAAGGTTGCACTGCACCAAGCAGCTGTCGCAAATCTGCACTGTTGATATGCTTGCAAAAATTGCTCTGACATGTCTTGTGAAAATCTTCCTGAGATAGAAGCAGAAGAAAGTGAGGAAACGTTCTTTGAGATCGAGCAAGGCGCTCCTGCTACAATTGATGATACAAGATGAGGATGTTAATCAGTCGGGACCATCCAAAAGGAGAATGTTTTTTTTTAATTAATTTTTGACTTGTTATGACTTTTTGACTGCGTAAATAAGCTTTGTGCCATAATGTTATGCTTCCATTTCTACTGTCTAATTGGAACTGGAATGAATACCATTAGTAATAAATGACAGTAATTATATATAAATACACACACACAGAGAGAGAGAGAGAGAGCTGGTTATTTACCTACTTTATCACTCTAAATGCCTTTCTGGAACCCAAAGTAGGTGAATAACCTGCTTTTGGGGGAAAAAATATGAAACTTTTCTGTTTTTTGACGAACTGCAGTTCGCTTGGTTTTGAGTTTAGAAAAACCTTTGTAATACAATAGCTGTAGGAAATTTTGTCATCTTTCAAAATATAAATAAAGTATTTTTTACTAGGACTCATCAATAATGAGTTGCCAAAAATTTTAGTTTTTTTTTTTTGGCCACAGAAAATCGTGCCGAAGGTGTTGGAGGTCGAAAACTTGGATTCTGCATGCTCTCCTCATAATGTGCAATATGTCTATGGAAAAATCTTCTACGTGATATACTGCAAGGTAAAATTACCCCGTTACTCGACGTCCCAACCCGGTACTATTACCGTGCGGCGAATCGAAAATACTGGCGGCCGAGCAACCCTTCGGAATCTCCCGGCTTACAATGCCATATGATTATTGAATTGACCATCAGTAATCAAAGTGTACTACATATATATACTATGTCATACAGTAATACATATATATCAATCATATATACAGGGGTTCCAGACCATTTTGAGCGACAAAGTAGGTAAAAACCCAACTTTTTGGAAAAGTGTGAAATTTTGCTGATTTTCGAAGAACTGTAGCTCCCTTAGTTTTTGAGTTTAGAAAAAAATTTACACTACAAAGATGTAGGAAATTATGTCCTCTTTCAAATTAGAAATAAAGTATGTCTTGCAATGACTCATCAGGAAGGAGACGTGGGTGAAAAACTAAAAAAAAGAACCAAAATTTTGACGTTTTTTGGTCACAGAAAATTGTGCCGAGGGTGTCGGAGGTCGAAAACTTGGTTTCTGCATACTCTCACCAAATATACAAGATAAGAAAAAAAATCTTCTACGTGGTATAATGCAAGTGAAAACTACCCCGTTACTGGACTAGGAAGCGAGTCATTAAAAGTTGCGTTTTTTAGTTGAATTTGTTCCTTTCTCCTGACTTAAAAATCACGTGAATGATTTTAATTATGTATCGAATGACGTGATACAACGTTTCTGACAGCCGATATGGGTTAAGGGATAGTATCTTCAAGGCACCAACAGTGGAATGGTCAAAAAGGAAAGGCAGGAGGATTAGATTAGACACGGTTTCTGCTCTGTTGGGGTGGTCAGAATTTGTTTTTCTGATGCAAACCTCATCGCGATAGATAAAACTGTAGAGATGATGAGCCGCGACCAAGTCAAGTTCGTAACGCCCACAAGAAAGTACGCTATCTTTTTCTGGATAGACTTAAGTGGAATGGGTAAGGTGCTCTCAATGTTTAAATTATTATTTAATAAAATGGTTATGTATTATTAATACAGAAATTTAACTTCACATCATTCATTCATAGATAAATTGTAAGTCTCACCGTCACCAAATTATTAATTTCGACGTATAATTGTCATTTTGCACTTCTTGATAACGAGCGTTTGCATCGAAGGCTTTCTTCTTCTTCATCATCATCTCTAAAACTGTATAAGTACTTTAAACTTTTTGTTCCGATATTTACATATTACCAGAGCAACAGTAGGACGTTACAGCAAACCTTTTACATTATGCCTTTAAAACTAGTGTTGGTAAGTATTTACTACTGTTCAGAAGCTTTTTATGGTGTGTGTAGCTACTTCTTATCTAAAGGTATGAGGAGCCAGTATATATCATTATGTTTATATTAAGAGTTCGAGATATTACTATAACTAATCGCTCTTATCTGCAAAATGAAGCAAAATAAGGAACATTGTAAGAAGGTAGCTGTTAATATCACGTTAGATCCAGCCACTGTGGCTACGATTAATAAAAAATAATATTTCTGGGGTAGATCCCTGAGTGATTTTCCACTTCCATTCAACTAGAGGTTCCCGAAGTTTTCCTTACCACGCCCACCTTCCTTCAGAAGAAAAGTTCCCTTTCACCCTCCCCCCCCCCCCCCCCACCGGCCACAATTTTATTATTAATGCATACTTGTCAGTTCTAACAATGACATCTTAGAGGAAATAAAGTAAGTGATGTTAAAGTAAAGGTCTTCAACTCAAAGATGCGTTGAAAGAGGTATCGTACTTGCAACTCTGTACAGGGGTGAAGCTAAGCTACCTCGTACTCTGCCCCCACCCTTACCCTGGGAGAGGGTGGTCGTCCCCATGGGGGGAGGTGGGGCGCTTTCCACCTTAAATCATTGAGAGGAACTGGCTGAATAAGTTGTACGAAACTAAAGCGAATTTGAAAGAAATACAATGGACAGCTTCGGATCATCTCACCCAACCCCTGCAATCAAGATTTGTCTCTTTCTAAAACTTCGAAACAAAATTTAAGTGGAATTTTTTATTTTTTTTTAAAGTCGAAGTGGTAGAAATTATGGCAATTCAATACACGCACATCCGATGAATTATTATAAAGAAGGGATTACGAAGGATCCATTCGGATGGGGGAAAAAGTGTAGAAAAACGTAAAAAAAATATATTTTTGTGCTTGTTTTACTATGTATTACTCCAATGATGAGTTAAAATAAGTCTGATTCATATCTGATCGACCATCGTAGATATCAGAATAAGTGTTTTTTCATGCTTCTCACTGCTCAGAATGTATAGATTGATTGATCAAGAAAAGCAGGTAGTCATCTTATTCTGTGCTGATATTATTCAGCTACTTCATTTGTAATCTTAACCCCAAACAAAGAACATACGAGTATTAGTAACAACCACTAAGTTTTGTTTAATATGTTCTACTGCGTTACATAGAACAAATTGAGTTGATGTTTTAGATAAGGCTGCCCAACACAAGGCCCGCCAGAACATTTAAATTTTCCCGCCAACAGCAGCGGTCCAGAATATGCTAGCTCAAAAACCTCTGCAATGCTCAAAGTGATGGTTTTTACTTTTTTATTGTAATGAAACTATGCTAATTTTATCTTTGTTATGTTTATGTATCTATTGAAAATATATGCAAGTATTATATGGCCCGCAGGCTAAGTTAGAATCGAAATTGGTTGGGCAACCATGTTTTAGATTCTTTACTGTCACTAGAAGACTGTGCACCAGTGTTCGACGGAGTTAGCCGAGCCATTGCTACTTGTTCTGCACCCATTTCTTCTGAAGCTGGCGTAGGTGGAATGTCAATATTCAGAACTTGAAGTCCGTTGTCGGTGAAGTGTGGAGAACGTGATGTATCAGGATGAATGAGATTTCAGCATATAGAAGTATTTCCTTCTTCAGAAAATAATTCAATTAATGCAACTCCTCTCATATACCAAAAAACATTACCATTGTCACTTAGTTTCATCCTTTCATTTAAATTATATCTTTTTCGTTTACATAATTCGTGAGGTCCTTTTTTATTATTAATTTCGAATTCTAGACTGAAAAGCGTACCCAGGAACAGACATAGACTCT